>QJNX01000098.1:0-181067 GCA_004155925.1 Monosporascus sp. MG133 | reverse complement strand
AAGTACAGTCGCTGGTCAACAAAGCCGAAGTCCCCCCCCCCCTTCCCAAGCCTCGTCGCCCTTTTGCACCTATTAATAATAACCTGGAAACTTTCGTCCATTCATCCAGCCTCCTTTTCTATTCTCCACATACCTAATTTAGCGGGGCGAGTTCCATGCCCATTCGTCCTCACTACCAACTTACATATGTACACACTAACAAACTTTAGGTGTTCCCGCCTTAAATATTTTGGCAACTTGGGCGACTCTGATTACTCTGTTTCTCCCCGAGTCTCGACTTGGCGCCCCTCCCTTGAACGTTAGGCATTTATTTTCCCTTAAACCATCTCCAGCCCAGCCGGCTTATCTGACACCCCCCTTCGCTTCCCAGTTTTCGATTCGTGTTTTATGTTAACTTGTTTCCTGTATTTCGCGTACTCCACGCCCATACAGACGACGAAAGACTTGACCGCCCCCCGGCTGAACTAGTTCTTTTTTAACTCTCACCTTCTTTTCTCGGCCTCTCTCACTCTCTTAAATTTCGGGTTGCGGTCTGGGCCCTCTCTCTCAGACACCCCCCCAACTACGAATCTGACCCGGCCGAACCGCGAGTCCCCAATATTCCATCGCATTCCATCGCCCGTCTCGGGCTGATGCACCTGTCTACTGGCTTTTTCGACAGCTAGACATACAAGCTCTTGGATTTTATTCTACTGGATCACTATTACAGGGTTATCACCGAAAGCGACGCAAAGATGAAGGGTCGGCCTACCGAACAGCTCGTCTACGAGTGCATGTTTCCCAAACCACGAACCACCGACCCCCAGAACTTCCACTCTCTCCTTCATCGAAACCTCATCCCCGAGGTCCGCCAGGAAGTCCACTCCTTCTACGGCCACCTCGACACCCAGGAAGCCAAGTACCCCGGTCTGGACTACACTCACCACATCCACCGCATACGCCTGAGCCGATGGCCTTGGCACCGCCGCCTCTTCCGAGCCTTCGATGCTCTGCGCCTGACCCACGCCGAGATATCAGGGCTGACAAAGTGGGAAGGCACAAAATGGGCGAAGGAGCGGTTCGAGAGAGATTCGGGCATCACCATCCGAGATACCGCCGCCGACGGCTTCCCCAATTGGATTGAGCCGGAGGATAGACCGAGGACGATGCGCGCGACCTTGAGAGCGGAGACGGAGGACACCGAAGAGGGCACCCCCGAGACGGCGGACGAGGGCATGGACGGCGAGGAGGACAGCGAGGGCGAGTTGGAGAGCATCGGCGTAGCGCTGAACGAGCGCCTCCGCGAGCGGGCAGCGCGCCGCGAAGCCGGCGACACCTCAGAGCCTCTTGACGAGGAATGGGAGCAGTGGCTCAAGAACGCAATCGACTCGGGCGAGCTTCCCTTCCTGGCCGAGCACCTCCTGCAGCAATCCAACGATGTCACCCGCATCCCTCAAATATTCTTCCCACCCCAGATGCTAAGCGCGGCGAGAGCCGGCCAGTGGCAAGATATCCCGGAATTCCTGCATGATATGCTCAGGCGCACGATAGCCACTGAAGCCGGCACGAGGAGTCTGGCTCCCCCATCGTCCGCCTCGCCCAGCAACCCGGCATTATTAGGCAACGCCAGCAACTTTCGGCGCGCCTACTCGGAGCTACGCTTGCCCGTCGGTGACGCTGCCACTAGTAACACCTCAGACGTGCGTCTCCAGAGGACCGCCCGGCCGGGTGCGTAACTGCAGCACCGACTGCGAGCATCCTTTACTGCGAGGCAGGCGGGATCAGACCAGCAGCATTCGAGCCTGATCGGTAAAGCCCAGGCTTGATTCAATCCTTATGCGAATGTTTCGGTTTACGCCCTCTTGGGGTACAATCACCAACAATAACCCATCCACACCATGCACATTACAGCTGGTCTTGACGACTATGCTACACATATTTTCCCTCCATCCAGTTCGACTAATACGTGTATACCGGATCCCACAAGCGATGAATTTATGCGCATACCGCTGAGATCTGGCTTGAACATCCGATGAGGTCGCGACATTGTATGCCTAGTCTGTCTGTCTCGATTAGTAGACGAGAACGTTATGGCATTCCGTTGCGTTTATGCTTCCACCACATTAATTATCCCGCACCGTGTCTCACCAACAATCCTACGCTGCGCTCCTTCTACGAAGCACATACTTCCAGAAAGCAAAGGGGCGGCTGGTGGACTTTTGGCCGACGGAGAGCACGGGAGAGAGGGAGAGCGGTTTCACTATAGGGCAGCGCACGGGCAGGAAGGAACATACATACGGTGTCAAGCTTTCATAGCGGGCATAGGAAGACGGACGAATCAGGTCTGCATAACGGCCGCTATGGCTCATTGCGATTTTTTATTTTTTTCAACACAATAAAAATTACAAATAAATCCATCATAATGCGATTCCTCGTATCGCTCTCCGAAGGTCCCATGAAGTTTGTTCGATGGCGTATCCTGTAAGCTTAATAAGATTAGAAGAATACGAGGTTAAGCTGGCCGGGGATAACTAAGTATCTACGGAAAGTATAACCGGGCGGTGGTTGACTGTACTCCGGAGTGTTCGGAGGCGCAGCAAATCGAGATGGCGACCTGCTATATCAGGATACAGCGTTGTTCCAGTACGACTATGTCTATTGCTAGAAAATACGAGTCTGACCGAGGACTGCCGTCGTTCTAAACGCTGGGGAGCTGGGCGTGGGTGGATAGGCTTTCGGGTTGACGGTGACCCTTAGGATCCATCATGTCATCCTCACTTGTTCCCCATGAAGGTAGCAAAACATCACATTTCCCCCAACATGTGAATCTCCTTGGTAACCACATAGGTTTGCGGTAGCTTCCTTGCAGACGCGAGTCCTATTACAATTACACTCCATTCCCATTGAAAGTACCGCTCAGATTAGAACGTCGCGGACACAACTCCTCACGGCAGACTAGACGGGAGACGTAGGATTTACCCAATTCAACGAGACCGTCAAGATATTCAACCAGCACTACGCCACCATATCGCTATTTCATTACTTCAAATGATCTCCACAGGTCGTCACCACAGACACGCGGGCATACGCCCGCTCATCCGTCCATCCGGTGTTCATCTTCCTCATGGCGATTGCAAAGGCAACCGCGCACAACGAAAACGAGAGTTATATTGGAAAGCAAAAATTGCGCTTCCTACGATCCCGCAGGATAGTAGAAGGGAGTCGGCTCCGCGTTGTGCAATGCAGGCCTCCTCCCCTTCAAGCCCCGTATCTTGAGCCGGGACTTGAGAAACAAGGTAAGTATGAAAAGGAAAAGGAAAAGAGAAGCAGAGGTTGATGGGAAGCAAGTCAGGTTTATATAGGCGGAAAGCGGTGTGCGGGCTGGGAGGCAGAATCCGGGTGGATCCAATTTGCCCCCTGGGAAGGTACGTACCGACATGGGTCTGATTACCTAAGGGTTGTATGTAGCTCATTGTTTCAACCTCCCCGACGCTGCTTCTAAACCAGTCATTAGAACAACACTTCAATACACTACAATCCGAAGAGACGGAAGAAAAACATCAGTGGCCGGATATCGATAACAAACGATCATCTTCATGCGGAGTGTCACTATATCTGTGTCTTATTGTAGCTTTAGCTCTAAGGAATGTCCGCATGTTAGAGGCCAGATGATCTTATCGCGCGCAGTGAGATCTCCGATATCCCTTTTGTGGGGAAAGGGAGGTCGGGGGGTGCGAGATGGGGAACTCCTCTCAAGGAGGCTTAAGCCACTTGGTATATACGTTCTTCGAAGCACGTAAATGGGCGTACCGAATAGCATGATTGCGTGACAGAAAGGCCCTTATGCGCGAGTGATTGAGCCAGAGAGATCGCGGGGCGGCGGGGATTCTGCCTAACGACTGTCCGCGGCCTGATGCTCGAGGGCATGGTAGGTAGAGTAAGTAAGTAAGCAGCTGTAGCTTAGTGTAACGGCACAGAGCATTGTCATGCTGCCGTTGGGCGCAATACGGCTAGGGGTCTATGTCTGAGTAGCCATCATTTGGAACCTGTAAAGGGAATCATGACCACCGCATGTGATAAACGTAGCAGCCATCTCAGTTATGAAACGCTATTATCATGCCCGACGTAGAATGTGACTGTGAGAACATATATGACCATATAATGATTAGACTAATCCAGCTCGAGCCCGGATCATTTGTCGAAATCCGAAAGTGACCGCATCTCGGATTATTACGTCGCAGATGTGCAAAGAAAACTGTCGTCTGGGCTGCGTTGCAACTCCCAAACAGGGGTCCCCTCGCGGATATAGTTTTTCAGGGCCTCGAACCCAGCGAATCTCTTGTAGGAGCTTCCGTCGACGAAGGACGTTTCAGGGTACCAAGGCAGTGTTACCTCGTCTGAGGACAGCGCTGATGTGTCTACAGCAATGTCTTCGTCTATAGTCGACAATTGTTCGAGTGAAAGTTCGGGTCCGAAGTCTTGTTCCTTACGCCCGGTTTGTTCGGAACCCGGGGTAACTAGGTCGAGTGGGTGCGGGACCCAATCATTATCTGTAAATATAGGATCGATGTCCGCAGGCATTATGCCGCGCCAGTTGCGGCTTCCAAAAGAGGTTGTGTCAGGCAGCACGGTAGAATCCTGCCCGGGAAGCAAGCCTTCGAGTTGTCCTTCCTGCTTATTTGTCTCTGTAACTTTGCCTAATGGCTGGGCCGAACTATCGTCCCTTTTCTGTCCCTGTATTATGTCCGGGCGCGTTTGTAGCGAAGAGGAAGCGACAGACAATCGCGACGGATCCGATCGGGTGGCAGTACATCTCGCCCGGTAGCCAAGCTCGGCGGTGACCGTCTCATCCGAAGTGTAGGAACAGATATTTGACATGCTCGTTTCCCCTAAACCTGAGGTCGTGAGCAGCGTCGAATGCGTGTGCTGGAACGATACTTGGCACTTACCGTCCTCTGAACTTACTCTACTACATGACTTCGCGGTATGCTGAAATCGACTTGCACGTTTCGCCTTCCCAGGACGCCTGGGTATTCCGCTAACTTGCGGAGGAGGCTTCCGCTTATCTCGCTCCTCCGTCTTGGAATACTTCCGGAAATTCCATTGATTAAGTTTCAATTTGTACTGCTTTATCCTAGAAGAAGTAAGCCCCTTTTCGCTTCGGGGGTTGTCTCACGTACGTCGCTTCAAAGCCGGCCTCTTCCTTCATGCATCTCATCACCGTGTCGAGGGGAAGCTTCTCGGTGATATAGAGCTGGTGTATTTGGTCCTTTCTCTTGTTCCACTCCTCTTCCTTGATCTGTGAAGCCTTTCCTCTCGATACCGAGACATCTCCCACAGCCTGGGATCCTTCGTCATGACTAGAGGAGTTGGGAAGCATACCAAGGGAGTGTGTATGATCTTGGATACCGCTACCTTTCATCCTGAAATCCTCGTTCCCGCTAGGTGTTAGGGGTTCAATGAACTGCTCTGTGCGAGGAGGCTTTTGCATCGCGTGGCGAATACTGCATTTGTAACACCAGTAGTCTCCTCCCTTATGAAAGATAGGACAGATAAGAAGATGCTGGATCAGGAGCAACGGATTCCGGAAACGTTCTTCACAATCTGTAAAGATGCATTTGTAGGATACGCCTTCGTCTTTGACCAGGATGTAAACGATAACATGCAGGAATATGCGACATTGGATGCGTTCTTTGCTCCCCTCAAGATTGAGCAGATTTAGTAGGACGCTGGCAGTCGGCACCTGGGGAGAGCCTTGGATCGTATGGCTAAGAGCCCAGCAGGGGGTTGGCGGAGCCGGCATGCTGGACTTCCCAGTTTCCTCAAGCAATATATCGGAGGCGGGAGAAATGTCAAGGTCCACGATATAGGTTGTTGTTTCAGAGAGCTGAGGGCAGGAGGTACGCGCCTACCTCCATTCTCAAGGAGTGTCGTAGCAAAAAAGGGGGGGAGGCTGTGTCCCTGATTAGGGTTTGCCCTACCATCCTACCCACGCTAAAATTTCCACTTGCGGGTACCTGTGGGTGGGTAAAAATTTTCATGAGTAGTTAACAGGGGTCCGTAAGTAAAATAAAATCACTTATGAATTGCTTATCTAAGTATTTAGAATACTAAATAAATGTTTATTTAAAATTTAAACGTTTATTATATAATTAATTTAAAATTATATAGAAAAATAGAAAAAAAAATATAATTAATCATTTTAATAAACTTTATAATAAAATACATAAATATTATATTTATAATCATTAATTTTTTTAATATAACAGATTAATTAATAGATTAATTTTCGAGTTTATTTAAATTTTAACTTTTTTTTAAATATATTATATATTTTTATTAATCTATTAAATATTTTACTTATTCTATTTTTATTAAAAGGGATTATTATTTTATATTTTAATTTTAATTAAGATATTAAATTTTAAATTTACTATTAAATAATATTATAATTATGATTTATATAGATAAATAATAAATTCGAACTTAAAATAAAAATAGTTATTTAATTACGAATTAATATTATTATTATTATAATAGGTAAGCTTAAATAAGAGATTTAACTTTTCGTTAACAGTTTTATTTCTTAATAATTTACTAAATATAATAAGTTAGTTTATTAATTCGGTTTTTACGTAATTATTTATAAAATTAATTTCAAATCTTTTTTAACATTACTTTTTATAGCTTATTTTAAATTTAATTACGGTTCTTAAAAAATAAACGTAAATCATATAATCTGTAAATTTTTAATACCGCTACCGGAAAAGCTAACGAAGCTACCGGTTTTAAAATTCCATTTACGTTATTAATTAATACGCGTATTAAGGAGAACGTATTGATAAAAAAACGCAACGGAAATAATTTTAAGTATCTTTTAAAAAGGTTTAAAAATAAATTATTAAATATTAAAATATATAAAAGTTAAATAATAATTCATTTTACGTATAAGGCGTTAAAATTTAACTTTTATAATAAAGACTTAAACGGGTTTTTTAATAAATTTTATTTTAACGATAACGGTTAAAATAAAATTAATAAGAATTAAATCGTAAAACGTTAAAGATTTATAATTAATTTAAAGCGTTTAAACTTTTTAATTCTACGGCTAATCTTTAGAAAAGTTTTTCAACTTTCGTTTTTATATTATTCTTCACATTATCTTTATTTTTAACCTAATATTAATTTTTATTCCTTTTAATAGTTTAAGATATTTACGGTACCTTTAAATGAGAATTATATCATTATAAAAATACGTTTATATAAACCTTTATAATATATTAAGTATAAAATTAATAAATCAGTTAACTTTATAACCGTAACTTAATAACTTTTAATTTTTAAAAGATTTAAATCATAATACCGTAATAAATTAATTTTATTTTAAAAGAATTATTAATAATAATTTTCGCTTTATAAAAATAATGTTTATATAACACTATTTATGAAAAATATTAATATAAATAAAACCTTTATATATATATATATAAACTATTATTATTTTATTTTAAAGATTTATTAATATAAATATATATACGTAAATATTATGAATTATAAAATAAACTTTTCAGTTCTTATTATTAAATATATATCGATGCATTATTTATATCTTTACTTTTCGTCGGTATATTTTTTAGTTAAATTATATCAACTTTTTAAGATTTTTATAAGTTTTCTTTTAGTTTTCTAGTTTAATTTAATAATAATATTTTAACCGTTATATATTTTAAGCGTTTAAGTTAGTTAGGTCTGGCAGAAAGTTAAGTTCCTTAATTACGCTAATCTTATTATATTTACTGTATTAATAAAAAGTTAACTATATTTAACGTTATGTTATTATTTATTCGAAATATAATTAATTATAAAACGGGCTAGGAATCGGTAATTTTACTAATAGTAATAATAGAAAAAATAACGCTTAAGCCTTAATTTTCTAAAAATCCGTATAAAAGGGTTTTTTTAAACATGTTTTATTAATACTCCGTGTATTATATACATTTACCTTTTTCCTAAAATTGTATTAAATATAAAATAATAGGTTTTAACCGTATTTCGTATATAGAATATAATGAAAAGGCTATTTTAAAGCGGTTATATAAATAAATTATCTTAACCTACTTTTAATTACAATTTTTAATACGATAACGGCTTAAATACTAAAATAATTACTAATAAATACGATTAATTAAAAGAAATATTATATAACCTTATATTATAAACTAAATATACTTTATTTTCAGGTCTAATTAAAGTATTAATTAACGTAGTAATTTATATTAAACTTAATATAATTTACGTATATTTAAATAATAATTAAGAATTTTTTAAGGTTAACCATTATTTTAAATTAATCAGGTTTAACAGGGTAATTTATAACTTAAAAGTAAATATAAGTATATTATAAAATTTGATATAAATATATTAATTCTTTTTATAAACCTTTTAATATTTTTAATAATAATTTCTAAAATATTTCGATTAATATACTGTTTACGTAAAGTAAATTATTATTAATAAGATATTAATGTAACGAACCTGTTTTACATCCGCCTGGAGGTATAAGCAGTATCCGAAATCAGGATTCTTAATTTACAGGTAATAATAGCATAATAAATGGGATATTCGTTAAAAAGGTTTACAAACTTTTCCTTTAATCAGAAAATAACGCCTTTAATTAAAGATTTAAATTAATAGCTAAAAGGCGAAAATTAAATAGGTGCTATTTACATAAAAAACTATCCGTTATATATTCATCTTAAATTTAATAAGTATGTCGTAAATCTACAGAACTTACTGGATTTGGTTCTAAATTTACCAGATTTACCAAATTATTATATCTTGGCGCAGAAAAAGCTAAGCTTTTTTTATCCGAGGATTAGCCGTAAAAAGTCCATACCAGGTTCCGGAAGCCGGTTTTTTTTAAGATAGGAATCCCTGTTCTTATATTATAATACCATTTCCCCTCTTTAAAAGTTTTTGTCCTAAAGATAAGAACCGTAGGTAATTTTTTGGTTTTGTTAAAAAGGTTTCGCGTAGCTTTTTAACTGACTTTATTATAATAGGTCGAAAAAAAAAGAAAAAAAATACGTAAAAACTAACGCGATATTTATAATATTTGTACTAACTTAATTAGAATTTTTAAAATTAAAACCTTCCTTTATTTTAATTATATTCGGTTTAACGAAACCGATTATTTCTTTTTTTTGGAATACTTAAGTTATAACTATTATATTCGTTATTAACGTCCTTTTTATAACGCGGAAACTATATATTCGTTAAAAAAAATAAACGAAACATAAAAACGGATGTAATAAAAGTAACGGAAGGTTAAAAATAGCTTCTTAAATTATTAGAAAGTTGCAAGAAAAAAGTTGGATAAATTACGACGTCGGCAGAAAGAAAAATAAAAAGAATTTATTGAAAAGCTAAAACGTTTACGTTTTTAACAAGATCTTTTTTTTAAAAAAAAGGGCCTTAAATATATTAAAAGAAAATTTAAATTTAAATTAATTAAAAAAACGGGAAAAGTTAGAAAAGGAATAACGTTATATAAAGGCAAAATAAGTACGGTTTGCTTTTAAAATAAATACTATAATAAAAACATTTATTTTTTTCGGCTAAAACGCCTTAAATCTGGATTTAGACAAGGGACCGTTATCGCTTACGACCTTAGTTGCATTAAAAACGGTCGGTTAGGATTTTGCCGGTAAAAATCCTTAACCAGGTTTATCGTATTCGTTAGGTACTTAAGTAATTCTTATATATTATCTTCAGGTAAGTAATTTATTTATTTAATTAGGGACTGGATTTTATTTTTAATTATTTTAAAGTTTAATATTTTTTCGACTTTATATTCGCTATCATTTTTTGCGATTTCGAGATTTTTTTTAAGCGGGGCGTTTTTTGGGATAAGTTTTAATAAAGAAATATGAAATATAAGATATATTCTTATAGTTTTAAGTAATAATAATTTATAATTAGGTTTTAAAATAATTTCTTTAATTTTAAACGGGTAAAATCTTTTGAAATTAAGCTTATCATTAAGCCTTTTTGTTTTAATTTAAAAAAATTTAACGTTACGTTTTGTTTTTAATATAATAAGTAAAATTTTTTTTCGTTAAAATTAATCCCTTAATTTTTTTTGGATATAATACTAAGCTGTTTTCTGCTATAAAAATTATAATTTAATTTAAAGTCCGGCGTATATTATCTTAATTTCTGTTATTATTATTTTTATTTATAAAGTTATTATAATAAAAATTAATATTTTACGTATTAATTATTCGGGTCGTTAAGTTATTATATTATATCCGTATATAACTATATAAAGTAATATGCTTATATTTTCGTTAACGGATATATTATAAGTTATTTATATAAATAATAAAAACTTAACTTAATTATTTTATTAATAATTAACCTAATTTTAAAGGTATTATTTTAGGATCTAATTTTATCGTTTTATTTAATTATTTATTTAAGGGTAATAAATTATTAAAAATTTAAACTTAATATCGATTTATTTAAAAAAATTAGTACTAAATTTAGATATAAAAAGTTTGTTTTAATTAAAACCGATTTTGAAAATATTCCGTATTTATTAAAATAATGTCGAATAAAAACGTAAGTTAATTATTTTGCCGTTATAGTTTTTTAAAAAGTAAAAAGGATTTATATTTAATAAATCTGTTAATAATTACCCATACCGCGTTATATTCGATTTTAATAACGGGATTTTTCGATATAAGGAAATTAATAATAAAATCTTAAATTATAATGTTCCATATTTTATTAAATATATTTATAAGTTGTAATAAGCCATACGGTTTATAATAAACTGCTTTAACCTTATTACAAACGTTATAATCCTTAATTATTTATTTAATTATCTGGTAAAATTTTAAAAAATCGTATTTTTCTTAAAGTTACTTAATAATTTTAAACATTCCTTAATATTTATATAAGGGATTTTTGTGGAATTTTTTAACAAATTATTTTTATTATTAACAAAAAATTTAAATTTTGCCGTAAAATAACAGTTAATTTTTATCATTTTTTTAATTATTCAATTTCTTTTTGCTTTTTTAAATCATAAATTTTTTTAAATTAAGTTAATTTTTTTTAAAATAAGTTGTTTTAAGGTTATATATAGCCGTATTATTTTATTTTCCTTACGATATAGCATTTATATATATCGTTTAAAAATTTTCGAATTATAATTTCCTTTTCGGTTTAAAATATTTATTTAAATATTTTTTTTTCTTTTAATATAATAAATTTTAAAGTTAAACTTAAATAAGAAAATTATTTAATTTTTATAACGTTTATTTAATTTTTAGGTTATTATAAATCGAATAAAATTTTTATGGTTTAAATAAATATTAAATAGTTTTTTAGTTTTATTAAAAAAGGTTTTTATTTTTTAAATATTAAAATAACCGTTAATAACTTTTTATCATAAACTTTTTTATAAATTAATCCAGTGTTTAATATTTTTAATAAGGAAAGTCCTAGCTTGAAAATTAAAATAGGAAAAATTATTAAAGAACTATCTCGAAAATAATTATCGACCGCTTTTACCCTTAGATAAAGGCAAGTGGTTAAGTAAATATATATAAAGTCGTTAATATAAAAAGTAAAAGATATAAAATAAACTTAATAAGGCCCCTTTACACCTAGTTATAAGTAGGTTTTTCTAATTAATACGTTAATTAATATAAGGTTAATTTTAAAAACTATAATAATATAAAGAATTAAACAATTTTGAAAATCTTTCGATCTAGTTAATATTATAATAGCGTTCTAAAATTATAATACGAAAGATCTTATAAATTAACGATTATCGTTAAAGTTTATCCTTGAGGTTTAATGTTAAGGTTTATTCTTAAGGTTTACTGCAGCCAGCGGTTATAAGATTTATCAGGGTCGAAGCTTATCGGCAACCACGCATCAGTTTGCTTTAAAGTGAGGTTTTATAAGACTAAGATATATAATCTAGCGTAACCATAAAAACTATTAAGAAGTTATCGTATTTAAAGATACTAAGTATAGTATCTATCGTATAGATTATAGGTATAATAACTTTTTATATATTTGGCTCAGTTTGGAAAATAAGGCTTAAACCTAGATTAACCTTGCATAAAATCACTGATTAAAGGATTATAAATTTTAATAATTTATATTTAATGCTTTATATATAACGGTGGAAATTAAATTAATTACGTTAATTATACATAATAACTGATATATATTTTATATAAAAAACGTTTTATTTTATTAAAAGAAATTAAAAGTTTTACTTAAATTTTTTCCTTTATTTATATATAATTAATATCCTATATATAAAACTACTTATTACTTTTTTAAATTATTAATTAAATTAATCGTTTTTTTAAAATAGTTTTTAATACATTATAAAATAATTATATCAAGTTTTTCGTATTTATTTTCATATTAATTAAGCGTTATAAATTTAATACCTATAGTTAACATAAAGTATATTTTAAAATAAGTTAAGAATTTCGATATTTTTTAATTTAATTTAATTGCGAAAGATATATTTAAATTTTCCGTATTTTCTATCGTATTAATTAATATATTATTATTCTTAATATAATATCTTTCATTTTAAAAACGACAGTAAGCCTTTTATAAACGTTGTAAAATTAACGGCGCGTTTTTAAATAATAAATATATTAAAAAGATCCGGAAATGAAATTAAATCTTCTTTTAAAAAACGCTTAATAAAAACCCAATAAAGAATACCTAGTAAACATTACGGACTAGTATTCGACGTAATAAAGCGGCTTAAAATAAAAGATGCCCCGAACCGGTTTTAATTACTTAAAATTAAACTTAATAAAATATTAACGATGTCGTTAATAATTTATTATATATTTTACCTTTAATAACATGTTATATTTTATATTACCTATTTTTACGTATTTATAAAAGCATTATTTTATATAATTAATAACTTAATATTTTATCAAACTTTAATTACGCTTAATATAATCGAACTGATTATTTATATATTAAATAATTATTATTTAAACTTTATAATTTTAATAATAATCTTTATAATTATCTGTTTATAAAGAATAAATAAGGTTTATTCTTAAGGTTTACTGCGACCATGTGGAACCAGCCAGCTGGCATAAGGTTCATCAGAGTCGAAGCTTATCGGCAACCACGCATCAGTCTGCTTCAAAATAAGGTTCTGCTTTAAAGTGAGGTTTTATGGGACTGAGGTATATAATCTATCTTAACCGTAAAAACTATTAATCAGTTATCGTGTTCGAAGATACTGGGTATAGTATTTATCGTATGGATTATATGTATAATAATTTTCTGTATATTTGGTTCAGCCTGGAAAATAAGGCTTAAATTTAGATTAACCTTATATAAAAATTAAATAACTTTTTCTGTAAACTAATAAAATAAAATTAAATAACTTATTTTTTATAATAAAATAACGTAATTTATTATCAGCTTTAATTTTAAAAGTTTAAAAGTAAATTAACCGTATAATTTACGATATAATATATTTTATGCTCGAAATATTTATTAAATTATTAACATTTATCTCGCATAAAATAAATATTATATTATATAATTTTAAATAAAAGTTTAACAATTCTTTTACGTTATATAATAATAAAGCTTTTTAGAATATTTAATATAAGCTTAAAAATAACTTTTACTTTAGCTTATTACCGTTATGTATTAAATATTTTAGTTATATAGGTTATTAATACAGTTTTAAAATATATCGAACGGAAAATACTTTAGTTATAATATAAAAATTATCAAGCTTTTATTAAGTAATATTAAAAAAAATAAACCGATTAATACGTAAATTAAAAGTTCCTTTTTATTAATTAATTTAATAAAATTAAGTATATTACGTTTACATTTATTAAATCTTTTTAAAAATCCTTTTAAACTTTATATTTTTAAAGTTAAATAAAACTTTCTTATTTTACGTTATAATAACTTAATACTTAAACTTAAATTAAATATTCCTTTTACTTTATCGGTAATAAATAATTAAATAAGGTTTAAAGTATTATAAGTTTTTATAACTTTTATAATTTAATTAATATAAGGTTAATTTAAGTTTAAGCTTTATTTTCCAAGCTGGCCAAGTAGACAGAAAATTGTTATATATATAGTTTATACGATAAATATTATTCTTAATATCTTTAAATACGATAACTAATTAATGGTTTTTATGATTAAAATAGATTATATATCTTAGTCTTATAAAATCTTATTCTGAAGCCGACTAATGCATGGTTGCCGACAAGCTTCGACCTTGATAAACCTTATGCCTGGTTGTAAACCTTAAAAATAAACTATAATTTAATTAATATTAGTTATTAAATAACAAATATTATATATATAAAATACTAAATATTTATTTAAATATTTTCTTTAAATTAAGAATAAATTTATATTATATCTTTAATTATATAAGCTTTATAAGTTATATATATTCTATATTAATTCTCGTAATAAATTTTATATTAGTTTTTAAATTCTTTTTAATTTTAAAAATAAACCGTTTATAATTTTTTAATAAAAATTCGGGTTTTAATTTATAATTACTAGAAAATAAAATTAAAGTTTTCTTAAAATTACAATTTCCGTAATGTTTTATATTTTATAATTTTTATTTTCCTGACCGACTTTAATTTTAAGATAATAAGATAACGCGATATTTTAAAAAAGCCATTTTTACTTTATTTAATAAATATTTAATAATATTATTATTATAAATTTTAAAACTGTAAATTTATCTTTAAAGCTTTATTAAATTATTTATATATATTTATTTATTTTATAAAATAATAGGTCTATAAATTAATACGCTTTTAATAATAATGTTATTATTAAAAATCATTTATTCCGTTAAAGTTTTTTATTTTTAAATAATATTAATATAATTTATAATTTTAAATATTAAATACGTAAATTAATACGTTTTTAATAATATTAGTATTATTATAAAAATAATTTTAATTCGTTATATTTTAACATTTTCGTAATTTTACCTGTAAGTACCTATAGGTAGACGTATTCGTAAGCACTCATAGATGAGTATTTTTTCAAAATGCCAAGACCACCCACGGGTACCCACCCACGTTCGTGGGTGGGTGCCCATTGCAAAGCCTATCCCTGATCAGAGACGACATTTGATTCGCTGCTAAAATGCAAAAGTTCTTGACAAAGATCTTTCGCGGTTTTATAAAACGGCGTGAGAGCCTGAGGAATCCCGCAGGTGGGTTAATGGACTATCGATCCGCCATGGTCTCACTCTTCGCCCGCGATATGGCGACTCCCCCCGGCCAACTCACTCAGGTACAGCACCGACCAAGCCAGTCACGTGACGCAAGATATACTTCCCCCAACAACACCCCCTTCTCTTCATGATTGTAACGCCACAGCATTCACACATCGAGCCAATTCCGTCAAAAAGAGTCTCAGACCCCGCCAATACCGCATCTTAACCACTTGGCTGGCCTATTCCTTGGGTATGATCCTAGTTAGTGTCCAATTCTTAATACCCTTCGTCGCCTTATATCCCGATACTCATCTCCTATCAGCCTATCACGGTCAACTCGGAAACCGTACCATGATGGCCGCTCTGACGTGTATAATATGCCGGGATATCACAAGCCTACCTCGGATTGGTTCCAACAATGAGCCATCATCGCCATCTACGTCAGCGAAAACCATGTTGTGGGGTAGGACAAGCAGAAGAGCCTGATCTGGTTGGTCCAGTTGGTCCGTCCCTCCAGGGATGCCAAACCTATCATGGTCATCCGCCTTAATCTGTCCTACCCTATCAACCGCAGTCTTGGGCTTGGCCACCAGGAGTCGAGTTGTGCCGTGCAGTTGGTCCCTGGAAGATGATGGATCGGAAAATTGGCTCTGATGAAACAGTCCGGGGTCAACTGGCTCTGAGTCTGGCCTCATACCGAAGCGATTTCGACGGAGCTGGCCGATCGATGTCTGTCACAGATGAAAAGCTTGGTGAACTTTGGGTGAACTTCAGCTATACCCAGTATCTGCAATCGACTCCGATACACCACTATTGCTTGAGAAATAGGAGATTTCCGCTACGATTTTAGATCCCGTTCAGCCCTATCGTCCCCGCTCAGCTCTAATGGCCAAGCCAGGACTGTCCGGTGGGTCAGTCTGCGTTGAACAAAACTTGGGATCTATCGGCCCGATTCGCTTCGCTAGGCCACTAAAAATGCATGCTCGGTTAGAGTGTCTACTGCTCGGCCCGAGGACTTTAGCACGCTTGCGGCGTACCCCCTGTGGCCGGGTCACCCGGGATACAGATTCTGGGGCAACTTTCGGAACCTATGCTATAAGATGAGTGGAGAATACTTGAGATGGGTATTAACTCGCTCATTGAAACGCAGTATTCATTTCCACCAGCTTAGATCCCGTAACAGTATCGAGTGCCTGGGAACGACATTGCGTTGCTATTATGAGCACCCCTCGATCGATGATTCAGAGGCTCGTCCGTGGAGTCGACTCTAAGCCGCATTGGATTCACATTTTCACGCTCGAATGCTCCACTTCGTGTCGCCATGGCCCCGGTCTCTCAACATATCTATCCTATGTAGGGCGGCATCTTCCCCTAAATTTCTGGTACGGCGAGGTACCTCCCTAGCGGACGTAGCTAACGGACGGGATCTATCTCTCGAGACTAGCATTATCCCTGCCGGCTCCTATTCTGACTTTTGACTCATCATGCGCCTACGACAAAGTGGATTCCAGTTTGCGTCTGGAAGGACGTCCAGGCGATGAAAGACTCCTGTGAAACAACGCTAGAGCGACACGGATCTTGGTTTACTGGCGCAATGTTTGCCCTCGTCACGGCGGCGGTTAACAACCACATAAC
Organism: Monosporascus sp. MG133; assembly: GCA_004155925.1. NCBI lineage: Eukaryota > Fungi > Ascomycota > Sordariomycetes > Xylariales > Monosporascus > Monosporascus sp. MG133. The sequence goes on along the minus strand of QJNX01000098.1, from coordinate 164,167 downwards.
ATTGAGAGGCGATGCCGCACCGATTATTTCTGGTGCTTCGACACCTACCTGTCATCTCATTCGAGCTACTCTTTCTTTCATCCTAGGAACGGTTCCTCTTCAACCGGTCGGCTCCCTTCGAATCATCGTTGGGTATCGATCACTTAACGTTCCTTGTCACCTTTCCACTGATTCCCGTCCAACGTAACCACTCAAAAAGACCTTCCCACGTCGCGCAGCGAGACCCGTCCTACTATTGCTATTTCATGGTCATAGCCAACTACTCATTTGACGCGCCATTGCGGAGCTACAGCTACGATAGCGACGAAGCCAAAGACAGACTATCTCACAAGACTACACACCTTCAGGCAACTCAAGGGCGCTAAAGATACACTGAACAGCAACACGACACGTTAGAAGCAATGCCTCAACACTATTACTGGGCCTGGGCTTGCGTTCGTCGCCTAATTTACCTGGTCACTGCTGCCTTTCGACTGACCTACTCCGAACAGTGCAAATGTCTCCACAAAAACAATAGAGAAGATAGCGGTGCGTGTCAGCAATGTGGTGTCTTGAAATGTGCCCATTGCAAGAACCGAAGGGACCCGGCTGTGAATCGTCATCCAGTGCCATGCAGCCACCCGACCAGTTACAAATTCAAGCAGCCAGTTGACGGACGCCTCAGCAATTCGCTTGGCCATTCATAGTTGCGGCGTATCACTAACGCCCTGGGGAATTTATATCTCCTGGTGGTGTGCATTCAACTTGGCACGGATGCCACATCACAGGGAGATGTATCGTGTTCTTCACGGCGCCGGTCCAATATTGCGCGTCGACAGCCTTGTCATGCGAGGCTACCATCTGATCTGTATATAGTCCGTCTCTGTCACTCAGCATCACCTGCAGATAGCCCCTTGCAACAGCGTGGTCACCGAACTCGGTCTTCTCTCCGCAGACTTACTGCGAATACCTAAGCGCTAGCGGAGTTGCGTGAGCGTTACTTATTTGGCATATGGATCCTATTCGCAATATCTCAGCTGGGACCGAGCACGCTCCGCCCATTCTTCGTAGACATTCTGAGGTCGTGACTATGGAACAAATTACTATCTTTTCTTTTCGTTCAGCCCCAAATCTATGTTAGTCGCTGTTACGGCCAATCAGCCCACGAACCCGGCATCTTTCGTACTTCCACGCTGCTCCCCTTTCTTGTTTGACTAACTTGGCGGCGTATTTTCCGGCGTCCACGTCTCAACGGTCCTCGTAGAACCCGCCTGCACCCTCCATGGTTCGGAACGGAATTATATGAGAACGGCCAAAATCTCTCCCAGTCCTTGTCGCCAACCACCGAATACCTCAGAGAAGGTGAGAAGCACTCGTCATCCCCAAAAGCCACGAACTCTTTGAGAACTTGTGCACAGGGACCAGGGAAGCCCCCTTTCCAGGACACAGTAACCGCCACGTCGCATTGTTGGTCGACGTCAATCTCCCTTTTCCGTATACCCTTCTCCTTCCAGCTGTTCAGCCTCTGATGTGCGTGAAATAGCTCCGCCTCAGTCAGGAGGTACCGGATAGTATCCACTCCACACAACCGCAAGATATGCAACCATTGCCGGATAATAGCTTGCGTTGTCAGGGGATGATACGTCTGTACCCAGTTGCCTAAGAAGGTGCTCTGCGTCTGGTCACAGTAATGGATATTTGCTCCATTGCGAATTGATCGAACCATGAGATCTTGCCAATACCTGCGCTGGCTCTCCCTCTCCGAGCCTTCCTCAGAAACACTGGACCCGATGATCTCTGACATGACATCTGCCCAGGCGGTCGCCTCAACATATAAGACAGAACCATACCACTCAGTCAACACCATGCAAGTGTCGTTGAAATTGTGGGCGATATACCACTCAAAGTGGGAAGGGGCACTGAGAACGTGCCCTGCGTCTGGGAAGATGGTATCGACCGCGCATTCCGCAAGGTCCGCCGCCGAACATAGTACTTGGAAGGTGCGCTCGGTAGACCCGGCCCAAGAGGCACTGCGAGCTTCGTCAGCGAAGTTCGGGCTCCCAGGGACAAGCGCTTACCAGAGCTCGACGTTACCGCTATCGACAGAGCAGCGCCGTTGAACAAGCCATGCCACGGCGGCATCATCCAAGCACAGTTGTGCCAACTGGCTCGCACAGTAAGTGTAAGTGAAACCGAAGATGCCATCTGTTGATTTCTTGGATTGTTACGGAGCCTAACACATACAAGTAGAAGAGGCAGCCCATCTGCGGTAACGCTACTCAACGTCACGGCGCCGCTATCGAATATCCCTCGTAAACTGGTCAGGTCTTTATCGAAGAAGATTTGCCGCAGCGTAAGCTCTGTCTGCTGGTCTAGGACGTGGATTGACTTGACCGTGAGAGCGGCCTGGCGATAAGTAGCGCGAGCAACTTGAAATTCAAAACACCAAGAAAGAAACGATGGCTGGACGCAGCACCTGAATACCTCCTCGACCTGTTGATCGTTTATCGTGGATCCCGAATCTGGTCTGCGGCGGCTTATCCTCTCCTCCTGGGCTGAGATGATGAATGCGCCGAGGAGTACCTGGAACCTCCACCTCCGAGAGGACCTCGATATGAGTATTCGCTCATCATCTTGCAACGACGCGAGCCGAAGAGCCCGATCTCGCTTTAGGGAGCACGTGCATCCTGAATCATCTGTTAGATGTGTCCGTGGTTGTATGAAGCTAGGCCCAGTTATTGCCAGGGTGAGAGGTTGCGTTCCATCCGGAATTTCGGGTGCGACCGGTCTCATGCACGTTCTATGAACAGCGTCGTTAGGCAATCAGAACAAGAACGCTTAACCGTACAGCGGAAAGGGGCCGGCTTACGCCAGATGCACGCTCATGGTGAGGTTCAGGACACCAACAGCGCCGTAGAACTGGCTCTCGAGATCTTCGATTTCGCCACGCCTACATGCCAGCCGGATCTGGGCCCGCACTCGAGATAGCGCGCTCGTCCCGCGTTGTGTTTCCATGGCTTTGGTCAGAATACCCTCGATGCGACTGGCGATGCCCAGGCACGTGGCAAGCGAAGTATGCACACAATCCGAGACTTGCCGCTCCCCTGAATGGGCGTTCTTACCCCTTTCGAGCACACCCCTGACATTGTCAGCAATAACATACGAATGGTCCAGGAGCTGCTTCAATCGAAAGAATTCCGCTGATGAGCCAGAGACGGCGTCGAGGAAGCCCTTGGTTCTGATAGCGCAGTCCGCGAGCTGGATGGCGAGAGAGAAAATAGCAATGACACTGGCAACTCCACCGATAGGCTCCATGCAGTATACAGTTACTCAACAAAACGACATAAACTATGGGCCGAGCAGCGGTATGTGAGTTTTAACTCGGATTCCGTAATAGGATGGGGCATTCCGGCGGATTTATCAGGCCCTCTTGATGCGTAACGCTTCCCTTTCTATGTTGTTGCATTCGTCTAGGCACAATAGACCGCCCGACTTTATCAGCACCATAGGACTACAACCGACCTGGAACGGTGAGTGATGTCAACTTCTTGCACTTTCGACTTGGCGGGCGGCCAATTGCGAAATGCCACGGGGAATGATACGGCGGTCGGGCCAGTAGAGCCTCGACATGCTGCTGTAGAAGCCACCACCTACCCCTTCGATTTGATGGGAGCCCCTCGCCGTCCATGACGGAGGGTATCAATCCAATGCTCAGTCTTGCATTTCGCCAATCAACAAAGGCGGTAATGGTAGTAGATGGTAACACGACATACCGTCGCTTTTAATAACGTCTTGGAAGGCAAACGGGTGAGCTTCCGAACAAGACAGGATGTCCGTCAATCAGAAGGCTCACTCATACCATGCTTTGCGCGGGGTAAAGGCACGAACCCGTAGCTTCCTCCTAGCTTTACGTGCTCGTAGAAAGTCTAGTTCAATTATGCGAAGATGTCCTCATTCCGCAACTCCCTTACAGAGCTTCGGCGTCTGTCTCAAGTTTTGATCGACAATGGATATGGTGTGGCATACGCGGAGACACAATGAAAGCACCATCAAGCTGGCACAAAACTTTTTCCTGCCCTCTGAAGGTGGACGAACGTAGAAATAGCCCGGAAACGCCCAGATATATCCACTGCCACTCTGGCATACGCCCGGCCCGGCCCGGCCTCGGCTCGGGTGGTGACGCCGAATGGGGGCTGTGTAGTTGCTCAGCTGGCTGTAGAGTGGGGCGATCCGATCGAGCCCAATGCGCCGGTAAGATTCCAGACCGGCCTGACGACACTCCTCATGGACACATCCCTCAGATAGCGAGGCGCCCCCAGACAGCCTGACAAGTGTGAGTAAGGGAACTCGGTGAAGTAGTAGAGGGGAACGCAAGAGTATGCAGTCATAAACAGCTCACCATCATGACGGCTCCACGACGAGGCAAGTCGGTATCTCGGATCCGATGGGTAGATCTATCGCTTTTCTCGACAAATTGAGCATTTGAATGCGCCTCCTAGGAGTGCTTGAAGCTGGATTGACCAATAATGATGCCGAGCAATCCCCCCACCCACCATCCTCAGGGTAGCGAATCAACAGGTCATGACTGCAGGCGACTAGGTCCAAAGGCAAAGCGGCCCTCGATGCATATCCACTAGACAGCTTCAGGTGGCCGAGTCTCACGTACTCTTATCGAATAGTTCCTACAGTGGCAGCTTTCGGATCTGCGGTACCATGTAAAGTTGCACCCGTCCTAAGACAGTTTAACTGATATACATATTCGTTTTGCTTGCTAACCGAAACCAGACCTGAGAGGTGCAGGCGGTATCGCCGCACCTCGATGTAAGCTTTTGAGCTTGCCTAAACGCCGTTGTCCTGTATGCCTGCCTAAGTAAGTATGCATTGACACCAAGCTACCACCGGGATATCGTTTCCGCCTGAATCAACACGTGCGATGCCGTTAAACCACCAACGCCGTACAAAAGCTTTACGTAAAACAGTAATCGTCCACACGTGCCACTGCTCGATGAATCCGAGTCAGGGAGCACATACGCCAGTGGCCTATGGCATCTCTTCGGCGTATGAATAATTTCCTCGAATTCTCATTCCTCAAATTCGCTTTCCTCGAAATGCTCGCCTAGGGGGCTCCAACTAAGGCTCGAGGTGCGACCATTCGGGGATGGCCTTGATCTGGGCCCACATGTACTTCTCCAGCTTGTTCGCCGACTTGGCGTAAGGCGTATTCTCGTTGTTATACTTGCGGCAGTTGTCGAATATGAGCTTGGCGTCCTTGATGAACTCCTCGGGGGTCTGGTACTGGTCGGCTTCCAGCTTCTGCTCCATCGTGCTGAGGTCCATGGGCTCCTTGATGACCTCGTAGTAGTCGGCGACGTCGTCCTTGTTGACCGGGTTGAGGAAGGGCCACGCCGATTGATGGTTCTGGAGGTCGTTTAGCAGATGGAGGAGTTGGTTATAGTTGGGGCCGTGCCGCGGCTGCCGCGCCAGTTCGTCCATGTCCGGAGACCAGCCCGATTCCCGTATCGCTTCGATGGACAGCGGGTCGATGGCCGACACGCCGTTCTTCCACTGCTTGGGCGGTTGGTGGATGACGTGCGACTTGGAGAAGGCGCGGATCTTGGCTTGCACGCATTCTTTCTGCTTAAGAAGCATGCGGCCCATTTCAAGATAGCGGACGCGAGGGAGCATCGAGCACTGCATTATCGTGCCGCCCTCGTAATCCTTGATATATCCCATCCACACGGACTTCGGCAGCGTTATTTCCTTTGTGAAGCCCTGTTTCTTGAAGTAGCCGATCGCATAGTTGTCGGCATACGTAAGGAAGTGCATCACGTCGCTGGTGGCCTTGACGTAGTCCTTGAGATGCGACATCAGATGGGCGCCGTAGCCCTTGACCTGCTGGTCGCTGCTGATGGCGCAGAAGACGATCTCGGCGAACTGCCGACCCTTGAAGGGTCTATAAGTGATCCCGCCGACGACCTCGAGCGGCTTCTTGACGATGGCTATCGACAGGTGCGTTCGGTCGTAGACGAGCCGGGCTATGTAATCCTTCGGCATCTTCGGTAGCTGTTTCTGGAATATGCATTTCAAGCCGGTGAGGATGATGAGGGATTCGCGCTCGTTGTCGTTGTTCACGACGCGGAACTCTATCTCGCCATTTCGCTCTTCTATGACGGCAGGCTTCGGTCGCGTGTCAGCCAGCGATAGTCAGGGATCGGGGTCGGCATCTACTGCAATGAAAGGGTGGCTATACCTTCTCCGGGAAGGGGATCCGTTTAGGCGTAGGCTTCTTGTCCGCATCCGTAGGGTCGTCGGCAGTCTTCGCCCTTTTACTGGCGGTAGGTGACGAAGGCTCGTCCGTCGCCTTCCGCTTACCATCTATAGAGCCGAGGACATCGTGTTAATCGAGTGACTGACCAAGGGAGCAAAGGGGGGAGGGCTTACTCTCGTCCTTGACCATCTCGGTCACATCTAGCGGGAATATGGTAGTTCTGATCTCCTATCTAGGGGAAGAATGCGATATAATTACGGGATTGCGATGCGACGCGGTACGATGCGATGCGGGCAGAGTCGCGAAGATGCGCTGTCGTAAGATTGATAAGTGATGGATGACGACGATGTTGGGAAGAAGAGAGGTCGCGAGATTATGTAATCATGCCTAAACGGAGTCCGCTTTGTACCCGCACTGTACCGACTTGTCCGTTGGTCTCCCCGTACTACCGTACAGTACGTACCTGACGAAGAACGACCCCACGATATTCGGTCGGTATATTGATATTCCGGCAATCGTGAGTCCTGGCCAAGCGCCAATCCGGGCCCCGCTCTACTGGGGCTGAGGTACCTTTGTACTGGTACGTACCCCTAGAGCTGCAGGGGTTCGTCGGTCTGTGGGGGGAGTCGTGGGTCGGAACTTCTAGCTCCTTGGTTCCTGCTGCCGGCTTGCCATTTACAGTACCGTATCTTGCTTGACCTTGACTTTTCTTCCTCTATCTATCTCAAGTTCCCTTACGAGAAGTTAAGAGAAGACAACTATACAGGGAGATCGTCCTCAATTCTTACCAGACAAACCCCAAACTCCTCCTGTAGCGACATACACCGAGCCCGTCTCCTAACTCTTCCCCTTTCGTCACCTTCATGGATTCTTCACTCTATGAGCTCTGGCAATCCCCGTCTGCCAGTCCTTTCCTTCCTACCGTAGGCAAGGGCAGCCAATTCCTCGTCGGATTCGTTCTACTCCTGTCGGGCCTCTCCTTGACGGGTGCCTTTGCACTGAGTACGCCCCCGATGATATCCACCTATCTAACTCGATGGCTAATACGTAAATCCCTCGTCTTAGATCGTTCACTCCTCAACCTCCCTCTATTTGGAATTCCAGCCTCGCTGGCTGTAGCGTACGGCCCCCTGTGACGAAAAAAATCGCATACTTTGAAGCCTAGCAGTCTAACATCCCAGCAGGATCGGCACGGTTTACATGTTCTGCGCGGTCGGAGTTTACGTCTAGAGGAAGAAGATACGCCCCAAGAAGCGACGCCCTGTATTATAAGTGAATTAAGGCGTGCACAGAACTTGTCTGCATCTCACACCACCCGATGTTCCATCTTGAGCGTGATTGAGGATTGTTGCACTTCCTAAGAAAAAGCATACTATAAACCCAACCCAAAGTCTCGGGATTCCAAATTGTCACGTCATAGCCTCGACCATGGGTTCTACGCCACCTCGCCAACCGCTCTTCCGAGCCGTAGCGAGTTCCACGCGGCAGATTCACCGGCTTCTGAAATGTATCAGCTTTACCACCAAAGTTCACGTTCAGATTACCCAGGACGGCATCAGATTTGCCGCTGATTACTCTCGCGTTATGCAGGGTATGTTCATTGCTGTCCGGGTTCGGGCAATCGAGAACTCGCACTAACCCTCTATCAGGTGTCGCCTTTATAGATAAGGCTCTTTTTACGACCTATACATTAAACATACCAGAGGGCGAGGCAGAAAGCGATGCTCTCCCCCAGTTTCAGATGAATCTAGCGGCTCTTTTAGAGGCGTTACAGTTGTTCGGCGCCACAGAGGTGGCCGCTCGAGCTGCAAAGGCGGATGCGGAACCTTACCGCAGCAACCTCCGCAACTACCGTCCTGATGCGTTCAGCCACCAGACTCTCGGCATGCCCGGAACGTGCTGCCTCCTGTACGAGGAGGACGGTTCTCCGCTCAGCGTCGTCCTAGAAGAAAACGAGGTGAAGACACGGTGCAATATGATTACCTACACGCCCGAATCCCCGGACGACATCCCTTTCGACCGCGAAGACCTCGCCTTCAAGATCATCATGCAAGGGCGGTGGCTCCTAGATAGCCTCTCTGAGCTGGCACCGATGGCTCCTGCTCGCGTCGCAATACGAGCCACTCCGAATGCGCCATATCTCAGCCTCACCGCCAGTGGCGCGCTCGGGAGTGCCACCGTTGATTTCTCGAACGGCCGCGATCTGCTCGAGACCTTCTCGGTTCGCGAGCGTTGGTCTCAGAGCTTCAAGTTCGACTTCATCAAGTCCGCCAGCGAGGCCATGCGCATAGCGAGCAAGGTCAGTTTTCGAGGTGACGGACAGGGTGTTCTGAGCTTGCAATTCATGGTGGACATGGAGGGAGGCGCCGTGAGCTTCCTCGACTTCCGGTTTGTGCCTTACGTTACGCAAGAACACGAGGAGTCCGAGTCTGAGGAGGATAGTGACATGTGAATTACTGAGACGCAACGATCCACATGCGGGTCTGGCTCCATTCTGTTTACTAGTGGCGCAGACCGTCTAGCTGCAATGCCAATCCTTGCAACTCTCATTTGCTTGCACCTTTATTGGCGATGTACCTGTGTTCACCAAAACAGTGGTAGAGTTCTCGATATATAGAACTGTCAAAGCACCCTTAATCATACAGTTGACGCACACGACTGAAGAGAGATCCACCCTCAGCGATAGCTGTCGGGTTTCAGGGGAGGGGACCCGAAGAGACTGGAGAAATTCACATATTGTCTGGATCAAAAGCGGCGTCGACACCGACCATCATGAACCTAGCCCCTGGGAAAGCTCACCTTTTGATTTATGACCCAGACCTGCCGGACAATCTCGGCTTGAAGGAGCCGGTGCACGATATCCGTTATGATTCGCATGGTATTATGACCATCGTTGCGTCTTCAGAGGCGTCGTTAGAATCCTGAACCTCCTCACTTGTACTGTCCGCTATGATGTTTTCAGCTGCTGGTAATGGAGCTAGTGATGGGTTAGACTGCTAGTAACGCCTCTGGGCGCCACCGTCCCGACTGAATGGGCGAGACTAGAGCCCCGTGACCCGCGGACTATGAGACAGCCGGTGAGGGACACGAGGAAAAGCTGGGGGTCTAACATCCTATGAGGCACGCGTTGCTGGGCCTCACTGCATCTCCGTTCGAGGGGCTTCTGTCTATCATGTCATTGGAGCTAACCTCGAGCCGCTTATGTCATTGCGTCTCTGGTCGACCTATATCGCTTCCATCCACGGCGCCACTGAATCCCTTCTCAGTCATCTCGACGTGGACTTGGTTGCCAGAATCAAGCCCCTTTTCACCTCACGATTTACCCATGGGGAGACGACGTGTGGTTGGATCCCATATGGTCCCGCGGGAGGGGGTGGGAGACGCCAACCGAACTCTTCCTACACATGAGCAAACCAAATGTCCGGCTGGGACGCTAACGACAAGCTTGACGCTGCCTAGCTCCCACCTAACCCAGGTGAGATCCCCGCGCGTGTTACCAGTTGTGGTAAAGAGACGTCGACCAAGCGATCCCTTTGTCACGGACAAGTACGGGCGAATCGCGAAATATGGTCAAGCCAGGGATGAGTGGATGCGATCGGATTTGGCTACGTGGTGGATGGATAGGTCTTCGCCGGCGCCTTGCGGTGTTAGACTTCACGTCTGACCACCCTCATCCTCGAAGCCAATCCGCTCCGCTTCCTAGACATAAAAGGTGCTTATTATCCGCAAACCGGTGCGTCGGATTTCATTTTGACAGGTCAACCCCCTCTAAATATATCCGCGCGGCGAACCCTCAGCTCAGAGGCCCGCCAGGCCATCATCTCAATATCAGGAGCTGCCCATCCCTTCATTCCATTTCACCGCTCGCCCCTCGATATTTAAGATGCGCGGCCACGCACAACAACACGAAGACGACGAGTCCACCGCCGACTGCGCCTGCCTGCCTATTGCATCCCTCGGCTCCCGGATCGGCACGCTCTTCGGCGCCGCGAGGCACGACAACCCGCAATACTAGCTCGTGGACCAATAGCACCCTTCCAAGGCCGCCACCGATTCTCACAGGCAGCAGCCGCCCCCGCCGCCGGCTTCTCCGAATCCGAGCCGGATCACACCCCCCTACGTCCCGCAGCACGCCGGCACATCGTTCTTGAAGACGGCTACCCCGAGGCATATGAAGAAGGCGAACGAGGTCCTGTGAGGTGACGGGCTTTTCTTGCGACGGCCTCATCTTCGTCGTCGCCATCGGCCTCGCTGCGCTTCCGCTACGGCTCCCTGAGAATACGGTCGTCAGAGGGGCTGGCGATGTATGGGCCCTAGGACTGCTCGTGGAGGCGCATGTGCATGCGAGACAGCGTTGTCTCGGACTGTCGGTGGAAGGTCTACGTAGGGTGTTACTACAGCTCGGATCTACCTATGGCTCAAGTCAACCCCGACAACGGGACTTGACCGGGACCTTCTGCTACCACAAGCCGGCAAAGTCCAGCCTTGCTACGTGTCGCTTCTCCGTCTTTTCGGGCGCCAGGGATGTAAATCATGAAGCAGGCCGATGTTTAGTCAACGGGCGAAGGCGGCCGGGGGGTCAGGACGGCGCCCCCGTCTGTTGCCATAGACGAAGCGAGCCAAAGGCAGGCTGGCGCGGCGTCATTCACGCATGGAACTTGTGGGGAGTCGCGACTGCTGTCCAAGCCCTAGATGATGGGAAGACGGGACGATCGACATTGTTGGGGGATAATGGTATCAAGATTGAGAAGAGCAGCAGATTCGTATTGGCTGGTATAGGTATGGTTCGAGGCATCCAACCCGGGCCCGCACCCCCGGGAAAACACCGAAAGCACGAGGCACCCAGGCCCCCACCACTCACCGGAGGCCAGGGGGCTCATGGGGCGGCTTACAAGTGGTGCCGGTACTATCGAGATTGACTCGCGTCGTCTGTGATAGAGGTTGATGTGTAATCAGTATCACTACCGGCCCCTTGCATCTCGCAGTCCTTCATATACCCTGATATGCTAGCCCTGGAATAGGCGCACAATCTGGTAGAGCTGGGAACAATATTATTTCCAGTCATTTGATAGTTTCTACCAAAGATGCGGGTACATGCTACGAACCTCTGTTCAATCGCCGCATTATCAATACTAGCACCAGTATCCCACTGGATTCCTACCGCAGAGTCTTCTCTCTTACTGTCGCAAGATCTGGAGCCTCATGAGTTCAGCTTGTCAAAGGTATGTCAAAAGCGCCTAAACGAGAACGGGTATGTTTGTCGAGAATGGGGGGGAAGTCTCGCATGACCAGCACGCACACACACTACTGAGCCTACGAGCGTGCCCACTTTCCTTACCTACTGCAGCCAGCTGATGACCTCCCAAAGGAAGGAGTTTTAACTCCCCTCCGGGAGACCGTAACTATCTGAGCTGGTCCAGGCTAGTTCGGACCACGAATGACTCCTACGTCAATGGTTCCACGTCATATGTACAATATAGAGTGGCAATGAGCCTCAGCTAGCTAGACTCTTGGACGCCCCGTGGCGCGGTCCCAACCGCGATTGTCAGGCATCCAAGGAGACGGTCGTCTTAAATTCTATGATGTCAAGGCGCGAGCATATCTACGCAAACAGGGCATCTCCGACATCGATATAGGGGTACAGGAACGACGCCGAAAACAACAAGTTTGGCGGGAAAGGGGTTGATGTACCCCCTGTCCAGCTGGCCTATGCTCGAAAGTGCTTCGAGCCCTTCGTAGATCCTGGCAAAAGTCATATGTCGTTCCCTGCCAGCCCTACATGCATCCTTCGGCGCGGCCAAGATCCACATACGCATATCTACCGGTAGCAAGCGCATAGCGCACTTCTTCCCCCTTTGTGCGTTATCTGATCAACAGAAGTGTCTGCGTAGGGACGCATTCGGGCATTGCTGGGCTTCCGCTGATGACATCATCCCCACTTTGAAGAGAGCCAAGTGGTGCGATTTAAGAAGTCTTGGGATGCTGTACGATCAAGCTCGGATCCGGTTGGCTGGAATCTTTATCGCTGGACCAAACTAGCAAGGCCACTTATTCGCTTACTTTTTCCGAGTCAGGCAGTCGTCGTTCAATCACTTCAGCCCTAGGGAAGATCACCACCCGATCTGCCTTGTTTCACACAGTAGAAGTCCCTTTCTCGGGAGGCTTAGCTTTAAGCCCTGGGGAAGATCATACTTCCCAGCTGGTGCTGCACTTGACGTAATATCAACCCCAGGCTCCCTATTCCCTCAACCAGCGAAGAGGTTAACGCTAGGATAACAGTAGTAAGGGTGTGCTACTTGGGAGCTCTCTCAGTGTGGAGAATCAAGCCCGCCTGATCTAACGGCTGAAATGTGGCATCAAGCGAATTGTGGCGTCAAGCCGAATTTGCTGCGACAGCGTTCTAACTCCGACAAGGACCAGTGGGAGGACGAAGAGATCCGATACGAGAACAGAGATAATTCCGGGTGTACTATATTCTGGCGTGACCTACCTTGGCTTATACGACGGCCGGCTGGGCCCTGCACCACAGTGTATGCGTCTAGGGGTATCCGTGCAGAGGGCGGCAGAGGGAGCTAAGCGGCGGCCCTGGCGTCTATGATCGTGTCCAATTATAGCGGCGCCCGGTTAGCAGGGGATCTTCGTCACACCCCGCGGTTACCCCGGTAAAAGCTGAGAATATGCACACGATGTTGCGACCAGGGCCGCCCGTCGGGCGATCTTTAAGCTTCTCTCAAGCGCAGTTCAGCTCACAATGAGTCCCGAGCGCCATGCGAATTCACATCCCCGAAAGTCTGTTTGGTCCTCATTTGACTTCAAGAAACCCAAAGAAGCGGGTCGATTCGACTTCTTCTTCCCGAAGCCCAGCAGCCTTGGAATCAGCCAATCATCTCCAGATCAATATTGCCCCATCCGATACCAAGAAACAATTTCAGTGCATTCCAGCTGAAAATGCTAGCATGGGGCGAGAATACCTAGTCCGATAGGTAGAGGCCAACGCCGACCGACGGGTCCCCGTGCAGCATACATAAGAGACGTACCCGGCCTACGTGCCTGTTAGGAAAGCTGACTAGCCGCGGCTGCAACGATACCATGGCTTAAAGATATGCGGCCCAAGTGGCGCCAGAATCGTAGTTCGATGCGATTTTCCTCTGAGCGCGAAAAAGGGAGTCTTTGACATCTGGCGGGTGGCAGAGTATCTCTAGACTCCGGGCTTCGGCCGCGATTCGGAAGGTACTTAGACTCGAACCTCCCGCGACGCATATTACTGTAAATACACGGTCATCAGACACTTCCACAGCCTCCGCCTCTCACTGTACTGGCGGGGTACGGACGGATGGTTCCAGACTCTTATTCCTGATATCCGACGGACGGCGAAATGGCAGCACCTCCACCTATTCTCAGTAGCGGCTAACTGACGCGTTACCTTAAAAAGAAAGTGGGAGTGGGTGTAGGCATTCTTATTGGTAATATTATGATATTAGGTGGAGTTTGGGGCCTAAGATACAAGAAATTGTTACAGGTACTAACGAAAACCGCTGTAGAATCCGGACCCCCGTTCTATTTACACACATGCAAGTATGTATGTATTGTCCCTTGCATCGCGCGTCTATCCGGGCGGCCTGTTTTGCTCAATAGACGCCGAAACACGCCATCAAACCCGTGGGGTGACATCGGGGGCACACGGGTTGCAGCTGCGAAAGGGTTTCTTAACATATCTCAAACACGGCTTATGAATTCGCTCTCATCTCGCTTGTAAGAAGCATGTTGGTTTGGTTGGGGATGGCAGCAATGACTGCTGCTTTCTAGCACAATCGGCTCCCTGCATGAGACGAGAGGGGGCGGAGATATTTGGAATGTTCACTCCGCGCATTTGTGCTTTCGACCAAACCCTATGGGATGGCCAATTCGAGTAAGCAGGACATCTTCGAGTCAGTGTCAGTATTGGTGGCTCTTCGCGGCGTCCGGGACCGAAATCAGATAGCAAGTTTTGGTAACGAGAGCGCTGAGACATATCGCGTCACGGCATGTCATGTCATGTCTGGGATGGAATAGGTAGCCATTCAATGGATTTATGGCTGAGGGCTTGCGAGATTGGTCCACTCGCGGAAACAGCATTTTCAAAGGTTACGAAAACGGCCCCTTGTCGATATGCCAAAGTGGAGCAAGGGCTTACAAGGCGTTGGAATTTCATCCTCTTCTATCCACGTGCCGTGCCGAACAGCATGTACATTTTCTAATGTCTCAACGTCCATGTCAGTACGATCGAGACGCATACTTGGCGTTTCGTAGGTGATGATACGCAGCGGGCGGCCGGGGTTCGGTAACAGTTCTGTGTAGAATTGTCAGTATCCCATGCCAATCAGGGAGGTAGGTGTCTAGGATGTATATTGTTTTTAAAGATCACACTGATTGGATCACGGGGTCTTTCAATGCTCGATTTCTAGTTATAGAAGATGCAAGTAAATATATCGGCAGTGGTGGATACTATGTAAACCCATGTTGAAATCCACTTCCCTTTTAAAGAATCAGTTTTCACCTTTGTGACCAGGATCTCGAATCAGGCCCATCCTGGCAAGTCCTTTCGGTCGCTCAATTTGACCATCTCACCCCTCCAAACCCGACCGCCCCAGCCCCCCAGCCGGTGTCGACGGGAGGGGCTGATAGCACTGCCACTCGAAAACAAAACCATGATTTTTCTATTAAGCAAAAAGTATTACGTGGTACGTAGACTGGCTATGTATGTCTGCCCTTTAAGTGGCTTTGCCACCCATGCAAAGGAGGTACATACTTCGTAAGTACACCAAGACTTTTGGTGAGAGAGTTGGGGGCCGTTACTGTTCCTTCTCTTCCCCAGCACTAGATTGCTCACATTCCAAGGCCTCGCGTCGGCCGACAATTGTGAACTTTGAACATATCATCCTTGGCCTCTCGCCCTTCGTCCCTTTAGCCCCTTCTTCCCCTGAGCCACCTGAGGCAACTCTCCATGTTGCAGGCGGTAACAGGTAGTCGAGGGGAACATGAGGGTATTTCGACGGCTGCCTCCAGGCCGGGGCATATATTTTAGGTCTGCTGATGTTGGCCTCCGTACGGTCCGAATATGTGCCCGCCTGAGCTTGTGGCTTATGAGATGCTACTGACGAATACGGTATATCGATTCGCTTGCTGCTGGGGTTATCGATAGCTAGTTTAGCTCAATGGGGAACCGAGAGCCGATCGTAGTCAAATAGTGGGCGGCTATGCGAAGTATCATCTGCCGACCATCCTTAGCTTGTCAGCCTACGCCCCATAGCCAGCCTGCCGTGGAAAAACTGAAAACTCTCCGCGAGAAGACAAGTCAGCGGCGCCAGGCTGCGCTTAAGTCTTCGGGTAGCCCTTTAGCCCTCCGCGAACACTCCATTCGCCGGCGATGTAACACTCGTACGCAACGCTACGTCGATATTGGTAGGTACATACATAGTCCCGGCGAGATGTCCCAGAGGACTTGCTATGACCAACCATAAGGGGTAATCCTGCCATCCTGTGACGAAGCAGACGGCATGTGGCACAGGCAAGACACATCGTGTACGAAGTATGTAAGTACATGCATACATGTCAAAGTCTAACCCGCTAGCTCAACGTTTTACCCTAGTGTCATCAGCCCTCGAATGCGTCTGATTTACCTGATGTTGCGCTTATACACTGAGTTGTCACGGTAGGCATGAAACTGTTTGTTATGGCTTCAACTTACATACGTAGTAGGCTGGAATTTTGGTCGAATTAAAGAACAGATCACGAAATGAATGCGGCGTCATTTACGGCTTTTGCCGCCCGTCGAGTCAGGCCATTCATCCCATAGGGACGGATGCCGGGATCCAACTAGATCTAGCTACGTCTTCCCGTCCTTTCCCCAGGGCCGCCGCAAACGATCGGGGCCTGTTTTATGGTCCCCTGCCCTGCCACGCAGCTACAAGTACCGATCCCGGCAATGTTGGCGCTGATAACTGACTGCATTATATGTTGGTTTAATGTCAAGTGAGAGACAATACGACTACATTCCCTCATTCCGAGGGACCCAGGGTTTTGCCATTCCATAGGAGCCTGCGGCCTATGAGGTACGTACTCTCACTGACTCTCTGCAGGGACAGGGCTGTGCCAACCCGGATTCCAAGTCGATTATTAGTCGGCAGCCTGCAACTCATCGTATGGGTCAACGGACAATGACATCTACGGAGCAGGGCACCCTGGCTCCTCCCGGCTTACTAGTACCTACATAGGTACTCAATATGCCTTTCCCAGCCAGCCCACCACCTTTCAATACAGCTGCATTCGCACGTCTTTGGAAGTTGTCCCGCTCTGCCGCTCACTCGTATGCCCTTAGACTCTGTAGATATATTCATACTACGACCTTGTCGAGTAGAAACTTACACCACGGCGATATTGAGCCCCTGCGTTGTTATCGTGGGCTCGGGAGTCCTTGTGTAGCACCCTCGCCGGGTCAAGCCGGTGCTTTACGAGACGATAAATGCGTGTCCTCTCTGTCGCTGTCGCTGTCGGTTCGGCCGGTCTGACTCTCCCTCGCGTCCAGCTCGACGGTCAGCATGCCCGGGTCAAAAATTCGAAGGCTGATGTCCCATCGACGGGCTCAGAGCAGCGTCGAGCCGGGGAACCAATCTGATAGCGACGAAGGTGCCGGATATAAGGACAGGAGTCGGCGCAAGGACTCCTGGTATATAGCCAGGCGCAAAAAGCAACCGCCCGAGCCGTTCGGACTCGGCCGCCATCATAGTGTCCACGAGATCTTGGGCCCTATCCCACCGCTCCCAACCGAAACCCGGCGATCCTCGGCAAGTTCATTGTGCGATTGCGCGCACAATGCCCACCTCGCCCCCCGATCCATTGCACTAAGGAGGTCATGCCTTTGTGCGCTACCATCAAAGAATGACCCGAGCGAGGAGTTCTTACAGGTATCCAGTGCCACCACCTACAAGGACGATGGCCTGCCGCCCCAACGTTCGCCCGAGAGCTGCCACGCCAAATCACCTAGTCGCGTGCGGTGCAACGAAGAAGCGGTAACATCAGACTCATCATCAGATCTCGGAGAAACTTTATTTTCCCAGCCGGAGGAGAGAGCAAGAAGGTCCACCGAACAGCTCGGGACCCGGGTATCACGAGAGGAATATTCGCAAAATATTCGAAAACTCATCCAAGAAGCGGATGAGGCATTCAGACAAGTCGGCAGCGCTATAGACGAGGTGAGGCTGGTACAATATTCGCACGGCGATAATACGCCGCGCACGAGCACGTTCGGGGAAGAAGCACCCATGACGAGCTCATTTACGGAGAGGCCGGGGCCTCCGACGCCCGACATCTCGCCCATCCTGAAGTCTCCGCTGAGGCAGAAGTCTCAGCCACGCTTAGCCACACCGGCCCCTACTGCGCCGGCTCGTAGCCCTTCTAAGCCAAAGAGGAAGAAGTCTAAGAAGGGCACAAAATTGCCTAAGCCGGTGAAGCCCCTAAGAAAGCCTGCCATGGCCAAGCCGGTCATCAAAACCGTCCCGAGATGGACTCTCACGGAGAACGTCGCGGAGCTGTTCACCGGGAGGCTCTTCAACAAGGTCGAGGTGGATGAGATGTTGACGGAAGCCCAGCTCGAGGAATACAAGCGGCGTAGGATGTCGCAGCTCAAGACGCAGCAGATGAATGACACGTCGAAATCGGACACCGAGTCCGTCGACACCCCGATCGAGCCGTTTCACCTCGATGATCTCCCTTCGCGGATCGGCTCGGCCGGGGTAAAACTCACTGCCGAAGCGCCGGCGGAAGACAAAGCAGCATCCACGTTCTTCGACGACACGGAATCGCCGAACTTCTCCGTAGAGAGGGATCGGGACGAACTTTTCCTAGCCCCGCTCCCATCGGAAAATGTCAGGACCGAAGCCGGGCCGGCAGTATCCAGGGAGGCCCATCCCGTGCCGCCTAAGAAGAGCCTGAAAAGCCTCATGGCCGGACGCAGGCAGCCTCCGGGATTGCCGAGCATTCCGGAGACGCCTCTAATTTCGTCATCGGACGACGAACCGTTCCTCGGCCGCCAGCCCGGTAATGTGCAGGAGAGCGTCGCCGATTCCGACTACGTATACCTCCAGTCGTCTCCGTGCACCGTGACCGTCCCCACCTTCAAGCACGGACCGATCCGGTTCGCCAAGTCGGACCTGATCCCCGAGCCGTCGTTGGGCGGCGCCGACGACGGCCTGGACTGGACCGCGTTCCAGATGGCGATCCTGGGCGGCGCCGGCGACTGGAACTCGGAGAGCGACGACACGATCCGCCGGCGGACGGCCGAGGAGATCGAGGAGCTCGTGGACTGGTGGGAGTCGTGGGGCTTCGGCGGCACCGGCGGCCTCGTCGGCGAGGAGCCCGAGGCGTCGAGCCCCACGAGCACCGTCTCCGCGGGCGAGTTCTCGGACATCTCCTACAACGACATCCAGGAGGACAACCCGTACAGCGCGCACCACCGGTGGCAGACGCTCCGGCAGCAGGCGGCGGCGCAGGGCCTCGGCCTCCCGGGGCCCAAGCCCTCCTCCGCGGACGAGTACCAGGCCCCGTCGGCGCGGACCTACGCCGGCGCCGGCGCCGACCCCGTCCAGCTGAGGAAGTGGGCCGACCGGGAGAGCATCGCCAGTCTCCCGCAGAGCCCGATGCTGGACCTGCGAGTCATCCGGAGCGCCAACGACGACGTGGACATCGTCCCCATGGGCTACAATCTCGGCCACGACTTGGGAGACTTCCTTAGGTGGGAGGCCGAACACGCGTATGCTGGGGGTTACTACTCGGGGTCGCAAGGCGTTATGTGAGGCCCCTGGACGGCAGGGATTAGGAGCGCAAAGGGGGTGGGCCTAAGCAATGATGGGGTGGGTTTGTGGCGCAATACGAGACACCACTCAATCTCGCAAAAGCGTCTACATGCGGAAAAACATATGCATTATGACGGAGTTCCTGGAGCGGACGGGAACGATTTCTGGGGCTTTGATATGGATTACGTGTTGGCTGAGTTTATATTTTGGTTTGCATAGCGTCCAGGTACTACCCGCTCTTATTAACCAGAGTTATTTTTATGCGCATAAAGCATAATGTAAACGTAAAATTAAAGGTCCAAGATCTGTATAATTATTATTACGGGCAAAGAATATTACAACGTCAACACTATGAAGAAATCGCTTGTATTATCGAGAATGCTAAGTAAGAGTAATGAACAAGTAATTCTCTCATTTTTAATCATATCCCTTTTATGAAACTTTCGGGACGTGCCACCCCTTTTCTTTCTCTGTGCCCCCAACCTTCGGCCAACCGGCAGCGCCGATAGCCCCCTTTCTACAACACTTTAACGTATACCCCCCGCTCCTTGTACGGCCGGGCGGCAGCAGGTCTTGTGGTCGTAGGCTCCTATCTGCCCACCCAGTGAGCTGGAAGGGCAACATGCCTTATACACTCTAACAGTGGAAGGCGCCGAAGGTCTTGGATTGGGCCAGATGGCAAGAGGGACGAAGGATTAATATGGGCCCAGGACTGTGTGAAGCTTACGGCCGCAAGGAGCTTACGCCTGGGTGTCTTTGGGAGCAAGGGGCAGGGACTACTCATGATCATCAACATGACTGTGGGGTTACGGCTTGTCCGAAGGTGGACGATTAATATAGGGTTAAGGGTGTATTCGTAGGAGGCTATGGAATGTGATGGGATATTTGTGTAAGGAGTCTTTAGGTCCCGGGTGGTTAGGAGCTCCTCATCCAACTTAAATACCGTTAATCCCCCCTCACGCCCTCATATGCCGGTCCTAGGCCAGTTGCCAGATGGCAAGTATCCCCTTCCCCTTATTCCAACTACACGTGCTTGGGCAACAGCGACGGGGTCTTGTCGTATCCACAGGCGCGGCGATCTGGGCAGGCGCGTATGGTGGCAGTGTTAGGTTTGTGCGACCTACCCACGCCCTCCTGCTGGTCGAAATATAACTCTTCGCCAATTTATCGGAGCCTTGATGCTTCACAAACCTAACCGTCTTCCCACCTCCGACTTCCCGCTTACCAAAGATATTCTCATAATACCTTCCAACTTCTAATTATCTTCCCCAACGTTTATTAATTATTATCTGATCGTATCTAATATGTCTCGCGAAAATGCAGGTGTGCCCTCAGGTGGCACGGGTTCGAAACCGCTTCGCCGTTCGACTGCGGATGTTCAAAAGGCGCTGTTCGGGGACGCCGACAATCTCCGCCGGATCAGCCCGGAGGTCCTGGCGGCCTCTCGCAACACCGAGCTCGAGGCCTATAAAGGCGACCGGCGACTGCCCGACGAAGGCGGCCGGGGACCCGCGGGGCCGTCGTCGAGCTGCACCATCAGCGATTCCGAGCCAGAACCGACGGTGTTGGAGCTGGAGCTTCAAAGAGAGAACGAGGCGCTCAGGGAGCAGCTGGAGCAGCTCCGCTTATCGAACAAGCAGGAAATGGCGAGACGGGAGCTCATTCCCAACTCCCAGCCGGCCAGGGCTGCGGAAGTACTCGAGAAGCAGAAGGCCGAGCTCGCGGGGCGGAACGCCGAACTCGTAGCGCAGGACGCCGAGCTCCGGCGGCTGCTCGAAACCGCATCGGACGAGAAGGCGGCCCTGGAGACGGAGGTCGAGCGGCTCAGGCAGCAGTCGGCGGACAGCGCCGCGACGGCGTGCGAAGATTTCGAGAAGAGGTACCAGCAGGCGCAGCAAGACCTCCACGCCTACGACGTACGGCTTCGCCGGGGCATAGAGCACAACCGGGAGATCGCCGACCACGTCCCGAAGGTGAGGGAGCTGCGCGCCGCCTGGCTCCAGGAGGCGGACGGCCACACCGAAACCAAAAAGCAGCTGCGCGAGGCGAAGGAGAAGGTCTAGGCGCAGGGCGAGGCCCTCCGAGATGCCGACGAGACCCGCGAGAGGCTAGAAAAAGAGAGCTCTCGGAGGCCAAGGCTCAGCTCACGGAAGCCACAGCCCAGCTGGATGAGAGCTTGAAGAGGGAGGAGACCCTCGTCGTGGAGGCCAAGAAGGCCAACGCGGACCATACGCAGGCCGTAGTAGCCCTCGAGGGCAGCCTGTCGGGCCTTAGAGACGAAGTAGCCGAGAAGAAGGAGGAGGTAGATCGGCTCCAAGAGGCCAACCGTCAGCTCGAGGAGAGCAGTGGTCGGCTCGAGGCCAAGGCCCACGCTTTAACAGAGGAGCTCCGAGAGGAACCGGCTAAGATCCAAGTCTTGGAGGCCAAGCTAGTGATCGAGAAGCATAACGTAACCAGCCGAGATCCAAGCCTGGCCCCGACGCAGGCCGAGCACCGGGAATCCACCAAGGTCCAAGCTTTGGAGGCCGGGCTCGCGATCGAGAGGCATAGTGTAAGCAGCAGGGACCGGGAGCTGGCCTCGCTGAAGGGCGAGCTGACTTCCGAATGCGAGAGCGCTAATGTGCTGAGGGGAGCGGGATCCCTGCTGCGGACCGGCATCTCGGCATTCCTGACGCGTGCCTTCGGCTCCGGACCGCCGGCCGGGTGGGCCTCCGTCCTCCAGGACATCAGCCGCGACGCGCCGGCGATACGAGGCGGCGCGGCCGCGGCCGGACCCGGCTCTGATCAGATCTGGGTCTTCGAGACGCCGTGGCGCGCCGCGACGGATCCCGGGGCCACGGTTCGGCCTACGGCCGGGGGACAGATGATGCAGCTGGTGGGTGCCATCCGGGACTCGGCCTCCCTGGATAGGAACCTCTCACGGTGTTCGACGTGTTTGCCGCCGTCGCGCGCGGCCTCTGCGAGCCGGGAAGGCCGTCCGCGGCCGCGTACCTGGCGAAGAACCATCTCCGGGATGCCATCCTACAGACGTGCCCGGGCAAGGCCCCGCATGAGCAATGCCTCCTGATGTTCGAGTACCGCGAGCTGAACTTGAGGGCCTAGGCCTTGTTCGGCGAGGACCCCGAGGGCCCGGTGGTCCTCGACCTGCATAGGGGATTCAGGGCCCGGGGCGCGGACCTGCTCGCCCATCTCGACGAGGCCGTCTGCGCCGTCGACAGGCGAGACCAGGGAGCCGTCGCGGGGCGCCTGGCTCGGTCTTGCGGAGATGGGCTGTGCGTCATCGGCGACTTTGCGCTCCTCGTCGAGGTCGGCGCCGGGGAGTTCATGCTCCTGGACCTGAAACGGCGAACGATCAGGACGATCGAGAAATGCCTAGCCGGCGTGGTTGACGATTTCACTTATATGGGCCTCGTAAACTCGAGATCAGGTCGCCCAGGGCCGCGGAATGGCGGGCGGTCGTCTTCGAGGACCCCCACTGGAGGATCGAGGCATGGTGGCGCTTGTGAGTTGGACACTCCAGAGTACCTCCGGTCATATAGGGCTCGAGCCACCAGATATATTTTACAAAGTCCAACAAATTAAACCTGCTCGCCCCGAATTGCTTCGAACTTCCCTCTCTCCATCTCTCTCTCTTCTTGATTGCTATTTGGGAACCCTGCTGGTCGGTGTCCTTAACGACTCCTCCGGGTTGATGAACCGCTCACCCGTTTCCTGGTATTTTGTCTCTTTCTTTGACCGCCCAAGGTGATGGCTCAACCATAGTTCTCTCTCCGACTCTCCGAGAGACAGGCCCCTGAGCCGAACCGTTCCTCTGTCGACGGGTGACGGCCGATCCCGTCGCGCCCGCCCTGTCTATTAACTGATCTACTGCCTTCCGGGGTATGCTCTCTCCCGGGCGAGTCGAGTATTGCTACCTAGCTCTCAGGGGCTGGCAGGGCATCGTGAGCCGGGACTCGCTCAAAACGGCTTTGGAGTGCCCTCGAGTACAGGGCCCTCGTCTGGTCTATTCGGCACCGGCGCCTCGCCCACGCCGCTTAACTCAGCCGAGCGGAAGATGCGTGGCTTAACAGGAGTGGTGGAGGTTAAAGAAATGAAGAATGAAGCCTCTGTGTGAGCTTGGTAATGGGTTAGACGTCTAGCACATGTAGGTTTTAAACTACCATTTTTCAGGCGGTACGCGGTAAAGACGCATTCTCCTTTTATCTTTAAGCACTTGTGTGGGATATAAAAGTCATTTCAATGCTTTATCTCGGTGGCATCACTTTGTACCCCCAACCATCGTCCCTGCCACCAACTCCTTTTTATTTAAGAGATTCTGCATTCTTGTGCCGCTGAGGCTTCTTGGGTACGACATCCCGATTATTGTCCCAGTAGAATCCGATAGTGGTCAGGACCACCGCTTCGTGCATCAAGGACGGGTCGACCTCCCCGTCTCCACGCGATGGCAAGAGCGCATAACCCCGGTGCTCTACGACGGCGGGCGCCTCGGGCGGCAGAAGTGTCTTCAGCGACGAGGTGGTTTTAAGAGGCCGGCGGGAAACCCGTCCCCTTTGCCACCCACGCCTCAGCGGCCAGCTGCCAAGCTGGAAGGCCGAACAGCCCCGTACGCTTGGGGTCGTGGACCAGCCCCTTTATCACGAGCCCGGCGATGGGCCCGACATCCGGGTGATGATAATAACGGCAGGCATGCAACGATTCCGAGCCGGGCCCGAAGTCGGGCCAGTCGTGGAGGAAGACGTCTCTTCCCAGGTTGGCACGCAGGATGTTGGCCCGGATCTTCTCGTCGCGCGAGTCGGCGATCTCCACGGCGGCCTTGAGATCTGCGAGCTTCTCGAGGCTCTCCGGCGATATGCGGTCGTAGACCTCGCTGCTCGCCCGCCTGAACTCGGCGTGGAATTCTTGCGTAGACATCGGCCACGGAACTCCGTCGGCGATAAGAGAGGTGTCGACCGCTCGGCGCACCTTTTTTACGTCGTCGGTCTTGAGGAGGAACAGACGCCTCTCCATTTCATTCGCGATCGGCTCCTTGAGGATCAGCCTCTTCATGTTCTCGAGCAGGGGCTGGAGGTGCCTCCCGGCTCCCGGCCCGGAGGCCTTGTAGAGCTCGTAGGCCACCTTGCCCTCCCGCTCGTTGGACATTCCGTCGTCCCGCTCCTGGAGCATCATACCCGCAATATTTGTCATGGCCGCGCCTACAGGTCCCATCACTGGTGTGTGATTGGCGACGCGTAGGAAGACGGCGGTCTGGAGGACGTAGCGAAGCTCGGTCTTATCGCCTTTCCAGATTGGATGGCTCATGAGGTATTCAAGCTCCCGGCTAAACGCCCGGTCGAGGTACAGGCTCTTGTCATCGGTGTAGGCGGCCTCGTGAGGCCGGAGCCCCCATGTGAAGAGCTCTCGGGGGATGGCGTTGAAGAGCGCCCCGAAGATCTTCCACATTCTCTGCTCCGCGATGGCATCGCGGGTCTCGTCGGTAATATCGCTGGCCAGCCCCGGGATGTCCCCGGCCTTCTCGGCCTGATGCTTCCGTTCGTCATCTTCCGACCAGAACCCCTTCCTGTCGGCTTCGAAGAGCGCCGAGCCGTGGGGTATGTGCGCCGACGGGTCAAAGGCTTCCCACGCGGCGATCAGGTGGTGAGGGAACCGCGGTTGACCTTCCGCAATCGGCTCCTTCCGGGGCCGCGACTCGTCTTCCTCGTGGGCCTCGGCGGCATCCTTTGGCCTTGGCCGCTTAGCCGAAGGGGGCTGCCGCGGCTCATCTATACGGAGCTTCTCTTTGCCCTTCGGTCGGGCGGCGCTACTAAGCAGGGCATCAAGATCGTCCTCGCCAGGATCGGGCGGCAGGATGCCATAATCATCGTCGGCGTAGGCTAGGTCCGGGAGGGCCTCACCCCCTGCGGGCGCCGTCTCGTGTCTTTTCGACCTGTGGGGACCCCGGTGATTCTTGGATCTACCCTTCGGCCGGCGCTGGCCCGAGGTAGGGGCCTCTAAGTCGTGGTCCTTAAGTATCGGGTCGGGACCGGCCCCGCTCGATGTTGAGCTATCGTCCGGCCTGGACTCCTCTCTATCTGACGGGGACGGGGACGGGGACTTCCGCCTAGAGGCGCTCTTGGCGCCCCGGCGGCCACCCCTACCCCTGCGGCCTTATTTGGCCTATTGGCGGTATCGGCGGTGTCATCGGGCTTTCTCGGGCGTCCCCTACCCTCACCAGGGACCTTGTTCGGCTTATCAGCGGCGCCTTTGGGCGTCTTCGGGTGTCTCAGCCGATAGGAAGCCCCCATGGCAAGGGGGGGTGCCGTATTCGTGGCCGTGCGCGTCTGTCGCGAAGAGGGGCTCGCCACGTACTTCTGCTTAGGCGCTCGCCGTCTTTCGGGCGGCGGTGGCGTCCTGGGCCCTGAGACGGGATGTTTCCGGGGTCTACCACCTCTCCCGTGGTACCCCATCGGATGTCTGGGCGGCCGTCCTACCCTCTGCCGAGGGGTGCTCGGATTTGCGTCGTTATCATTACTCATGGCTTCGTCGCCATCATTATTCATGAATTCGTCGCCATCTTCACTCGTGGAGAGGGGAGCGCCGTATATTGCCTGGTCGAGGTCTTCTTCGGATAACTCCGGCCGTAATCTCGCCATGTTGAATTGCTATTGGATATCACGATTCTTGGATATGATAGTAATGAAGGTGTTGTGGTGAATGTGATGAGGTAGGATGAAGGTGTTGTGGTGAATGTGATAAGGTAGGATGAAGGTGTTGTTGTGGTGAAAGTGATAAGGCAGGGTGAGATGTTAAGAAGAGTAGAAGGGTTTTCTGTACATTGATAGGAAGTACTACATCCAGCTGGTGACGGCATGAAATATGCGCTGATATTTAGAGTAAAATCTTTTCATGCTATATTTTCTATATCTCCTATTATAAATAATACTCCTCAACCTTCCGACGGGAAAAATATTTATCTTATTTAGGCATTGTTATATACGATGCCTAATTAGTTTGTAGACAAACGTCAAGTAGGGACGTAAAGTGCCCTGAAGAACAAACAGCATCCCAATATCTAGACTTGCAGGTTTGTTCATATTATACAATCGAATAATCACGCCGATTAGTAAAGACGTGATGAGCCAGATCTGAAACAGAGCCTACCCGCTTTAAAAGATACTCCTTCATTTCCTTTCGGTTTTTCCAACCACCGACTCTTTTCCACTTCTCCTCCAAATCTTCATCAGCAACGACATCGGTATCCTACTAAATATACGCCAGCTTGCGAAGATGGCATTCGGGGACGGAATTTCCAACATGGAAATAACATATAAGACGAATAATTGCCAGTACGCGCTCCTAATCCAGCAACAGAGGCCGTGGCACAGCATAATCAGACTACCGCCCCAAGTGTCGAGCCGGGGTCTCGACAAGAGGGGCGCGCCCCGAACCCGAGACGCCGGGCCCGTCGAAATCAGCAACCACGGCGTCGACGTGCTTATAATCATGATCCGGATGCTGCTGGGCATCGGGTTCCGGGTGGGGCCCGAGGACCGGCAGTCTCCTCTCATAGCCTGCGCGAACCACAACTTCGGCTGGTACCCGACCCCGGATTTCGAGGCCAAGGGCTTGCTGCTCGCCGCCCTCTACCCTGACTGGGATGCGGAGCGGTTCAAGAGCGAGCACATCACCCTCTCGGCTCTGTTGGGCCACGCGGAGGTTCGCAGGGTGATATTCGGCTCCCCGCTCTTCTGGCTGGTCCACCCCCAGGTGCTGGCCTTCGACGGCCAGTCCCCGGAAGAGCCGACCGGCTTTAGGGAGTTGAGCCGAGACGAGATCATCGCCAAGAGTGATCTCGTCTGGGACGGGAGGCGCCCCCTGTCCACGTGGATCGTCGAGTCCGTCTTCCCGGACTCTAGGAAGCCCAAGGGCCTACCGGCCGTATACAGTGCGATCTCAGCTGCGGGTCCCTGGCCGACGAGAAGGTCAAGCCCTACAGCAAGTGGGAGGTTGGCGAGCCCGAGTTTCATTACCAGTTCGTCTACAGCCGCATAGACGTCCCGAGGAATCCCTCCCCGCCGCCGCCCCGGGGGCACCGTCGGACAGATGCTCCCCGAGGAGGAGTTGGGCCCCACATATCCACGAAATATATTAAGAAGCCGGCACACCTCACTCCTAGGAGCGTCTCCAGGCAATTGCCGCAGTCGAATAATTTCAACTTCAAGAGTCTATGGGTCGCATTAGACCATTAATACATGGCAAAGCT
This sequence comes from Monosporascus sp. MG133, assembly GCA_004155925.1. NCBI lineage: Eukaryota > Fungi > Ascomycota > Sordariomycetes > Xylariales > Monosporascus > Monosporascus sp. MG133. The sequence goes on along the minus strand of QJNX01000098.1, from coordinate 136,851 downwards.
AAGGGGTTCTTGGTAGCCCTCCGCCAGGCTCTCATATTGGAGAGAGGTACGACAAATAACTATAAGGCTCCAACACAGGTCCGCACAGCACTTGCAGCTCAGCCTGTGCTATACCCTATGGATCAAAGAATGTAAGTGAATTCTCCGCCGGCTGTGACATATACTTTCGGGACTCGCCTCGTTACGACGCCGCATATGATATACTGATAATACCGTGCTGCGCAGTTGTTAATGCTGGACGCTGCCTGTGGGCAGACCTATTCTATAAGACGTCCGTGACGGCCGGGCAGAACTCCAATTGCGTCGACCTCACAAACTTTATAAGGCATGGCTTTTCGCCCCGATCGCACCGGATAGGGCCATCGAGATTATCGCTAATATCGAGATGGAGGACGTGCCTCCGATTACAAGGGAGCAGCCCGCTACAAGGCGTGATACTCCAGACACAAGGATCGCCAGATCCGCCAATCCGAAGTAACATCCCACGCCGACCGTCGTTACGAAAAGACGGGTTTGCCTTAGGCCACCCTCCCGCACAGGGGACGTGAAGGGGCGCCGCTGGCTCCGACAAGGGTGAAGAGCCTCGAGAGGAGAACGAAGAGATCGAGGGAGACCAAGGGGCCGAAAGTGTTAATAAGTGGGTGTGGCTGAAGGGAGGAGGGGACCGAAAAGGGGGGCAAGTGAAGGAATTCTGGGTTGTGAGGAGGAAGGCAATGGGGAAGAGGACCTTTTCTGGTGCGGGTCTCGTGACTCCGTCTAGTTATGAGTAATAACAATACTTGTGCACTGACTACGATCCTCGGTTTTGGTATCTCCTTATCATTTTAACATGTTGTCCCTTCTTGGCCTCTGAAAAGGCGACTCCGGGAAAACTCCAGAGCATACCCGCCCCTATTTATCTACACCGATGGCACCGAATGGCGGCCTTCTTTTTGATAAAATTGTAAAGCTGTATGGTGGTCGTAGTATATCGTCCCACGGCAGGTAATTGGATCACAAATTATCGAAAAACGTATGAATGAACGAGAAAACATTTCCATAATCCCACTATCATAATCACGTTGGTTGACTAGCCTTCTTTCCCACTTCTTATTCCTTCCCTATCTTGAACCTACACAAACACATACCCACGCAGACACGCACACATACATAGGCACACCAGCATACTAGCACACATTCAAGTTCATAAGTACATACGTACAACGTATCTACTCAGGCATATATACAGTAGCAAGTTGAACTTCTACGTACCAACTCTTCATCCCTCATAAGTCTAAGCAGCTCTTATTTACTAATTTTATACACGCGAAGGACACCATGTCGCCCTCTCGAGATAATAGCAATAATCAATCATCAGCCATCAAAAAGGCGGTCCACGGCTACCGGAGGCCTAAGAATACATGTACCTCCTCACGGGTTCACCCTCGTCTGGCAAATCGAACGCATTCTCGGCCGCGCTCGCCAGGGATAAGTCCACATTCGCCATCTGCGTCCAGATGAGGGAGCGGACGGCCCGAAGCAGCGCCGCCTATGCATTATCGACGGTCGTCGCGGGCGGCGGCCCCAGCATCGCGTGCCTCGGCCCTCGGCAATCGCGAAGCCATTCCCGGCACCAAGCCCGCCCACGCGCTGACTACGTCTCCTATAAGTGGTTGGAGCGCATGGGGATTAACTTCCCGGCCCTCGCCGCCTTACGAACGCCTATCACACTCCCGACGGACCACCCGAGGGACTATTCGGTGCCGCGGGACGGCTGGCTCCTGTTCTTCGTCCTCCATGACGTCCACTTGCAGACCATGGGTCAGGAGCTCGGCTACCTCACGCTCTACCGCGTTAGGCGGGCGACCGAAGATAAGAGATACAAGAGGCTGTCGCTGAGGGTGGTCGTCGCTACCTCGTATCCCCACCCCGACACGCTCTGCGGCCACTTCGGAATGAAGGATCCCGCCTGGGCCGCCGAGGCGACCGTGAGCCTGCTGCGTCTCCACCCAGCGATACAGCGCATAGAGTGGGCCCCGATCCGCCTGCGCGTCCTGGGCCCTGACAAAGTGGGGAGACGAGGCCCTACCCGGATGGAAGCCCTCCTGACCAACAACGGAGCCGCCGCGCTGGAGGCGGCCGACAACTTCGGGCTCGACATCCGCGTCGCCGCCTTCCTCGAGGAAGCAGCGCTCGACGCGGCCGACGTTTCCGCGGAAGACGCCGAGGGCGCGAGCGAGGCGGAGTCGAGTGACGTCCTGCTCCTCGCCATCGCCATGGCAGCCGCGGCTCCTGGCCTCGTCCACAGGGCAGCCAGCCGCGGCCCCGGCTTCGACCACGGCGTTCTCGCGGAGCTCGGGATCCGCGGCCTGACCGGGATCGGCGAGGGCCGCTGGTACGGCGGGGACCACTGGGTCGACGCAGCCCTACTGGCCCTCCGCGATCCGGAAGGGCGGCGACGCGCCACCTGTGGGGTCTCTGAAGCCCGTCACTGTAACACCTGGCGCTTCAACTAGGTCAAGATCCGGGCCATGTGCCAACACTACGACGCCGACTACTAGTCCTTCGTCTGGGAGCGGGACGACCTCGTAGGCGACATTCGCCACTTCGATGCCCAAGGGAGGTGATCGGCGCCGTCGGGACCGTGTTCTACCGCTGGATGGAGGCCTTCAGGCACGGCCTCATATACGTGGCCGCCGACGACGTGTTCGCGGGCCGCCGCGAGGGAATCCTCATCTCTACGGGGAGGCAGGTCGGCATCCATCCGGCGTGGCTGCTCCGCCTCGACAGGCTGGCCGAGTCGGCCGACGAGCGGGGCTTCTACCTCGTCCACTCGGGCCTGGAAAGGAGCCCAGACTCGCCGGGCAGAATCGACGCCAAGGGAATCATGTCCCTCCCGACCAAGCACGTTGCCGAATTGGAGAACGCAAAACCCGAGTCCACCTTGAGAGAACGGGTAGCCTACAATTGTAATAAGCCTTGGTGAGCCGGTAGGGCCTACGACCGTCACCATCTGGGGAGGGGGTGTCGGTCTTGTACGTCTAGTTTTAGGTTCTTATAAGAGGTGTCGTTGGCAGACGAGGACCGATTCCCGTTGATCTCTCTATGCGTGCCCTATTCTATGCTAGATCATTCTACCGAAGTAGTAGGTAGAATCAGCCACGTATTAGCTGTCGACCTCTTCATGCTCGTAGTCTGAGGGCCATTTATCGAAGCCATTTTAGGTCCCCCTAAAATCACCTCAACTGCCCCCTAGTCTCTGATGAAGATGTACTGTTGTTCCGTTTATTCCTCGCAGCATCTCTAGGTGTCACGGACTTTGCTAAGGGGGCCAGAGGGCCGGATTAAATAGAAATAAGAAGAGAAGAAGAAAAAGGGAAAGATAGGAAAGGGGAGGGGGGAGGTCAAGGAGAGATGCATAAGGTTGGCAACCAGGCATGTCTGAGGCAACGAACGCGTCGAGCAGGCTGGCGGGTATCTTGATAGCTGTGCGCGCGAAAATTTTCCCATCCAAGATTAGAATTAATCCGCAACCTCATAACCTCATAACCAATTCCCATGGTACCCTTGTACTCGACCTCGTGAATTTTCTTCTTACCCATCCATAACTCTCGCCAATACCAATACCAAACATCACCGCCATCACCGCACCGTCACCGAAATCATCATACTTGGCACGTTCATCGTCCTAATCTAATACCTGGACTTAGTTCTATCAATACAATTCACCCAACATGTCGACCAATCGGTCATCGGGCCGTGGGCCTCATAATCAATCAACGAGAAGAGAATCGAGGTCATCCGGCGGCGATTACAGAGCCAGCCGTGACGACAGATCCAGACGTCTGACCACGTCGGACCCACACATCGGAGACGCGTTCTACCAAGCAGCCACCTCCAGGGGCAGGCGTTGGGACATTACCATCAATACACTGGACCGCGATGACGACGAATATAGCCCGGCCGAGCGCAGAAGTAGCTATGCCGGTAGCAGCCGATATGGGCGATCCCGGAGCCCGCAAGGCAGGCGATCCCGAAGCCCGCGAGACAGGCGATCCCGGACCCCACGAAGTAGGCGATCCCGAAGCCCAAGAAGATCGCCCCGCCGTGGGGGGCACGACAGACGACGCGAGACACGCCGCTGCGCTCACTGCCAGCGCGAAGGCCACTACAGCCGCGAGTGCGTGGGACCCGTGGTGCCCATGGGCTACCTGTCGGGCACCTGCGTTGAGTGCGAGGAGACCGGCCACGTATACGGCCCGAGATGCCCCAAGTGGGAGGAGACGAAGGACACGGCGGCCATGAAGCTCATATGGTTCCGGCAGAACAAGCCCGAAGCCCAGTCCGACACCAACCTCGCCGACCTCCTCGAAGAGAGGCTCGACGCGCGCGACGAGCACTGGCTCGGCGCCCGCAACTTCTACCTCCCATGGACGGGCCTGTTCGCCTGGAACTACCAGAGGGAGCAGGAGGAAGTCCAGGGCCCGGGCCTCTGGACGGAATATAAATACTCCTTCGTCGGGCGGCCCGACCTCGAGGCGCCCAGGCGGCCTTCCGATCCCAGGAGGGGCCTCTGCGCCGACGCCCGCGAAGCCATCCAGAAGCTGCGCAACACCGGCTACCCCGCCGACTCGGCCGCGCCCAACGTCGACATTCCTAGAACGTCCTCGCGCCGCGCCGCCAGCTCGGTCGCCGGCTCGCGCTTGAAGTCCAGGAGCGTCAGGTCCGGACGCGACGCGGAGCCCGAGGGGTGCACCAACTGCGACCAGCCCGGACACAACAGCTCCTTGTGCCCCTCGGCCTGTCGCGCCTGCGGCAGCTCCGAGCACAAATACGCGTCCTGCCCAGTCTGGCTCGACGCCTGCATATGCCGGCCCTATCCGAGGCACCTCCTCGAGCACTGCCAGGTCGGGTGCCACTTGTACGGGGATGACGTCCCGCCGCACCGCGCGGTCGAATGCGCCGTCAGATGCCAGTTCTGCGGCGAGAAGGGCCACTCCGCCCTGGAGCAGTGCCAGATCGCCGTCCGCATGTTCAGCGGGGTCTGCAGAGTCTGCAAAGCGGGCCGCCACCTGTTGCAGCACTGCAACCACGCCTGGCGCCCCGACGCCGGGTGCGGCCAGCGGGTCTGCTGCGAGAATCACTGTAAAATTTGCGGCTACGACGAGGAGCTCGACGTCCAGCGCGAAGAGCAGGGAGGCGTACCCCATACCTGCCAGTGGTACAAGGGGACCGATCCCATGAGGCCCGGCTCCGGAGCCCACATCCGATGCCGCGCCTGCGGGCACAGGATGGCCTCCTCCGGCGAGCTCGTCGATGTCCGACTGTCCGCCGTCGCCCGGTACACATCCAATGCGAGGGATTGGGAGGCCGCCAAGGCCCGAGGACAAGAGGTGGGAGAAAATCCCTGGTATGACGAGCTCCCCGAATGCCCAGAGTGCTTCAAGGCCAAATACCCCGAGGGCGATTACAAGAATCAGAGCAAGGACCTCAATGAGATGCCCATAGATTACGAGTAGATAATTGATAGAGATGTTCGCCGTCTCTGCGGTGTTAATATAATCATTGTCCGATAACCACATTGACGTATTATCGGCTCGACCGAGCCACGAACCCCTAGCCCCTTGTTCGGGTCGTAATATCCGCGACCATTGCTGGACGTGCTCCACTTGGGATTACTCGTGAGCTTCGCAATTTGTGCTGCGTCCCCCTTCTATTCCTGCTATGGGCCCCACCTCCCAGCTGATGATGAGCATCAGGCCGAATACTGTAAAAACATCCGTGTCACGTAGCCCTCTGGGCCACACCAACGCTGATTTCCATGCCGCCTCCACTCCCCACACACGTGGTTGGCGTCACCGTCTCAACGCTTCCGCCGTTTGATTGCTTCCGAATAAAGCTGTCGGGACATGATCGCTGCTGACGGGCGGCACACGAAGAACTGAATGGCCGACCGTTGTATTGGCAAAAGTAGTGGCATCTTGTTAGCTCTATTAAAACGTTTTGTAATTGTACGGGAAACGCTAGGTCCCGAATAGATTAAATGCGCGGGGAGCACCTAACTAGGGATGTTTAACATAACGCCTGCGACGCAGCGTCTAGTACACACATGCCGTAGCTGACTGTTCCTAATCAGTCCCCCCCTTAAGACCTTACTCTATCAAAACTCCAAAAGTGCACCCATTCCAGTTAATTACGAATCTCGCAGGCTCTCACCAACAACTTTTTATTAAGCCTTCACTCATGCTACGCCAGCAGTTCGTAGAACGCCAACGGAATCCAGCTAATATCTTGTGGAATTGTAGCCTTCAATACGCCGTGCCAAGGGCACCCCAGCTTCTCCATGGTCTGGCACTTCCGTCTGCCATGGCTTTAGCTCTTTCTAACACTTCCATCTGCCATCGCTTTAGCTCTTTCCAGGTGTATCACGGTTGAAGTTGATCCTGAAGCGTGTATGATTGCCATGACGGTAGTTGCCAGCGCTAACCTTCTTTGCGCAGTAGCCACGCGGCTTCCCGTGTTGCTGCAGGTCGTATATTTCCCTCCTAGGAATCTGAAGCGTTACGGTCGTACGTGCCAGCTAGCTGAGGGGGTGCGGAGCGCACTATACGGAAAGGTCAGCTATTGTCAGATAAGTAGCGCAATAACTGCGCACTTATCAATCCTGTCTTTTGGTGCAGCCGTACGCGACAGCTACTGATCGGCTCATAGATGTTTAGCGGCTGAGCTACTTGAAGTTGTACGCGTGCGAAAGTATACGCAACTATCCGAATATGATAACAGGTTTTATATAACGAACATATATATAATTTTATTCCTTGATAATTTATTTAGTATTTTATACGTATATTAATTATTATCAAATATTTATTTTTATTATATATTATATATAAGCTTATATAAAACTTATTATTTAAAACTTTTATAAGCGGTTTTATATAACGAAATTTTATCGTATTTTATATATTTATAATTTATATAATAAGTAATATTACTGGTAGTTATTAATAAATAAGTATTTATAATAAATATTATAAGTTAACTTATAAAAAACTTATTATATTTATACTTATTTTAAAAAAAGATTTTAAATAACGAAACTATTATTAATTTTACTTAATAATAATTTTTATAATATTAAATACTTATATTAAGTTATAATAAAATATAATATTTATTATATATTACTAGTACGCTTATATAAAACTTATTTTATAATATTTTAATTTATAAATTATTTTAAATAACGGAGTTTTATATTATATTAATTTTTAATAATTTATTTAATATCTTATCCTTATATTAACTATTACTAAATAATTATTTTTATTATATATTATATATATATTTATATAAAATTTATTATTTATAATTTATTTTATAAACGGTTTTATAAAATAATATTTTATTTTATTTTATTAATTTAAAGTTTATTAATAAAATATTAATATTATTATTTATTAATATATAATTATTTATAATATATTATATAAAATCGTTTATATAAAATTAAATATAAATAATATAATTATAAAAATAATTTTATATAACGAAATTTTATATTATTTTATATATATATAATTTATATAATATATAAATTTATTAATAATTATTAATAAATAAGTATTTATAATAAATATTATAAATTAACTTATATAAAACCTTTATATATATCCTTATTTTAAAAAAGTATTTTAAATAACAAAACTATCTTTAATTTTAATTATTAATAATTTTTATATTAATAAATATTTATATTAAGTAATAATAAATTATAATCTTAATTAAATATTATTAATATGCTTATATAAAACTTATTATAAATAAATATAATATATAAATAATTTTAAATAACGAACGTATATATTATTTTATTCCTTAATAATTTATTAAGTAATTTATATATATATATTAATTATTATTAAATAATTATTTATATTATATATTATATATAAACTTATATAAAACTTATTATTTATAATTTCTTTTATAAGCAGTTTTATATAACGAAGTTTTATTATATTATATATATTTATAATTTATATAAAAAGTAATATTATTAATAATTATTAATAAATAAGTATTTATAATAAATATTATAAATTAACTTATATAAAACTTATTATATATTTATTTATTTTTAAAAAATATTTTAAGTAACGAAAGTATTATTAATTTTTATTATTAATAACTTTTATAATATTAAATATTTATGCCAGGTTATAATAAATTATAATTTTTATTATATATTATTAAATGCTTTTATAAAAGTTATTATATATAAATTTTATATATTAATAATTTTATATAACAAACGTAAATATTATTTTATTTTTAATAATTTTTTTAATTTAATTTATTTATATTTAATATTTAAAAATAATTATTTTTATTATATATTATATATAAACATATATAAAATTTATTATATATAAGTTATTTTATAAAGGGCTTTATATAACGAAGTTTTATCTTAATTTATATATTTATAATTTATATAATATATAATATTACTGGTAGTTATTAATAAATAAATATTTATAATATATATTCAAAGTTAGCTTATTTAAAACTTATTATATATATACTTATTTTAAAAAAGTATTTTAAATAACGAAATTATTTTTAATTTTAATTCTTAATAATCTTTATATTAATATATATTTATATTAAGTAATAATAAATTTTAGTTTTTATTAAATATTACCGGTCTGCTTATATATAACTTATTATATATAAATTTTATTTATAAATAATTTTAAATAATAGAATTATATATTATTTTATTACTTAATACTTTATTTAATACCTTATTTTTATATTTATTATAACAAAATAATTAATTTAATTATATATTATATATTATATATAAGCTTATATTTAACATATTATAAATATTTATAAATAATTTTAAGTTTTAATAACTTAATAATTTTGTTATAGTACAGGAACAGGGGTTCCTGTCTTGGAGAAACCTGTTTTCGGAGGTCTTTAAGGGAAACTCCGACCGGGTAAACCTCGGGCTAGGAGAAGCTTGGCTTCCCCGCGCTAAGGTTTAAGTAATTTAATGGATCTAAGTAATTTAAATAATCTGGAACTAAATTATATAAATTATATAAATTAAGCAGATTTATAATATTCTTACTTATTAAAATTAAATATATAACGAATAATTTCTTATATAAATAATATTTATTTAATTTCGCTTTTTAATTATTAATTTAAGTTTTTAATTAAAAATAATTATACCGTTTTTTAATTAAGGGAAAAGTTTATAAATTTCTTTAACGAATACTTTATTTTTTATGTTATTATTATTTATAAATTAAAAACCCTTATTTCGGATATTACTTATATTTCCAGATAAATATATAATAAATTCGTTATATTTTAATAATTTTTTAATTAATAATTAATGAATAATTTAAAGCTTAATTAAGCATAAGTTTTTTTAAACTTAATAAAAATAATATTATAAAATAACGTTTAATAAATAAATAATATATTCGATTTCCGTTATTAATAAATAAAAATTAATAACCGGATTATATAATTTACCCTTTATTAATTTCTTTTTTTAATTAATCGATAATAGATTACTAAAGATTATTAAAACTAAAAGTTAAAAAAATCTTCCTTTTTTTAATAATAACCAACCTTTACCTTTAAGGAAATAAAAAAAAATATCGAAGTTCTTTTTAAAAAGTCCGATTAAAAGGAAAAAAAGGTTAAAGAAATCCCTGCTATAAAATTGGAAAAAGAAAAAAAAAAGAATTAACGATTAATTAACGATTAAATCTTATGGCTAAAGAAATCGTAAAATTCCAGAAAGAAAACGCTAAACTTACCTAATAATTAAAAAAGGTTTTTATCTTTCCAAAAACCACTTTCCGACCAAAAATACCAATACCTTTTTTTAAAATACCTATTTTTTATCTGCGAATTTCTGTCTTTTTTTGCTTAATTAAGAACGAAAAAAAATTATACCTTTTTTTGCTTATTATAAAATATTTAATATTAAAGGTTACAAACTAATTACCCTTAAACCTTATAATAGATCTATTAATATAAAAGGATTCCTGGTTAAGCTAAACTTTACCTTAAGTGGTATAAAAGTTTTTTAACGGAAAAATACTAAAAAGTTATAACCATTTTCCAGCTATTAGCTGGCAAAATATTCGATTAATTCGAGCCCATTTTTAGTAATTATTTAACGAACTTCCCCGACGATTATTTAAACGTTATTAATTATATCTTTAACAATTATAAAAACTTCGAAAAGCAAATACGAATTTCGTTTAAAAATGGAAATAAATAATAACATACGGTTAAATAAATATAAAAACTTTAACAAATTATATTAACGGCCGAATATACGATTAAGTTTAACCAACTAATAGTTATTTCCAAATTACCTTAAGATACGTTATTTTTTCCCTATTACGACGGCTTAAAGCCTTAAGTTAAAGATAAGATATTTAAGGTTTTTAAAATAAGTTTTTTCGAAAAATAGACAAATAAAGTTATTATTTCCGACCGCCGTATTTTTAATCGATATCTTAAAAAAAGAGGTATCAGCAAACGAAATAACGATAAATATTTAAATAATAAGAAAAAAATAAAAATTAAATCCTAAAAGGAAATTAATACCGTTTTAACGGAATCCAAAAAAGATAAAACCAAAGTTACATATTTTAATTGTAACAAAAAGGATTATTTTAAAAACGAATATTATTTTTTATCGAAAAAGGAAAATATCTAAAAAGATTTTTAAAAGGATAAAATTCCCTAGCTTAAAAAAAATCCGTATAACCGAACGAGATATAAACGATAAAGATAAGGATAAAAAAAAATAAGCGTTATTTCCGCTAATTAGGAATTTACTATTATTACGATTAGCAAAATTAAAAATAACAACCTAAATTATAAAAATTGTATTATTTGCAAAAATGTTATAATTAAGGTTTATAAATATTATTTAAAATAAGCAAGTTTTAAAGTAATTATTACGTTAAGATATATTTGTTATCTTGATATATAAAAATGTAAAATATATAACCAAAACGGCCAGTTACGAAAATATTTCGATAACTATAAATAATTATCTTTCGAACATTATATTTTTTCCGACTATATGGTATATCCCAAACCAGCAGATAATTATAGGCTTTTGCATTTTATTGCTTATTATAATCATAACTATCTTATCCATTAACGTACTAAAAAGGATAACAATTTTTGGCTAAGATATAATAAGGAAATATTTATAAAACCAGACGATAAATACAGATATATAAAAACTTCCCAATAACCAGATTACCCTAGGTTTTATTACCTATACCCTAAGTTAGAACAAAGTTAAAGGGCCATAACGCAAAAATGTTTATATTATGTACCAATACCGTATAATAAATACGATTTTTTAACTATGGAAATACTTTTTTCGGAAACTTACCTTTTTAACCGTATAATTTGCAAAAAATAAAACTAAAAAAAAGCTAAAAAAAAAATTATTATTTTCAAATACCAGTTCGGTAACAGAAAATAATTCAAATATATAAATAACTATTATACCAAATACGTAACCCGGAAGGTACGCAAATAAAAACGCCTTTTAGCCCCCAGGATATATCAGCCAAAAAATTACAGAAGCTTTCGAAAATAAGGTACCGAAAAATCCTTACATACAAAACCTTATACGAAGCAAAAAAAAAAAGCGGAATTAAATCGAGATTCCTATTTATTATGGAAATAAAATATTTAACGCCATAATCGATTCCGGAACAAAAGGAAATTTTATTTCCTTTAAGGTAACCGAAAAATATCGGATCGTTTAAAAATATAAATAATAATCCTATAAATTACGAACAATAAATAAAAGTTTATTTACTTACAATAACGGTTAAATTTTCCGAAAAATAAAAAAATTCGAAATTTAAATATAAGGAGATTCAAAACGAATTATTTTTAATATCGTTAATATTTTAAAATACGATATTATTTTAAGAATACCGTAACTTCGTTTTAATAATTTATTAATTAACTAAAAAAAATAAACGTTTTTATGGAATAATTTAAAAAATTTTTTTTATAAAATTTATTATATAATTAAAAAAATTAAGATTTTTAACCCTATAATAACGATACCCTTTAAATATTAACGGTTTAAAAAATTATTTAAAAAATAAATTCGAAAAAAGTTACCTAATTATAATTAATAAAATTACAAAATTCTTATTAAAAAAATACTATTTAAAACTTTATTAAATTTACTATATAAACCTTAAAAAAAGTTATATTTAAAAATCCGAATTACTTATAAGGTCTCCAGTTATAATAATACTAAAAATAAAAAATAATAAAATTAAAATCGATAAAAATAAAAATTTAATATACCGACAAATTCACGATTATAAACAACTTAATAATATTACTATCAAAAATAAATATCCTTTAACGTTAATAAATACCATAAAAAATATTAATAAAATTAAATAATTTATAATTTTAAATTTATTAAACGGTTATTACTTAATTCGAATAATTAAAAGTAAAAAATAAAAAATAATTTTTAAAATTATTTATAAATATTATGAATATAAAATTATGCCATAAGGATTAATTAACGCTTTAATTAGCTTTTAATATATACTTACTATTATCTTACGGAAAGTTTTAAACAAATTCGTTTTCGTTTACCTGGACGATATTTTTATTTATTTAAAAATTTTAAAAAAATATAAAAAATATATCGCTTAAATATTAAAAACTTTTAAAAAAGTTAATTTATTAATAAACGTTAAAAAAATATTTAATATACTTAAAGATTAAATTTTTTCAACTTTATTATTATTCTTAAACAAATTTAAATTTAAAATTTTAAGTTAAAAATTATCAAAAACTGGCTAATTTTAAATAAAACTATTATTATTAATATCCGTTAATTTTTGGAATTTACCGGTTATATACGACCTTTAATCCAGAATTACAGCAAACTTACTAAATCTTTAATTAAACTTATTATTAAAAAATACGTTAAAAAAAATTCGAACTTTTAAAAAAAGCTAAAAAGGTTTTTTAAAAAATTAAAAATAAAATTATTAATATTCCGGTAATTAAATTACTTAACCATAACAAAAAGAAACGATTTAAAATAAACGTTTTAAATTACGTTTTTAAAATAATTTTAGAGTAATTAAAAGATAACGGAAAATAATACCTAATAACATATTTTTTTAAAGCTTTTAAAAACGTAAAACTTAAATATTTTATTTATAACAAAAAATTATTAACGATTATTTTAATACTTAAAAAATGAAAATTATTTTTAATGGAACCAAAAAACCATTTAATATTTATTTAAATTATAAAAATCTTATTCGATTTATAACTATTTAAAAATTAAATAAACGTTATAAAAATTAAATAATTTTCTTATTAAAATTTAACTTTAAAATTTATTATATTAAAAATAAAAAAAATATTTAAGCGGATGTTTTAAGCTAAAAAAAAAATTATAATTCCAAAATTTTTAAACGATATATATAAATACTGTATCATAAAAACGATAAAATAATATAATTATATATAACCTTAAAATATCTTATTTTAAAAATATTAACTTAATTTAAAGATTTTTATAATCTAAAAAAAACAAAAAAAAATTAAATAATTAAAAAAAACGATAAAATCCAGTTATTATTTCGCGGCAAAATTTATATCCCCTAATAGTAAAAAAAAAAATTCGTTAAAAAATTTTATAAAAATCCTTTATATGGATATTAAAAAATATTCAAAATTATTAAACGATTTTAAAAAAAATACGATTTTATAAAATTCCGCTAAATAATTAAATAAGTAATTAAAGATTATAATATTTATAATAAAATAAAAATAATCCGTTATAAACCGTATAATTTATTATAACTTATAGATATACCTAATAAAATATGGAATATTATAACTTAAAATTTTATTATTAATTTTTCTATATCGAAAAATCCCGTTATTAAAATTAAGTACGATACGGTATGGATAATTATTAATAAATTTATTAAATATAAATATTTTTTATTTTTTAAAGAAACCGTAATAATAAAATAATTAATTTACGTTTTTATTCGATATTATTTCGATAAATACGGAATACCAAAAAGAATTATTTTTAGCCGAAATAAACTTTTTATATCTAAATTCGGTACCAGCTTTTTTAAGTAAATCGGTATTAAGTTTAAATTTTTAATAATTTATTACCTCCAGATAAATAATTAAATAAAACGATTAAATTAAATTTTAAAATAATATTTTCGAAATTACGTTAATTATTAATAAGATAATTAAGTTAAATTTTTACTATTTATATAAATAACTTATAATACGTCCGTTAACGAAAATATAAGCATATTATTTTATATAGCTATATATAAATATAACATAATAACTTAACGATTAAAATAATTAATACGTAAGATATTAATTATTATTATAATAACTTTACGAATAAAGATAATAATAATAAAAATTAAAATAATATAAGCCCGATTTTAAATTAAATTATAATTTTTATAATAAAAAATAACTTAATATTATAATAAAAAATTAAGGGATTAATTTTAACAAAAAGACATAAAATTTATTTATTACGTTAAAAATAAAACGTAATATTAAATTTTTCTTAAATTAAAATAAAAAAATCTAATAATAAACTTAATTTTAAAAAACTTAATTTATTTAAAATTAAAAAGTTATTTTAAGAATTAATTATAAATTATTATTATTTAATATTATAAAAATATACCTTATATTCCATATTTCCTTATTTAAACCAGCCCCAAAAAACGCCCTGCTTAAAAAAAACCTCGAAATCGAAAAAAACGATAATAAATACGAAATCGAAAAAATATTAAACTTTAAAATAATCAAAAATAAAATCCAGTATTTAATTAAATAAATAAATTACCTATTTAAAAATAATACATAAAAATTACTTAAGTACTTAACGAATACGATAAACCTGGTTAAGGATTTTTACCGGCAAAATCCTAACCGACCATCTTTAATCCAGCCAAAATCGCAGGCAATAACGGTCCCCTGCCCAAATCCAGATTTAAAACGTTTTAACCGAAAGAAATAAATACCTTTACTGCGGTATTTATTTTAAAAGTAAGCCGTACTTATTTAGTTTCTATACGATATTATTTCTTTTTCCACTTTTTCCACTTTTTTAATTAATTTAATTTTAAACTTTTTTTAAATATTTTTAAGGCTTTTTTTTAAAAGAAATCCTGCTAAAGGCATAACCGTTTTAATTTCCTAATAAATTCTTTCGATTTTTTATTTTGCTAATACCGTAATTTAACTAACCTTTTTTTTATTACTTTTTATTTTCTTTTCGTAATTTTTTAAAACGTTAAAAAATTATCTTTAAATTTTCGTTATTTCCGGAATAAATAATTTTAAATTTTGTTTACTTTTTTTAGGAAATTTATAATTAAAACGTTACAAAATAAACGTTAATAACGGATATAATAATGTTACGGCTAGCACCATACCGTTACGCCGGGGCATAAAAGATTGGCGGAATGATCGCAATTGTGGCAATCATTCTGGTGCGTACAGCTGCATATATACTGGAGGTGTGTCACGGGACCCCGACCGTAACAAATAATTATAACTTTAATTCTCCAAAATAAAAAAATAATCGATTTCGTTAAAACGAATATAATTAAAATAAAAAAAAGCCTTAATACTAAATATTTTTATCGAATTAATACGAATATTACGGAAATTGTATTAATTCGAACGTAATTTTTTTTCCCTTTTTTTTTAAATACGACTTATTATAACAAAAATTAGTTAAGGAAAGTTTAAAAAAATCTTTTTAACAAATAACAAAAAGGTTACTTACGGTTTCATCTTTAAAATAAAAATTTTTGAAAAAGGAAAATAATATTATAATATAAAAATAAAAATTTTATTTTGGAAAAACCTATTTTCGGAAGTTTTTAAAGAAAACTCCGACCGGATAAATTTCGGGCCAGGAAAAACTTGGTTTCCCCGTACCAAGGTTTAAATAATTTAATAAATTTAAATAATTTAAATAATTTAGGATTAAATTATATAAATTATATAAATTAAGCAAATTTATGATATACTTATTTATTAAAATTAGGTATATAACGAAAAGTTTTTTATATAAATAATACCTATTTAATTTCGTTTTTTAGTTATTAATTTAAATCTTTAATTAAAGGTAATTATACCGTTTTCTGATTAAGGGAAAAGTCCGTAAATCTTTTTAACGAATACCTTATTCCTTATATTATTATTACCTGCAAATCAAGAACCCCCATTTCGGATACTGCTTATACCTCCAGGTGGATGTATAACAGGTTCGTTACAAATTTCAAGCCTGGGTATCCTTTTTTCGCGCTTGCTACAGGCTTAAAGAACTTACAGCTTGCGTCGGACTGCTGGTTTAAATCCAGCTTGGGATAACGTACTTTAAATAATACCAAACCTTTTATACGGATTATTGTTGCATCCATGGGGATTCTACTAAACCTAGAGGAGACGCCAGGTGAGTTGAGATAGCTGAGGCCTTTACTCCGCCGGCTAAATCTCGGCTTTCGGATTGTCTCTGTCTGTTTCCAGAGACGAAGGGAAACCGCCCCTGTCCGTTTCTGTCCGTCCCCAGAAACCTCCGGGGATCTTTGGAAACTAAGGGAGATAGTAAGGATATATGTATCAGATAATTTTTTATGTAGATAACATCTTTTTAGTTTCGTTTTTTAGCTATTAATTTAAGCTTTTAATTAAAGGTAATTATACCGTTTTTTAGTTGAGGGAAAAGTCCGAAAATTTTTTTAACGAATATTTTATTTATTATGTTATTGTTACTTATAAATTAAGAATTTTTATTTCGAATATTACTTATATTTTTAGGTGGATGTATAATAAGTTCGTTATATTTTGATAGCTTTTTAATTAATAATTAACGAATAATTTAAGGCCTAGTTGGGTATAAGTTTTACCGAATTTAATAAAAACGATATTATAAAACGACGTTTAGTAAATAAATAATATATTCGATTTCCGTTATTAGTTAGTAAAAAATTAATAACCGGATTATATAATTTACTTTTTATTAAAGAAATTTTTTAATTAATTAATAATATATTATTAAAGGTTACCAAAGTTAAAGGTTAGGAAAAGTTTTTTTTTTTTAATAGTAACTAATTTTTACCTTTAAGAAGGTAAAGGAAATTATCGAGGTACGATTTGAAGAATTAAATTACGAAAAAAAAGTTAAGGAAATTTTTACTATAGATACGGGAAAAGAAAAAGAGCTTACGATTAATTAACGATTGGATTTTGTGGCCGAAAAAGTTATAAGATTTTAAAAGGAAAACGCCAAATTTGTTTAATAATTAAAAAAGGTTTTTGCGGTTTTAAGAATTATTTTTTATTTAAGAATTTTAATACCTTTTTCCGAAATATTTGCTTTTTATTTACGAACTTTTATCTTTTTATTGTTTGGCCGAGAACGAAAAGGAATTATATTTTTTTTTGTTTATTATAAAATATTTAATATTAAAGGTTATAAATTTATTATTTTTAAACCTTATGATAAAATTACGGATATAAAAGGATTTTTGGTTAAGGCTAAATTTTACCTTAAATGGTACGAAAGTTTCTTAACGGAAAATTATCAAAAGGTTATGGTTATTTTTTAATTATTTGCTGGAAAAATGTTCGATTAGTTTAAACCTATTTTTAGTAATTATTTGATATATTTTTCCGATAATTACCTAAATGTTATTAATTATATTTTCGGCAACTATAGGTATTTTAAAGAACGGATACGAACCTTATACGGAAATATCGATAAATAATAATATGCGGTTAAAAAAATGTACGATTTAAAGTAAATTACGTTTGTTATAAAGTACGTAACCGAATTTAATCGATTAGTAATTATTTTTAAGTTACCAAAAAAAACGTTATTTTTTTTTTTTATAACGACTTAAAGGAATAAGTTAAGGACGAAATATTTAAAGTCCTTAAAGAAGGATTTTTTAAGGAGTACGTTAATAAAGTTATTATTTTCGACCGGCGTATTTTTGATCGATACTTTAAAAGGAAAGGTATTAGCAAACGAAATAATAATAAACGTTTTAATAGTAACAAAAAATTAAAGGATAAATTCCAAAAGGAAGTTAATATTATTTTAGCGGAACTTAAGAAAGATAAGTCCAAAGTTAAGTATTTTAATTATGGTAAAAAGGGTTATTTTAAAAACGAATGTTATTTTTTATCGAAAAAAGGAAATCCCTAGAAGAATTATTAAAAGGATAGGATTTTTTAGCTTAAGAAAAAGGTCCGTACGGCCGAACGAAATATAGATAGCGAGAATAAGGATAAAAAAAAAATAAGCGTTATTTTTGTTAATTAGGAATTTATTATTATTACGATTAGTAGGGTTAAAAATAACGACTTAGATTATAAAGATTGTATTATTTATAAAAATGTTATAATTAAAGTTTGCAAATATTATCCGGGACGAACGAGTTCCAAAGTAGCTATTATGTTAGGATGTACTTATTATTTCGATATATAGAAGTGTAAGATATACGACCAAGACGGTTAATTGCGAAAAGATTTCGGTAGTTATAAATAGTTGTTCCCGGAGCTTTGCGAACTTCCGGAATGTACGATATACCTTAAACTTTAGCTATTAATGGATAATTATGGAATTATGTATTTTTCTGCCTACTATAACGATAGTTATTTTATCCATCGACGCGTTAAAGAGGATAATAATTTTTGGCCAGAATATAATAAGGAGATAATTATAAAGTTAGATAATAAGTATAAATATATAGAAGTTTTTTAATGGCCAGATTACTTTAGGTTTTGTTATTTATATCTTAAATTAAAGCAGAGCTAGAGGGTTATAGCGTAAGGATGTTTGTGTTACGTTTTAGTACCTTATGATAAATACGATTTCCTAGTTATGGGAATATCCCTTTCGGAAGTTTATTTTTTTGACCTGATGATTTGTAAAGTTTAAGATTTTAGGAAAAGCTAGAAAAAGATAGTTGTTTTTAAATGCTAGTTCGGTAATAAAAAATGGTTTAAATACTTAGATAATTATTATATTAAGTACGTAATTAGGAAGGTACGTAAATGGAAACGTTTTTTAGTTTTTGGGGTTTATTAGTTAAAAAATTACGGAGGTTTTCGAAAGTAAGGTACCGAAAAGTTTTTATATATAAAATTTTATGTAAAATAAAAAAAGGAATACGGAGTTAGATTAAGATTTTTATTTATTACGGAAATAAAATATTTAATGCCATAATTAACTTAAGAATAGAAGAAAATTTTATTTTCCTTAAGGTAACCGAAAGATGTCGGATTTTTTGGAGGTATAAATAATAATTATATAAGTTACGAATAATTGATAAAAGTTTGTTTATTTATAATAACGGTTAAGTTTTCCGAAAAATAAAGGAATTCGAGGTTTAGATATAAAAATATTCAGAATAAATTATTTTTGACATCGCCGACATTTTAGGATACGATATTATTTTAAGAATACCGTGGTTTCGTTTTAGTAATTTATTAATTAATTAGAGAAAATAAATATTTTTATGGGATGATTTTAAGGAAAATATTTATAAAATTTGTTATATGATTAAAGAAGCTAAAGTTTTTAATTTAATGTTAATAATGCCCTTTAAATATCGACGGTTTAAAAAGTTATTTAAGGAACGAATTAAAGAAAAATTATTTAATTATAATTAATAGGATTATAAAATTTTTATTAAAAAAGGATATTATTTAAAGTTTTATTAAATTTATTATATAAATTTTAAAAAAATTAAAGCTTTTTGGAAAAGTTTTTAACGAAACTTTAAAAAAGGTTATATTTAAGAATCCGAATTATTTATAGGGTATCCAGTTATGATGGTACCAAAAATAAAGGATGGTAAAATTAGGATCGATAAAGATGAAGATTTAATATATCGATAAGTTTACGATTACCAATAGCTTAACGATATTACTGTTAAAAATGGATATTTTTTAATATTAATAAATATTATAAGGGAGAATATTAATAAGGCCAAATGGTTTATAGTTTTAGATTTATCCGACGGTTATTATCTAATTCGAATGGTTAAAGGCGAAAAATGGAAGATTATTTTTAGAACTATTTATGGATATTACGAATATAAGGTTATATTATAGGGATTAATTAATGTTCCAGCCAGTTTTTAATATATGCTTATTATTATTTTACGGAAGTTTTTAAATAAATTCGTTTTCGTTTATTTGGACGATATTTTTATTTATTTAAAAATTTTGGAGGAATATAAGAAATATATCGCTTAAGTGCTGGAGGCCTTTAAAAAGGTTAACTTGCTAGTAAATGCTAAAAAGAGTATATAGTATATCCAAAAATTAAATTTTCTAGGTTTTATTATTACCTTTGGATAAATTTAGATCTAGGATTTTAAGTTGGAAGCTGTTAAAAACTGGCCGATTTTAGATAAAGTTATTATTATTAATATTCGTTAATTTTTAGAATTTACCGGTTACGTACGACCTTTGATTTAAGATTACGGTAAATTTGTTAGCTTTTTAACTAGGTTTATTATCAAAAAGTACGTTAAAAAAGAATTCGAGTTTTTAAATGAAGTTAAAAAAGCTTTCCAAAAAATTAAGGATAAAGTTGTTAGCGTTCCGGTAATTAGGTTACCAAATTATAACAAAAAGAAGCGATTTAAGATAAACGTTTTAAATTACGTTTTTGGAGCAGTTTTAAAGTAGCTAGAGGATAATAGAAAATGGTACCTAATAGCCTATTTTTTTAAAACCTTTAAAAATGCAAAATTTAAATATTTTATTTACGATAAGAAATTGTTAATAATTATTTTAGTATTTAAAAAATGGGAACTATTCCTTAGTGGAATTAAGGATTTATTCGATATTTATTTAAACCATAAAAATTTTACCAGATTTATAACGACCCAAAAATTAAATAAACGTTATAAGAATTGGATAATTTTTTTATTTAAGTTTAACTTTAAGATTTATTATATTAAAGGTAAAGAAAATATTTAAGCGGATATTTTAAACCGAAAAAGAGATTACGATTCCAAAGTTTCCAAACGATATATATAGGTATTATATCGTAAAGACGATAGGATAATATAATTATATATAACCTTAAAACAGTTTATTTTAAAGGAATTAATTTAATTTAAAAACTTTTACGATTTAAAAAAACGAAAGGAAATTAAATAGTTAAAGGAAAATGATAAAAATTAATTATTATTTCGTAACAAAATTTACGTTTTTTATTAATAATAAAAGAAATTTGTTAAAAAATTCCATAAAAATCCTTTATATAGGTATTAAAAAGTATTTAAGATTACCAAACGATTTTAAGAAAAATACGACTTTTTAAAACTTTGCTAAATAATTAAGCAAGTTATTAAAAATTATAACATTTATAATAAGGTAAAGGTAGCCTGTTATAAGCCGTATAATTTGTTATAACCTATAAAAATACCTGATAAAGTATGGAATATTATAGTTTGGGATTTTATTACTGGTTTCCTTATATTAAAAGATTTTATTATTGGAATTAAATATGATGCGGTATAGGTAATTATTAACAGATTTATTAAATATGGATACTTTTTACCTTTTAAAGGAACCGTAACGGTAAAATAATTAGTTTATGTTTTTATTAAATATTATTTCGATAAATACGGAGTATTAGAAAGGATTATTTTTGATCGAGATAAACTTTTTATATCCAAATTCGGTATTAGTTTTTTTAAGTAAATCGGTATTAAATTTAAGTTTTTAATAGCTTATTATCCTTAAATAAACGGTTAGATAAAACGGTTAAATTAAACTTTAAAATAATATTTTCGAAGTTACGTTAATTATTAGCAGGATAATTAGGTCGAGCTTTTATTATTTGCGCAAATAGCTTATAATACGTTCGTTAATAAGGATATGAACCTATTACTTTATATAGCTATATATGGATATGACGTAGCGACCTAACGATTAGAGCAATTAGTACATAAAGTACTAATTATTACCGTTATAGTTTTACGAACAGAAATAATGGTAACAAAAATTAAGATAATATAGGTCCGATTTTAGATTAAATTATAGTTTTTGTAATAAAGGATGGCCTAATATTATAATAAAAAAAAAATTAAGGGACCAATTTTAGCGAAAAGAAATAAAATTTATTTATTATATTAATAATAAAACGTAACGTTAAATTTTTCCTAGATTAAAACAAAAAGATTTAGCGATAAATTTAATTTTAAAAAATTTGGTCCGTTTAAGATTAAAAAGGTTATTTTAAAGATTAATTATAAATTGTTATTATTTAAGATTATAAGAATATATCTTATATTCCATATTTCCTTATTAAAACTAGCCTTAAAAAACGTTCCGTTTAAAAAAAACTTCGAAATTGAAAAGGACGATAACGAATACGAAATCGAAAGAATACTGGATTTTAAAATAGTTAAAGATAAAATCCAGTATTTAATTAAATGGATGGATTATTTACCTAAAGATAATATATGGGAACTAATTAAGTATTTAACGAATGCGATGGACCTGGTTAAGGATTTTTATCGGCAAAATCCTGACCGACCGTTTCTAGTACGGCCAAGGTTGCAGGCGATAACGGTCCCCCGCCCAAATCCAAACTTTCGGCGTTTTAACCGAAAAAAATAAACGCTTTTATTAAAGCGTCGAGCCTTAAAGCGAACTGTATCCGTTTCCTTTTCTAACGGTTTTTTTTTGTATCTAACCTTTCCTATTTTTTTAATTTATCCATATTTTTAAGCCCCTTTTAAATAAATAATATTTTTTTGGAATATAACTATTTAAATTAACGATTTAACTGAATAATGCGGTTAAATAACTTTTATAATTATTAAACCGTTAAACGTTTTTTTTTATTTATTCGAAGTTTTTTAGTCCGAATGCTTTCAAAAAACGATAACGAAATATGATTTTTATTATAAGTTTAAACGTTAGCTGCCAAATAATTTTGACAATTTTTCCGGTTTTCTAGTATTTTGTAAAAAAACCTTTTTTTAAAATAACGTATATACGGTATAATGTCGAAGCTAAATTGAAAGATCGATTTTATAAGTTCGTAACGATTTTCGGTTAAAGTTTTGGAACGTTTTTAAGGTTTGTTTATTATAATCAAAATATATTACGGAATTGGAAAAGGAAAAAAGTATATTTTTTAAAAAATTTTTGGAACAAAAATTTTAAGAAAAAAAGAATAATGTTATATTTATAGGAATTTTATTAAACCTAAAGGAAACGCTAGGTAAGTTGAAATAGTTAAGGCTTCCATCCCGCCGGTTAAATTTCGGTTTTCGGATTATTTTTATCTGTTTTCAGAAACGAAAGGAAACCGTCCCTATCCGTCTTTATCCGTTCTTAAAGACCTCCGGGGATTTTTGGAAATTAAGGGAGATAATAAAAATATATGTATCAGATAATTTCCTATGTAAATAGTATTCTTTTAGTTTCGTTTTTTAGTTATTAATCTAAACTTTTAACTAGAGGTAACTATACCGTTCTTTAGTTAAAAGAAAAGTCCGAAAATCTTTTTAACGAACACTTTATTTATTATGTTATTGTTACCTGCAAATCAAGAACTCCCATTTCGAATACTGCTCATACCTCCAGGTGGATGTATGACAGGTTCGTTACAATTATTCGGAAACTTCGGCTTTTATATTTATGGCTGGCAACTATCGGAAACTAATAATTAAGGGCGTTAAAGCTAGCTAAAAAGCTGTTGCTTTAAAACTAATTAATCGTATATTATTTTAATTAGTTTATTTATTGTAACTATGGCCCCTATATAATTTTTTATCCGGCCCTTTTTAAATACGGTTTTTAAAATATATTCTCCGGTTGTATCGTACTATTATTAATCGTATATATATATATATATTTAAACGCATTACGTATTTAAACGACGACGGTATATATATATACTTACTGTCGTAAACCAGGCGTTAGCTTATATATAGCTTTAATACCTTATTAATAATATTTTACCTTATATAAATAATTTTAAATAACGGAATTTTATATTATTTTATTATTTAATAATTTATTTAATACCTTATATTTATATTTATTATAAAAATAAATAATTAAATTATATATTATATATTAAGTTATATAAAACTTATTATATATAATTTATTTATAAACGGTTTTATATAACGAAATTTTATTTTATTATATATATTTATAATTTATATAATATAAAATATTACTGGCAGTTATTAATAAATAAATATTTAAAATATATATTATAAGTTAACTTATATAAAACTTATTATATATAAGCTTACTTTAAAAAAATATTTTAAATAACGAATTTATTTTTAATTTTAAATATTAATAATTTTCATAATATTAAATATTTTTATTATAAATTACTTATATACTTATATAAAACTTAATATATATATATTTAATTAATAAAAAGTTTTAAATAACCGAATTATATATTATTTTATTTTTTAATAATTTATTTAATATCTTATTTAAATATTTATTATTAAAAGATAATTACTTTAATTATATATTATATTATAACTTATTTAAAACTTATTATATATTATAATACGGTTTATTTTTACGGCTTATTTTTAAGGTTTACTTTTAAAATTTATTACCTGGCATAAAGCTTATTAAAGTCGAAGCTTATCGGCAATTATATATTTTGCTTTATAATAAGGTTTTATTTTAAAATAAGATTATATAAAATTAAAATATATAATTTATTTTAATTATAAAAATTATTAATTAATTATTAAATTCAAAAATATTAAATATAATATTTATTATTTAAATTATATATATAATAGTTTTATATTAATTTAACTTAATTTAAAAAATAAAGCTTAAATTTAAATTAATTATATATTATATATAATAATATTTTATAATATATTTTATATAATAAAATTTTATTTTATTTTATTAATATATAATTTTATACTAAATTATTTATATTAATAATTATTAATAAATAATTATTTATAATATATATTTTAAAATTATTTATATAAAACTTTATATAAAAAATTTATTTTATAAACGATTTTATATAACGGAAATTTATCTTATTATATATATATATAATTTATATAATACGTAATATTACTAATAATTATTAATAAATAAATATTTAAAAATAAATATTATAAAATAATTTTTATAAAACTTATTATTTATAAATATATTTTAAAAAAATATTTTAAATAATAAGATTATCGTTAATTTTAATTATTAATATTTTATATATTATAAAATATTTATATTAAATTATATTAAATTATAATTTTTATTATATATTATTAATATACTTATATAAAACTTATTATATAAAACTTAAGTTTATAAATATTTTAAAATAACAAAATTATATATAATTTTTTTTTATAATTTATTTAATATTTTATATTTATATTAATTATTATAAAATAAATATTTTTATTATGTATTAAATATAAGTTTATATAAAACTTATTATATATAATAATATTTTATAAGTAATTTTATATAACGTAATTTTATTTTATTTTATATATTTATAATAAATATTATAAATTAACTTATATAAAATTTTTATATATATATTTATTTTAAAAAAGTATTTTAAATAACGAATATATATATTATTTTATTATTTAATAATTTATTTAATATATTATATTTATATTAAATATTTATAAAAATAATTATTTTTATTATATGTTATATATAAGCGTATATAAAACCTATTATATATAATTTATATTATAAAGCGTTTTATATAATAAAATATTATCTTAATTTATATATTTATAATTTATATTATTTATAATATTATAAGCAGTTATTAATTAATAAATATTTATAATATATATTATAAATTAGCTTATATAAAACTTATTATATATATACTTATTTTTTTTAAAAAATTTAATAACGAATTTATTCTTAATTTTCATAATATTAAATCCGTATATTAACTTTTAATAAATTATAATATTTATTATAAGTTCCTAATATGCTTATTTAAAACCTATTATATATAAATTTAATTTATAAATAGTTTTAAATAACGGAGTTATATATTATTTTATTTTTTTAATAATTTATTTAATATTATATTTAAATATTTATATATTAAAAAATAATTGTTTTAATTATATAATATATTAAAATTTACTAAAAACTTATTATATATAATAATAAGGGTTTTTTTTAAGGTTTATTTTTAAATTTTATTTTTAAAATATATCCTTAAGGTTTATTACCTGGTATAAGGTTTATTAAAGTCGAAGCTTATCGGTAACTACGTATTCTGCTTTAAAATAAAATTTTATTTTAAAATAAGGTTTTATAATATTAAAATATATAATTTATTTTAACCGTAATCGCGAACACGCTGTTGCACCCGCCGGGTTTAGCGCCCCTCCCAATCGGGCATGGCGTGTCGTGTCAATTCCCTGACCACGCGCCGCATTTTTGTCGTTCTTTCCGCTGCAGCATAAATAGAGCCCTTCTCCCCCGACGTTACCCTCTTGTACTCTCGACTTCGCACAATCAATTTTCTTCCCTTTTACCGACCATCATATCGGCGCTCTGGCCCTTATTTCGCTAGATCTGCCATCCGCTCCCTTGGCCCTTAATGGCACCGGTCTCCCGTGGTTTCCCTTTTTCTGAACTTTTGGATTTCTTCGAATCGCGCCGTTTTATCGCACATTCGACTGCCGGCTTTTGTTTGCGCTAAGCGATCAAAATCTGCTTTTATTCATGAAACTTAAAGATTTTGATGCTAAACCTTATATCTTCTTTATACCTTGCCCAACTACCTAGCCTGCTTTTGTTTCGTCCTTAGCCAAATGGAGTTAACTTTACGCCTGCCTGCTGTGGACCTTGTGGCAAAATCGCAAAGCTACCCTTCCTGACCAGTTACAAAAATGCCGCATTTTTCGATGGCGTCAATGCAGAGTTACTAGGAGGCCCCTTGTCCTCTTTTTGCATAGCTTGTCCGGTGTGTCTCTGTCTGCAAGCTAGACACCTTGTTGGTCGCGGTCGGACCGATTGCCAGCGCAGCTGCGGCGTGATAAGTAGGAGGCGGATTACGCGGCAGGCAGAGTGACCACCTGATTCGACAGCAATCTGTTTCTGATTTACAAGGATTAATCAGGCTATAACGGGCGGATATGGCGACGACGAGCCGGAAAATGAGCGCATGGCCAAGCGGTCCAATTGGGTAAGGTCTCGGGAGCAAGAGGAGGGGGCACCGGTATAGCGGGGACAGGAAGGCAGGGAGCAGAACGATACGGGACCCCAAGATTCCAAGATAACGTGGCCTCTTCTTGGCGGGCGATTCGCGAGGTATACTGCGGGAAGCTGAAGAGGCGTTAGCAACCGGTCCACTAGCTTGCATATAACGTACGATCCCTGCCTTCGTTTAGTGAAAGTGATGCACATACGAAAATTGGGCAGGGTCTATTGGCCAAGGCGGCATTGGGTATGAGGCAGCTCGGTAAGATTTCTCCCTATTATTGGTGGTTTCGGGACGGCATGATACGGAGGAGGGCGAGGTAATGCAGAATGTGTAGGAAGCGCGCAAGAAAAGGAGACGATGTGCCTTTATCACGTCGTCTAGGCCGCCCTGGACAATTTCCGGGACTAGGGACGTGATTCGCTGCGACAACGATCTCCTCCGTATGACGCTCCCTCCGACTGTCTCGTTTCTGTCTCGGCAGTTATGCGATTAGCAGAGATACGAAGGGCTGGTGAATCGAGGCTCTCCAGTTCCGGGCAGCAATACGAAAGGCAACATTTAATCGAAAACGTTCAAATATCGGTTAATAAGATTGGTAAAACGGAATGGAAATATGGAAGGTTAGGACGGGCTCCTTATTGATCCTGTGGTTAAGGCCTCCCTTTTTACGCGCAGATATATATCTTTCGTTATCCCAGAATCCATAAGTGCGAAAATACCCGTTTGGAATCCAAACATTTGCCGAAACCGTTCCTGGAAGTTTTCGGCAACTTGTGCAAATTGACTGCCTCTGTACGATTTGCAAACGATGGCGAATATCTGCTTTGAAAGATAAAACTTTCTCACTCCTGCCGTGGCGGTAGGTCCAAAGCTTACGAGCCGAGATCTTCTGGTTTGGAATGGAAACCCGTCGTCCGTCTTTCCTGCAGATCCCGAAATGCCGCAGTAGGGCAATAAGGCGCATAAGCCTCGACTTTGTATCGGGTGCTTTCAGAACGACGCAGTCGTAATTTCTAGTAATAATGAATCTGATTATAGCGATCTTAACGACGACCAATCCGATACTTCTTTGCCATCAGTTAACAAGCTTTTCCAGCCCGCTGGTTGCAAAACCGCTGAACTGGTATTGTTGCCGGTGCAGGTACGTCCCTAAATTCATAATCGCCTGGCGGGTAGTTAGGCTAATACGTGCTGGGCAGATAAGTGTGTCGACGTTCTGTCCGGCGCTAATGGCAATAACGACGCAGAAGAACCGTCCGATAAGGGGGCCGACCTAGAGGAAGAGTTTATATCAAGCCAACAGCAGCAGATACATAGCCTGGAGCGTTCTCCCCGACCCGCTCCAGCACTATCGCAACGATCCTTTATTTCGCCCGGCTCCTTACGAGCTGAACAAGACCAACCAGTTCCCGTTGTTAATGCCATATTTAAAGCGGGACAGGTATCCGCTCCTGCGGACTCCATATGCAGCAAGATAGTTAAAAAGACGTCCAGCGCGGCACCATCAGAAGTCGAGGCTTAACATGTGGCTAGCCCAGGAGTTTTTACTTTTCCGCGGCCAGAGGATGGCGCGCATCTAGGGGGGGCACCGCGCCACGACAGCGACGACGAAGCTGAGCCACCTTAGGTTCTACCGAGGTTAGGTCGGAGGAAGGCTGCGGCTCGTTACAGAACCCGTCTTTTTACTAATACACTAAGCGTGGATTTTAATGACGAGAACGGGGCCGACGCTATATACCAGTCCGACGGTATAGGGCCGGCGGACGAAGATATGTACCGTCCTCCCGAAGGGAGCGAAAGAGAGCAGGACGATGACGATTATGACGTTCGCCCGTTACCTAACAAGCGCCGCAAAAAGAACTCTTTTCGTCGGTTAACCTTTTCCAAGACGGCCACCGGACGACAGATTTGTTCGGAAGGTTGCATCTCCCGGCAACGATAGGTCCGAATACCGATTTAAGGCCGGAAATACGGCCGGCGCAGTATCCCCGGCTTGCCATCCTTTTAACGTTCCAACGAGGTATTAGCTTACGTCCCTGTGGCGAAGTTCGAGAAATGGCCGCTTAAGGATGCAGTTCTTAAGCGTGTATTAGTAGACGGCCTAGCCATTTTCCAGCTGCAGTTTACATGGAACTCCTGTGCAAATGATATTCGCGAAGACCGTGCAGTAGGGACCCGGCGATGCAGTCCACCCAAGAAGCGTAACTTTGCGAAGCATTAGGCAAACAAGGATCCACAGACGAGATAAAGAGAGGACTCCCCCCTTCCTGAAGTCGACGATCAGAAGGAATGGAAGGTTAAAGAGATACTTGATTTACGTATATACTACAGGAAGCTCCAGTATAAGGTGAAATGGGTTGGTTAGGACGTCGATTAGGAAAGGTATAATGCTGCCGGCTTTAAGGGAAGCCCTTACCTCCTTAAAAAGTATTATTCGGATGATCCGGTGATGCCAGGACCTTTTATCCGATTCGAGCAATAGTTCCAAGCTTACGAGGATAGTACGGAGGCTCTTGACCATTCCGATGATAACAAGGCGGCCAGGCCGGTAGCGATTTAATGGTATTAAAGATGATTAAAATAAGCGTATGCTAGGAATGTACGGTATTATAATACAGCTATCCAAAATTCCGGGGCCAGGGACGTTATTCCTTACGACGACGATCTTTTTCGTATAACGCCCCCTAAAACTATCTCGTTTTTGTTTCAGCAGTTAAGTAATTAATAAAAATACGAGAAGCTAGTAAATTAATATTTTCCAGTTTAGGGCTGTAATACGAAAGGTAACGTATGAACAAAATCGTTTTAATACCAGTTAGTAGGATTGGGTGGGATGGAAAGGATTTAAATAATACTTACGTCGTTCGAATTAAAACCTTAAAGGTTTATTATCTAAATCCGTAAAAAGGATGGAATGTTTGTTAGGTTCGTTATTATCTTTGATTTAGAAGCGTTATTATTTTATAGTAATTTTTAATTTAATGGTTATTTAAGATTAAAGAATACCTTAATTTTCCTTAAGGTGCCTTTATCCGGGGCATACTGAATAACGTTATAATTCCGCCTATCCCCTAACGTAACGTAACCCGCAATCTTCTTTCGCTAGTATCTAACCTTCCTTCATAAAAAGCTGGTTTAAGCCGACTTACTAATAAAATTAGGTACGTTATTATGGTTAAAAGAATATCTTAACAGTTCGTTTTTGGAGCTAATTTAAGGCGTAAACGTAAGGACTTTCCATTCCGAAAAAGGCGCTCGGGTCAAAAGGTAGGCCTCCGGCTTACGCGGTAATACGGAATCGGATTAGATTAAACATAACTTATTTTCCTTTAAAGCATACCAAAAAGGGTTTAACGATTATATTTTGCCCATATGCCCATAATTCTTGGCATTTTCCCTATCCAGCTTTCTTAGCAGCAGACCGTAATACCTATTTATGCCAGCAAGGGTATTATATTGGACATCCAGCACGTAAAATACCGACTTGCCGCCTTTCGGCCCATTAAATACGTAATTATTTTTAAATTTTGTGCTAAGAGGTAAAGGGCTAACGGCTGCATCGAAACTGAAGGCATAGGTAGGAATCTCGACTCGCGAATCCTTAAGTTTCCGATTACTTCGGCAGGGAGGCGGCGGTGGCTGCTTGTCGAGGTCCACGGTGCATCGATAGATCCGACCCAGCAGATATAAAGCCATCCTCCCGCTTTCATAAATGTCCCAGCCTAGTAGCTGTATTCGCGACGTTTCTGGATCGTATCTGCCAGCTTTAATCGGACCAATAACTGAGGCCCATAACCACGAAAGGACGGAAGCGATTTCCGAAAGTTCGGCTGGATAAGTTGCGGGCTTTTAAAGGAGACCGGCAAAAAGGTTAATTTCCCATATTCCCGAAAGATACTGGCCGGGGACGATCCGATTTGTAATATCCGCAAGCCCTGCAAAAATACGCAATTTGTCGCTTTCAAATGTTAGTTTTAGCGCAAAGTATTTTTATATCAAATCGGCCTATTCCCTAAAGAATAATTCCTGCATCAAATATTTCTGTTACCCGATTATTCTTAAATATAAAGAAAAGCTTTTAAGGTAATATACGAAAACGGCTGCTTACATCCCTTTTTCGGCATTTTTTTAACCATCTTCCGAATAACGATTTATCCGGCAGGTCCAGTAGATTTGTTTGGCAGAAAAGTTTACCGTACGGCAGGAAAGCATCCGTTTTTGTATAACTTATGTTCTTTAAAGTAATATATTACTTTTTACGTTTTCGTAAAATAAACGTTCGATCGTCGTATATTTTTTAAAGAAAATTTTTCCCTTACGTCGATCGTTTTTTCCGATAATAAAATCGACCGAAATTCCGGAACGGTTTCGGTAAGCAAAAAATCCTTAGGAAGCTGCCTTAGTTAAGGTTATAACGATTGTTAGATATAAGTTATAATATATCTGGCCCATATTATTTAACTTTACCTTTTTATCCGTACTTTGGCCTTAAATAATGCAAAAGGTATTTACCTAAAAATACTAAATTCCGAATTTGCGGACTACCGTAACGGTATCCTGGACTATTTGGGAGAGTAATACTAAGGAGACCCTTTGCTCCATTTCGGCGATAATTTCGCTAGTAGTAATAATGCCAGTTTGATTCGATCTTTAGCAGTAGTTGAAAGCGGCATACCTTAGCGGCTGACCGTACGTTTGTACCAGTTTAATATCGGCCTGCCTAGGTAAGCCGACGTATATTAGGCGCCTTGGGATTATTATATTATTAACCTTAAGCCCGAGAAAGCTTTCGCTGCAGGCGGTATAATGTTTGTTACAACTTTTAACCTAATTCAGGATTCTGAAGATGTTAAAATCGTAGATCGGGTTATTTTAAAATTTTCGCGCCGAAGTCGATAGTTTAATTACGCCTATTAATTCGGCAAACGGGCCTATTATTTGTTAGTATAAGTTATTATTTTCGCTAAAGTGTTAAGTTGCTTTATCCGGATCGGCGTACATAAGTAAAGTTGGATATTTTGGCCCGTAATGGATCTTAATACTGCCTATACCTAACGTTACAGTTATTATATGCGATAGCAGCTTATTTTTAACGGAACTTTGCTTACGTCGCTGAAAATGGCTTACGATAAAGTTAAACCCGCGGCTGGTTACGAAAAACTTTACGGGACCAAGTTACCTAATATCGCATATATTTCTGATATAATTCGTTATCCGGCGTTACTCGAAAATGTACCGTTTAAAAATGTTAACGATTAACCGACAGAGATCGTATACATTTAAACTGGTAATTAGGGCATTGCAGGTCGGCTGGTAAACGTATCCCTTTTCGTTTTTTATATCCTTTAAGCAGATATGCTGGCAAAAAGTACATAACCGGTAATGGGCGGCATTAAACTTTATAGTATTACAAACCGAGCTTTAGCTGGTAAAAAAAAACTGATACGATTTTAACAACTATCTAAAAACAGCGCGAATAAAAACCGAAGGAATCGCACAGCCTGATTTTTTATCCACTGTTTAAGACATACGGCTAATAGCCTATTAAGCTACATTTTAATTAAGAAACTTAAACCCCGCCTTTACGTAAAGTAATAACAAAACGTACGTATTAGAACCGCCCGATAAAATCCTTAACAAACTGCCGCATCTGTTACCTTTTCGTCTAGCAGGGTTTTATAGAGAACCCTTGCCACGTTAATATAATACAAGTAATTCGGCTGAACTTCTGCTATTTAACTACGTCCGAATTCGTACCACAAAGTTTATTGGATTTATAACCGTTACATAGGCAATAGCCGTCAAAGTATAAAAGCTCGCAACCACCAAAGTACTGCCATTAAATATAATTAAAGTCAGCTTCGAAAAGTCCCAACCTGGTAAGCCGCTAAAGCTATTTTGGAAGCTAGCTAGGGGACTTATTACGGAAAGGATCAGAAAATATGGGTTAATACGTAACGTCTCCGTATTTATTTACTGACTTATTTTGATAAAAAACGAAAAGGGTATGATAAATCTATCTGCAGCCACATAGTTATCTTTCTGGAAACCTAGTAAATAAGCATAGCCCTACGCAAGCCTTATTTTCGAAAAAATACCGGGATGTAATATACATAGCAGACCACCCACGCCCGGTTCCTTACTTTTCCTTCCTAGAAAACCGGATATCGGTACGGGAACGCCAATATGGTCGAAAACCGGGATCTCGGTATGGCTGGATGTCAATATAGCACCGGCTGGGACGGGTGCGGCCCCAGATGCACGGCCGCGGTACAGGTTAACAGCGGGCAGCGGACCACCTAGCTAATCGATCTATTGCTTGCGCTATTATTCTGCTTATGGTTACGTACATCCAGAATACCTGCGCTCTTTATTACGGCCGCGTATATATTATAAAAAGTTAAATCCACCGAAGCTAATAACCAGGTCCACCGAAGCCCCATAATCCGGTTCACTAATTGCAGGTGCCGCCAGATCCACCAAAACTCCAGGCGACCACGTATTACACCGAACCCAGGCTGGCCCAACGTACCTTCCTGGTTACCCTTCACCCGCCCAGCAGGTCTTATTTAACTTCCGCAAAAACACCCTATATGTCAACTGACGGATGTGGCCTAATTGCGCGTTCTGCTATCATCGCAAAACGCTTAAAGGCTTTAACGATTTTAACCGGTATCGTTTGCACGATAATAAAAGCTAGAAGTTTTAGGTCAGGTTCGTTAAGTTTTATCGATAATTTATTGCTGAAAGATAATTAACGCAAAGCTGCATATATAACAATAAGTTATACATACGCCAGCCCCTCAGCTGCTCTAAAGTATATAATGACGAAAATTGGTAACGGGCCTGCAAATGTTCTCCAGCGTCTGGCAATACGTTTACGATTCTTTACCTTATCCCTCGAAATACCCGTTTATTCTTAAATATCGATATAATTATTAATAACGACGTAAGGGTTACGGTAACCAGACTTCTTTTTTCCTGTTGGAAGCCGTCCATTTCGCCGACTGGAGCCGACATTTTTTTCGAGCAAGTTAAATATATCTATTAGCCGAATATACGCGAATCTCGTCCGTATAAAATCTCCATCCGTCCTTGCTTTATCTAGCAACCTGAAAGCATTAAGGACGTAAAAACCTAAGCTTACTTCGTTATTAGGTACCGTAATACTTATAAAGATCGATATCCAGTTATCCAGGGCCTTTTCAAAATGGCTGGCAAAAAAGTTAATTACGTCGTACCGGACAAACCTGGGAATAATTTGCAGTATCCTTTCGGTATGGAGACGCTACTCTGGATTCTGGAGTAAAAGGCGTAACCTGGGCTTCTGCCTGCGTTTCCTTACAGCCGCGGTTTCTTTGCGGAAATGTACGCATCTTCTACGATTTTTGACAGGCAGTACATCCTGCCCGATATAAAGTTGCTCGAATAATTTAGTTACTGAAGATAATGGAAACCTAACCAGATTATAAGGTAGCTTTATCTTGGCGCCGTATTTATCGATATCCGTAACGTCGCACATAATGCTTATATTGCCCAACCGTTAAGGGTGGCTATAAAGGCAGGTTAAAAAGGATGGAATAAGGTACTAGTTTTATATACGCAAATATGCTTAACCCTGGCCTAGGCACAAAATCCGGGCATTGGAACAGAAACGCCCTAGATCCCGGCAGTAGCCAGAATATGGATACAGGAACCCGGATTACTATTGGGACCCGCACAAGGTAGGGTACGGATTTCCGGCACCCGGGATAGCCATTTCCAAAAGCCACATTGCCAATATGGTACCTCGCTGCAACCTGTCGAATAAGATTTCTGGGCTCGTAGGAAGCCTGGAATCCGGTAACCACTGCACAGTTTAAGTGGCTAGAACTGGCTGCACGGTGATCCCAGTAACAGGCTCCAGACGCGCCCATGTACCTAGTAACGCCGTAACATAGTTTCCCGGTATCCAGTAACGCGGTTTCGCGGCCGGATAGTATCCAGGAACGTGGTTTACGACTTTATAAGGGTACCAGAAACCTAGATAAAGCTGCCTGCCGTACCTAGTAATCTGGGTTAAAGGCATAACCAATAATCGCGGCTGCCTCTAAGTTCTATTACTGGAGTCGACGTACCATATTAGCCGTAAGTTTAATAAACATTCGCTAAAATAACAGAAGGCCGGAAACGGCAGCCAAAAACGGCAACAGGGGGCATAGCAGCCCGAAATCTTGCATACAGCAAGATAAGATTAACTTAATATTACAACATACCGGCAAAAGGTTTTAGTGCACCTATTCTGTCCCGGGGCGGATATCCTCCCCAACTAACTCGTCGGACAATCTTAGCTAGCTTTTACTAAGAAATATGTATACGGCCCTATCAATCCCGGACCGACACCTTAATACGAATTGTGCTCAAATTCCGGGGTCTACGTACCACCAATATTAACTGTCCTGGTAGCTGCGTTATTATGTGCTGCAGTTTCCACTTAATGTCGTATCCAGGTTGCTGATTATATCTCGGTCTTTATATACTGTAACGGTAGGCCTTTGGCCTATGCCGCTACCTGCGCCCAAGATGGGGCTCCGCTTCTTCCTCGGGTAAAGTTGGTTGGATTAAACGGTATCGTGCTATACTGCTTCTGTTTCACTTTCCTCCTCCATTTGGTAATCTTCACTGGATTCCATGTCCTGAGCTGTTACGTTATAGATGCTTAGGCTTTCGGAAACCCTAGTCATCAAAAATACAGGCGGCGTTTCGCAAAGTTCTAAACAACAGTCCTTATGATGAAATGCTTGGGGCGCCGTCAGATAACGCCTATAATCTCGACTGCTCGACGCGGATATGTAAACCATAACCCCTATATAGCACCCACTACCGGGCTGTTCTCCTAGGGTTCTCAGATAAAGGGTTATGGATAACGCAGCCAAAAAGGTCATCTGGCTGCAGGACCGGCTTGAACGACCTTTGATTTATAATAACAATAAGAGGCTTTAGAAAATTCCACGCGATAAAACCCGTAAAGCTTGATTAGGAATGCCTTAACCTTATTATCACGGGTCGCTGTTAAGCAAAGCCTAAGACTGGCGAACCCTATACAAGCTAGCAGTACATATAACTAAAGGATGTATTTTAACTGAAAACAATTGTATCATGTCCATCGTCGGTATATCGGTGGTTTGGTACTTGGTTATCTGTATCATCGAACCACCTCCAATGTGATATGAAGATCCCCCATCTCCTGTAATAACCTCTACGTTAAACATCATATGCTACCAAGACCAGGCCTACGTACAATTTGTCTCCGAATGCCCGGAAGGTGTTAATATATGATCCCATAGGCAAGCAGAAAATCTCGGGCTGCGTATTTGCAGGTCCTAATGGCTGGTCTGGCGTGCACTTTGCAGCCATTGAATGGCCCTCTGAGCCGCGGGCCTGCAAGGCGTAGGAATGTTCACAGTAAGGGGCAACAGTCAGATTATAGATGAGCTTTCCACTGAGACGAATGTACCCATATGATACCCTGCCAAACTGACTTCTTTTCACAACGGGCTGTGCCTCGGCCTCAATAACTGTTACTTCGGGTGACGAGATCCAGCCAGGGAAATACGTCACAGGGCAGTTCACGGAAGCCCATGACCATAAAGGGGCTCGGTACTCCAGAGGTCGAATCATAGCGGAGTCGCCGGGATTAGCTCTCCAAAGGAGGTCACTGAGAAAAGTAGACCTCCATAGCCCAGCGAGGTAGTCCGTACCCAGTTGCTGCGCGAACAAAGAAGCAAGCCCACTGATTGCAGGCAGTTTGTCCTACTCATACGTCATTTCGTTCCTCAAATAATGCATGACTAAATTATGCCATGCAAAACTTAGGCGTCCGGCGTGGTCGTTTTCGAATCGACTGTCCGCATGGTGGCTCAAGAAATAAGTCTTCAGCTTATCTTATATCCCAGGCTGCGGAAAATCCCTTTGGCGTCGTTTAAATAATTCGGAAGGGTATCCAAAAGGGAATTCTTCAGAAGAGCGATTACATCTACACTCCCAAAAGAGCTATGTCTTAGCAAAGCCCAGTATTCGCGGTAACAATAGGCGTTCCTGCATTACCTATACGCGAATATTAAGTTTGGCGGATTCGAAGCCGGTAGGCTAAACGTTCTGATCCCATAACTGGTAATATAACTTGAAACTATCTGTTATATTCTTTACCGATATGAAGCGTAAGCCCAAGTAAGAAGGTGGTCGACTTTGGAATAGACCGCCAGTACAGTCGTTCGAGGAAGCGGCCGCAAGGTTTAACACGCATCCGCCATACACCTGGGTCATCAAAAACGATTCGACATTCCAGTTTTCCTCCGAATCCTAAATGATGCATAGAAAGTTAATCCAGAGGTAATGGATCCCAAATCTCCAAGTAGCATAAATGGCGTCCTGAAAGGTTTTCGGCAAGGCATCTATAGATATGCTATCTATAAGTTTACGCAGATTGCTCTGTAACAGCCTAAAAGGCTGCATAAAACCCTAACAGTGGCTCAAGGTAGTATAATATACTGACGTTTGCTAGCTGTCGGTTTGTTTAAGTTTGATTGTCGTAGGAAATGGGTTTATTGCAAGTTTTATATCGAACAGCCGACTAAGGGCCTAATCCCCAAAAGTATTAACGCTGTTATAATTATCATAATTATGCATACATTTGCGCAATTATTTTTCTGCCCTTAAAAAGTTGCTTTCCGAACCTATACTTTAATCATCATTATTTATTCCATAATCTACTTCGTAATTTTTCGAAATACGCCATAAACGTAACTTAATTTTTTCTTAAAAGATAAAAACCTGCAGAAACGGTTTATCGATATCCTCTTACCACTATAGGTTTATGTTATAATATTCCTCAATAAGCAATCGGAATATAACAGATTCGCCGTTCCTCTGGGCGACTGCCAGTAGATCTGACTTAAGAGATCTAAATTTGCATACGACAGTCTCGTACACGCTGCAGCCTATACCGGCTGCCTATATAACTCGGAAAATAAATTTCTTATAATCCGGGCTGTCCTTAAAACGTCGCCAGGTTTCGTTACCGTAACAGTTATCGTGGTAATTATTCTGCAAAAAGTTCCTACAATCTCCGCAAAACGAAACGTCCATAATGCTTCCCGAGGCGTAATTAAAATAAGTAAATGCTGGAAAACAAGTCCGGTATTATAGATAATTAGAAAAAGGGAACTATCGCGGATTAAAGATCTTTACGGCAGGCTTCCCGCGTAAGGTTAACTTTGCCTTGGTCCTATAAGCCTAATGCTATCAGCCTCACCCGGGGCTTAGCTGCACTATACTGCAATAATACAGTACAGTACAATGTAACATAATATGATATTGGCAAGCTATACCGCCATTACTTAACTCAAGTTGGCTACCAACTTTGGACGTCGTCTCTGTTACATAATAAAGCAGGTATGCAGTAAAATATAAACAGGCGGCAAAACAACATTACTAGGTCCTTGCGAAGCCGGCAAGCGCGAATGGCTAGGGGGCCATACACCCAAGGTACCTGGGACGCCGAAACCAACCTTATGTTTTATACTGTAAATAAAACTATCTAGCACCGCCCTGTATTGCTCGATACAATCTCGATATATCATAAAAACCATAGCTACCCAAAGATATGGATAAAACTACAGTTCCAGAAAGTCGCAGACTATATTAAAAAGCGAATTAAAGTTATTTTTCGATAATCCATGTACCATAACGTTTACATCGCCTATCGATGCTTTAAAGGAAAATGATACTAAATAATATCTAATACGAATACAATTAGGCACTTTTATGATAAGTTCTTCGCACAAATATCTAATACCTATTAGGGATAAAGCGCCTTATTAGGACGCCCTATCCTTATTTAAAAACATTATAACGCTGTACAGGAAACAGCAGCACAAAACCATACCAGCTGTCCTATAATACGGCCACAATTTCAAATCCTTACGCCATATACTTGGACGCCCCAAATATATGCCCTTAAGATAGGCCATACTTTTAAACCTCGGTCCGACCATATATAGCAGTAATACTAATTAATATTAACGTTAATAAGACAAGATAATAGCCAACATTCCAAACAGTTCCCTAATCCCCATAAATAAGTTTCGCTTCCAGCACCATAAAAGTGAACACCGTCGTAATTAGCAGCAAGATAAGCTGGTTCGGGTAAAGCTTCCAATCTTTACGAATTATAAGTTTTCGAAAATGAAGCTCCCTTAAACTTAAGTAATGCCAAGTATTTAATATTAACAGAAAATTCTTATTTCAATAATGTTAATTTTTAATCCGATTAAATAATCCCGTTTTTATATATTACAAATAACTGATAATAATTTTTTTTTTGTTAAGCAAATTATTAATTATATCAAGTAATAGGTCCAAGAAGGCCAGCGTTAAAATTGGTTGCATCTTAGATAATAAAAGCTTCCTTTGTGCTTTATGTAAAATTTTTTTTAGGTATTCCGCGTCGGGTATATCATAAGATATACAGCTTCCGAAACATTCCGTTTCTTTTGTAAACGGATTATAAGGGCAAGGAAATTTCTAGGGATTATAATTCGCAATAACCTGTTCGAGTTCTTTTTCGGCGTCCACCCGCTCGGCCGCATAAGTGCCAACAAACCTATGTTTGGGTTTCGATTTATGTTCGCTTTTTAACTTTCGGCCCGTAATTAAAATCTAGATATATTCGTAATATTAATATCTTTATACAACAGATAAAATTATTACGCGCAAGATTAATATTAATAATTTCCATTCGCCTAATATTAAGCAAAAGTACGTGCTTTTTCCAACTCCTCCTGGATACATACCACCCTTTGCAAATTTCCTGCCAGATGGTTACAGTACCGGCGGAATTTGGTATTTTTACCGGAATAATATAACAATAGTTAGGTTTGCCTTAGCAGAAAAGGACGAAAGAATAATCCGCGTAATCCAGGTTAATAAATGGCGCAAACGTTTTTAATATCTCCCTTTTGCGCCTTTCGTATCTTTTTTTTTTCGCGTATCGGTAAAATTTATAACTCGTTTTTTAACGTTTTTAATATTGATCGTCTGATGCTTTATAGCTTTATTGCGACGGCGATGCAAATTCTGTAAAGTTAAATCGAGGGAACCGAATATGACGCCTTTTTTTGACGGAAAGGGTTAAGTCGCTTGCATTATAAAAGGTAAGGAAAGCAAACTTTGCGGCCTTAATAATTTTTGCCATAATAGATGGATAAAATGACGCTGTTATTATGTTTGGGAATTGGCATGACCGCAATAACCGGACGATATGGTCCCTGATTGTTGCTTTTGATCTTGGTAAATCTTACGCTTCTTTTTCAGCAGCACCTTAGCAGGAGGATTAATCCGATTTATTTATGTGCAGAATAAGAAAAGATAATGGTCGGGAAAAAAATACGAGAGTATTAAGAACAATCGAAATCCAGAAAGTAGGGCCTTTAAGCTTTATTTTTAACAATACATCCAAGGTTAACTAATTTGCGAAATACCTAAGTAAAGGGCAGAATTCGAGGCTCTTTTTTAGGTACGGGGGTGGATGCAAATGTTATTACCATTAACCACTTAATGGTGGAGAACGGGGGGTAATGGGCGGATTGGGAGAAACCTTGGGATTCTTACTACTTTATACCACGACTCCTGGTGAAACCTTTTTGGGAATAGCTAGGCGGTTCCGTACTATGCATTCGCTTAGTCGTTCAGACCAAGACCAGAGTAGATAGCGCCTCGTAACTTAAGGCGACAGCTTGAAGCCTCGCCCGTATCGTTTTCCAAACTCCTTAGCTAACGGTTCCCTAGTATGCTCGGAAAATGGAGCACTATTGTCTCGCGAAAACAAGTCGTTATCCTTGGTTCCGAAATTAAAGGTTGTCATATCCTGTGATATCTGGCGGATTACCTTATCATTAAGGTGGCCACCGACCTGCCTCGATCTCCATCCACGCCCTTTATTCCTACCGTAAATGGTCTTTCCGGTGGTGGAGACCATGGACTGTACTGCATTACCGGTTGCATAATTCTCAATTTTGCTGATGTTTTCCTTCAGATGATTGTCCGCCTTGGAGCAGATATTTATATACTAGCGGACTGTTTCCGACTTTTTACGCAATCTTTTAAAATCTGCGATTTTTGCAAAAGTTATTATGGCTTTTGCTTTAGCCAAGGATAACCTTAATAGGTATTATATATGCTTTTCTAACTTTGCGGCCGTTAATTTTAAGTTCTTTTTACATTTATGGATACCTTTTTTGAAAAGTTTTTCGGATGAAAAATCCAGGACGACGCTTCCGAACGAATGGCTCCGAGTATTAGAGGGGGCTTAAATCTGGCTGATATGTTCAGATAGCTGGGCGCATATTTCGAGGCATTTCTCCGTGCTCAAGCGCTCCTCTTTATGAATTGCAGTTCGGTAACATTTGGGCCCGGCTTTAGCGCTGCCTGTCCGAAGGCCTTTTCGAGCTTCTCGTCGATACTCTCGAGACGTACCTCGAGATCGGCCGTTGCAGTCTCGAGAAGGATCTTGTGGTTCTGGAGGTTATCAGCCGTGACTGAAGATTTGCGGCTACGTTAATAATAGCGTTAGGTCCGAAAAGTGCTATGTACAAGAAAGCGTAGTTTACAGGTTTACATCCGTAAGAGTAATATTAATGGTTAGCTTATAACCGGCAACCATTAGTCTGAAGGCGTCGATATTATCGCCTATGTACCTAAGTTTGGCCCAATCCCGGAAGCTAATCCGACTTTGGCTGGAGCGCGATAAGCACTTCGTAATTTCTTGCTCGAAATCACGGCAGGTAATGCCGTAACGAAACAAAGGAAGA
The DNA here is from genome assembly GCA_004155925.1 of Monosporascus sp. MG133. NCBI lineage: Eukaryota > Fungi > Ascomycota > Sordariomycetes > Xylariales > Monosporascus > Monosporascus sp. MG133. The sequence continues at coordinate 94,656 of QJNX01000098.1, read as the reverse complement.
TGTAACGCAGAAAGATCTTTATTAGCGTTAGTACTGACAAATTCGGAAAGTGGGCCGAGAACCCCATTCAAAGCCGCAAGCTTGTTTAGCAAATCCCGTACGCGTTTCAGGTAGGTTTGAAAACTGTTCACGGTATTATAAAGCGTGATGCTAAACTGGAAAGCAAAAGTCGCTAAGGCGACAAGTCCGGATATTAGGCCGATAGTTTCTGCCATGGCCAGATTTAAGGTACGGAATATAAAGTAAAGGGATGGCTAACGCGCGCGGGGTTAAGTAATCGCAACAATACGTAAAAGGCTGTGGATTATAACCAGCAAAAGGCTGTAAGCGATAATAGCGTTGTTAATATCACTTTTTATGTCGTGTTGGGGTTGCCGGGCTAGAGTAAAGTAAATAATCAAGTCGTTATGAAGCCGGTTTTGTATGTAACCTGTATCCAGGTGTGATGGGGTTTAGGAGGATTAACATACCTGACGATTGTTTCCTTCCCATGGCGGGGCAATACCCCACTTATCCTGTTGGCTAAGCTTTCATTAAATATAAGCGCCAGGGACTTCAGTTTCCAATGTCAGCCATTTTTGGCTACTTTATCGTTTAAAACTCCTTGCTAATTAATTCTGGTCTGTGCTTTAAGTTCCAAAAAAAGATCTGGATATGTTTTAAAAATAGCCTCCCGCTAAGGAGCTAAACCTAGGAACGGGTACTGGCGATTTAAGAAGCAGAAAACCGCAACTTAAGGAGCCGGAAACCGCAATATGGGTAGCAGGAAACCATAATCCGGGTAGCAGAAACCGCATACTAAACTAAAATCCTGGGCCCCAGCATGTATCGAATTAAAACCAAGCGTCATATTCGGTACTTTACCTTCAATTTTGTAATAATTCGCAATTAAGAATTTCCTATTCCGCCATCGACGTTTATAGGAACCTATTCTGGATAACCCATTAGCTCTGTAACATTATGGAGGTACTTCCCGAAAATTCCAACAGCGGTTAAGCCATACAAAAACCTCTTTCCAAGCCCGTAAATATAACAAGTTACCTATTACCCAAACCAAAAAGGAAAAGGGATAAAAATGGTAAGAATCTCCAGAAAAGATGGCGGATTTTGGTTAAAACTGGATGGGGGCTTTATTAGGCTTATGGCGCCATAATTTATTTCTCGATTTTTATACCCAGGATACGGAAAAAGTTTATTTTTCGATCTGGTAAGGGCATTACGCCGATATTACCAAATAACTTAATAAGCAGTTTTTTCCCTTACGATAATATAACTGCTAATGATATAAGGAAATACTTTATCCCCCGCTAATCGTGATTACAGGTAGCAAGGGTGAATAAAGGTCGAATTCTGAAGTAAAGCAGTTTTTTGCATGTAAATAAAATAAGTAATAAGGTAACGCTGCGCCTTTATTCCGGACAATAAAGCTTCGTAACCGCGTTACTTAGGGCAAGTAAGCACGTACCAACATAATGCATAAAGGTTTCGTAATCCGATAATAAAGCCCTATAACGGCGCAACCTAGGATAAGGGTTCGTTGTCCGATAATAAGGCCCTATAACGGCATAACCTATAACAAGGGTCTGTTATCCGACAATAAAGCCCTATAACGGCACATTTTAAGATAAGTAAGCCTGTACCTATAGCATAATAATTCGTTATCCGACAATAAAGCCCTATAACGGCGTAACCTAGGACAAGGGTTCGTTATTCGATAATAAAGCCCTATAAAGGCATAACCCAGGGCAATAAGCCTGTACCTATATAGCGCATAAAAAGTTTGTCGTCCCGAAACCCAATGGTAACAGGGGCTTAAGTCCCGGATTCCTCGTCCCAAATATTATCCAGTTCCGTACCTTCCTTATTCCAGTTAAATTTATTAGTTTTATTACTTGCTTAAAATAATCATATTAACTTCTGCCAAATATTTCGACTTTTATTCGCATAATATGTTTTGAAATATTTACTAAAGCCGTTTAATATCGCGCAATACCATTAACGAAAGCAATTCATAACCGCCATAATACCATAAGTCCTTTATTCCGAAAATACATTAAGTCCTTGGCCTTTAACAATCTTTTGCAGCTTATAAGGATAATTACTAACGTTTTCAACTCCCGGTATCAAGCCGTTAGCACTTCCAAAATACGTAAAAAGGTAGGCGCAGGTTCATTACAAGTTTCCAGTACTAGTTAAGTAATAATTGCGGCTAATGTCTACCATGGCCCAGTACGCTGCCAAATATATAACTCCTGCAAAAGTAAGATTCATAAAGGAAAGCGTTAAAAAGGCAACATAAGGTGGCAAGTTTATGGATGCTCCAGGTAAATATTTACCAGCCTTACCGTAACATTTAAGTCAGTATTAAAGGATATTCCTAATTTAGGTCCGTAACGTTACCAACGAAATTCTGCCAAGCTTTTAAAAGCGGCAAGACGCTTAAAATAACAACCATATCACCGATCTTAAGAACGGTACCTTTGCTGTTGGCGATTCCCAGGCTTGCCGGCAGCGTAACCTCGGCTGGCCAACTACTGGGATATAACGTCACAAGTGCTCATGATCTTAAGAATGGCACCTCTAAACGTAGCCACCTATTTTGGCTGGTATCCATCAGGTTACGGCATAACATATGTCACTATTTGGAGACGTTATCGCGCCTCGAATATTCAAACACTTAGTTCATTTCGAGTATAAAATGCCAGGGTGAAAACTTTTGCTTTAAAAATGTACGTTCTCCGATTTTGCTCAGGGAACGATCCCAAGTTATCGCCTCCTAACAAACTACTATGTCTTTATAGCTGGAAAAGGATTAATGCTGCCACGAAATATTTATAACAATACAAACCCGGCAAATGCGCGTATCGATGGGTTATCTAACGCTAACATCGCCTTTATTTCATTTTTATTAATTCCAATCGTCCCATCTGTTGCATACTGCCCCTTAAAACGATACCTGTTACGTATAAAAGTAAAAAAAACCGGATACCTAATATCTGGTTAAACGATAACCGCAACTACGGAATTAAAATTAATACGCCCGTTTAACATAACGTAATCCTTAAAATCCCTCCAACTTCCGACATCCCGGTTTAGTATATAAGATCGTATCTCCGTATTTATCTTGCATTTTAACGATTTCACGCGAAAAAGTATCGTCTACCGTTTTCGACGTTTCGGCAAAGGCAATAAAAACTTAGCAGTATCGCTTTTACGTCTCTTCCTGGTAATACCTTCGGATTCCTAACCTATCGATTCGGCTTCGTCACCACTACCCTTAATAAGATCGATTGGGATCGTTATCTTTATCGCAATAATAACGGCACGCTTACGTTAGGCGAAGGTGGTTAATATAAAATCGACAACCTCAACCTCGTTTAGCTGTTACAAGACAAGGCATTTGCGTTAAGCGAGATCGATAGTGGCTGGTATAGCCTATAACGTAGTTGCTGCTGTTTGCCCGTAACCGCCGTTAAATGGTTAAACAGGGCTAATAGCTGGTGGGGAAGTCTAAAAGGTATGCTCGCTACCTTTATCGACGATAATTGGCGGATTCAACGGCTCGCTTACGGAATTGCGACGGTCGCTAAACTTATAGCGGCCACCGCCCATAAAAATCCCGACTAAAGCTATGGTTTACGGAGAATTTACGAAAATATCCAGAAGATATAAAGTATCTGATGGCAATATTTATGTAAGAAAAAGCTTAGGGAAAATAAGCGCGGAAGGGATAGCCAGGGAAGGGAAGGTTAGGACGGAGGCAAAGCTTGGAAAAAGAATCAAAAAAACGAAAAGATTAAGGTAAAAAGGGGAACGTTAACGGTTTAAATAATCTGGCGCCAGGGCCGCTGGATACGTATACGGGAAACTGGAAACGGATGCCCTGCCCCCAGCCACCTATTACCGAAATTCCTCGACTACAGGCAAACCTAAAAAAGCTGTTACGTTATAGGGTTTTATCTAATTACGGCTAGAGAAGTGGCACGTATAACCGTTAGTTTTCGTATCTTGTCTGTTCGTAATAACCATCCTAGGCCACTCGGATCCGGTTCAGGACTTAGCGGGTGGTTTTGCATCCATAATAACGCTGGACAATATAGGCCTCGCTTGCCCCCTTATCTCAGTTTTCCATCTATATTATATCCTTGGATAACATAAGCACCCTATAAAAGGTAGCAGCTTCGCGCATAAGTAACCTCGGAAAATAAACCAGCATCAGGTCGTTAATAAATAAGCCAATATTTCAGCATAGATAGGGGCTTTATAATCGTTATCTGGATATGGGTAAATTTATAAGGTTAATGCGGTCGCCTGGAAGCAAAAGGGTAAAAGAGGCAAGTGGTACGGAAATTGGTAAGGTAGGGGTCAGCCATAAATAAAAACCTTACAGGCGTTATGGAAAGTCGTCGAAGTACCTATCACATAAATTAAATTATATTATGATAACCGAAATACCAAAACGTATAACAGCAGGAAAAAAAAAATGCCATATAAAAATATTACCGGATGGTTAATTATCTTTAACTAAGTTTAATAACCGAAGTAAATACGTACTAATAAAAACGAACAGCAAAAGAAACAAAACGTAAACTTGCATTATATAATTATACAAAATTATCAGTTAAAAACTGGAATTATCCTACGAAAGGTTTTCGCAAATGATTTAACCTAATCGTTCGGACGAAATGGGACGCCGTAATATATCCTTACATAAGCCCTAAAATAATCCAAATGCTCCAACTTTACCCCCTCCTTTTTACATTTAAGATGGTCGCAAAAAATCAAATTATACCTCTCGTTCTTTTTCATCTTTTCCAAATGCTCCCTGTCGAAATGATCGTACATTACAGCTAGTCGATAATATTTAAAGGTCCTTTCCTTAAAAGATAACCTTTCGTCTCCGATATAACGGGGGCATTACTTGCTATCCATAAAAAGCGGGAAGGCATCTGGCCGAGGTAACTTTTCCTTCCCTATAGCAAAGGCCGGCAGCCTCCGTTAGATACGGTTGCGCTTCACGGTTTCTTGCTTACCGCACAAGGCAACCCACAGTTCGGCGGCCTGGATACGAAGGCTTGAAAGGTTTTGGCGGCTCAAGTCCTCGGGTTGATTACAAAGGATCTTGGCCAGCTGCGCCCGCTCGGATATCTAAAGGTCGATAACTGGTTCGACATACTTTTTTTCGTCTCCATCTTCCCCGCGCGCCTATCTCTCGATATCCCATATCGGGCGGTTATAAAAATAATCGGCACGATACTCCTTTATAATATTCTTTACGCGCTATGCTTTCTTGCTCCTAATTTCCTTAATAAGATCCCAGATTTTTTGCTCGTTACCGTTACCCTTGATACGGTACCGGCCGCCCTTTAACCGCTCCCTCCGCTGCTCCAGTTCGACGATTTCGGGATCGGGTGGCATATTTTGCCAGATTTCGTTAGGAACTATATCCCGACCGGCTCGCGGGTCGCGCGTAACGCTGATGTACGTAAGCATCTCGATTAGCGCGTCCTCGTACGCCTCGTAAATAACCGCATTCTGAAGGTGGAATTTGACCTTAGCGTTAATGTATGCGCTATTAAACGTGGCCCACTTCGGGTCGTAACGTAGCATTTAATCGCGGACGGCGTTAGGTACATTGCCTGGTAAAGTCAGTAAGGTTCTTAAAAGAGGTATTAAATTAACGTACCATTCGCCTCGTTGGCCGCCCTACGGCGCCAATCTTTCGGCTGCATGGGCTTTTCCTCCCCAGCATCGAAGGACTGTCGCGCCATATCGTCTCGTAGTTTAGCATACTGAAGGGCCTCGTTTTCGGAGATGTTTAAGCCGTTGAATCGGCGAAATATGGGTCGTTTAAGCCATTCCTTCTTCCAGCGAAGCGGTGTGCACTTGACCGGGCCCAGATTTTTAACCCCGAATACGGCCTTAACGTTAGTTAAATTCGGGGCGTTGAATACGTTGTCGTTTAATACGATACTGATAACGAGGGAGATAAGACAGAAGATCAATCTTCGAATAAGTGTAAAAAAGAAAATAATCCTGTAAAAGTCAGTAGAAGAACGCGTAAGTATTAATAAGCAGATACGTACGGTTTTGGTTTATTATCGGCGCCCTTATGGTAGATAAACTTAACTGCCATTACATATACATCCTCGCCAGTTACTGGGTAGCGAACAACCATCAACAGAATGTCTTCGTAGCAGAGAGCCTTAGGGCGTCCGCGGCCAATTATCTCAGCCAAAAGCATTTCTTCGAAAAGTTTATCGTCTTTATCCGAAAGCTTATCCTCGGCGTTATCTTTACCATATTCGCTGTCGAGTTTGGCCAGCTTACGTATCGTCTTATGGGCATGAACGGCTTTGGGACCGTATAGCTTTTCTAAGGAATTATCGTCAGGTTTCTTCTTCTCGCCGTCCACGATTTCTGCAGGTCGGCATCCAGTACAGGTAAGGAAGAGGTAATATCCTGATAGGTTTATACGATACCGCTCTCCAGGAATATTACTTATATCGTAAGCGATATTAAACGTTAGGAGGATTAGAAAATTATTCCAGTCGCCAACTTGCTTATCAAGTATATTAAATGCTCGGAGGTTATATTTCGGTATTAGTACAGCATCATACCATTACGAGGTTGTTAACAGGGTAGCCACATGTCAACGTATCAATACCCTTGCCTTTAGTACCTCCTTGCTATCGTTCAAGTCCATATATCGGCCGGCCTTCCTAGCATACAGCTGCTTGTACTGGCGAAAATACTCCCATAAGGTACCCCACGAAGTAATATTATACGTCTCGCACAGATGGTCCAGGAAGTCCATTACGGTCGCTCGGTCTGCGTTTCGGACCGCCTGAAGCCATGGCTCTAACTGAGCAGAGTCGCAATATCTTGCACTTGGTTAGCGACCCCTTTAATGATAGAGAGGAGGGCGGGCTACCTTTTCCACTTCCGCAGCATACCAGCAATATTGACTTGAGTACATTCAGCATCCACTGGCATGAGAAAGCGTATCTGCCGCAGTTTCTCGCGGCGCGCTGCGCGCTGTTGAGCGCGCCTTGTCGCTGGGCCTCTCGCTCAGTGAAGCGTTTAATAAAGTCAGCATTGTGACGAGCGCCTCCGTTAGGGTGGGTCGGTGCCATGGTGTCGCGGTTCGAAAAGTAAAAGATAGGAGGATGAGCTCAGCCCGTGACTCTCTGCGGTGGAAGAGTCGGCGACTCGAGGAGAACCGGCGTGAGCCATCTTAAATGTCTGAATGTGGGAGCTAAAAATGCACTCCTCGAGAACAGGAACCTGGATTGAGGAAGTTCACAAAAAAAGACGGAGGCCCATGCATCGGCCGGACCATTGCTCTATTTAGCCCCCCTGCCAAGCGGTGAGGTGTGACGAGGGGCTTGTGGGCCGCCCCAAAATAAGTACAGAGTACTTCCATGGGACCCCGCCCCACAGAGCTGCCTCACTGTCAAGACCGCCAAAAATGGTGACACGCGCCAGCCAAATTCGGCGGTCCTGACAGCGCTTTCGCGACTTAATGTGTAATAATTTTTAAAATATAATATTAATATACTTATATATAACTTATTATATATAAATTTAATTTATAAATAGTTTTAAATAACGGAGTTATATATTATATTATCTTTTAAAAATTTATTTAATCCTTTATTATTATATATCTTATAAGATATAATTGTTATAATTATATATTATATATACGCTTATATAAAACTTATTATTTTTAATTATTTTTAAAAAAGGTTTAAAATAACGAAGTTATATCTTATTTTACATATTTATAATTTATATAATATATAATAATATTAATAATTATTAATATATAAATATTTAGAATTTACAATATAAGTTAGCTTTTATAAAACTTATTATATATTTACGAAATAAAGAATAAGTTTTAAATAACGTAATTATAAATTCTTATATTATTTAATAATTTATTTTATATTTTATATTTCTGTTTATTATTAAAAAATAATTATTTTTATTATATACTTTATATACGTTTATATAAAACTTATTATATATACCTTTATTTTAAATCCAGTTTTAAATAACGGAATTATATATAATTTTAACTTTTAATAATATATTTAATATTAATTAAATTTAAATAATAAGGTTATAATTTTTATTATTATTTAATTATTTATTTAATAGCTTATATATATATTTATTATTAAAAAATAATTATTCTTATTGTAAATTATATAAAACCTTTTATATATACCTTTATTTTAAAACCAGTTTTAAATAATAAATTTATATATTAAATTAATTATTAATAATATATTTAATATTATATATTTTTATTATAAATTAAATATATAACGATATAAAATTTATTATGCAAGGTTAATATAAGTTCAAGCCTTATTTTCCAGGCTAAGCCAAATATACAGAAAATTATTACACATATAATCCATACGATAGATATTATACCTAGTATCTTCGAACACGATAACTGATTAATAGTTTTTACGGTTAAGATAGATTATATACCTCAGTCCCATAAAACCTTACTCTGAAGCAGAACCTCACTCTGAAGCAGAATGCGTGGTTGCCGATAAGCTTCAACTTTGATATAAAATGTATTATATTTAAAGTTAGTTTATAAAATTTTTTAAATAACGTATATAAATTTTAATTTATTATTATTTAATATATTTATTATTAAGTATTAGAAAATAAATATTTATAATATATATTTTAAAGTCGTTTATATAAAACTTAATATATATATATATATATATAATATAAAGAAGGTTTTAAATAACGGAAATATATATAATTTTATTTTTTAATAATATATATAATATTTTATAATTTTATTAATTCTTATAAAATTCCGAACTTTATTATATATGCAAGGTTAATATAAGTTCAAGCCTTATTTTCCAGGCTGAGCTAAATATATAAAAAATCATTATATATATAATTTATACGATAAATATTATACTTAATATCTTCGAATATAATAACTAATTAATAATCTTTACGGTTAAGATAAATTATATACCTCAGTTCCATAAAACCTCACTTTAAAACAGGACTTTATTATATATTATATATATAATTATATAAAACTTATTTTATATAAATTTATTTTTATAAACAGTTTTAAATAATATAATTATAAATTGTTTTATTATTTAATAATTTATTTATTAATTATAAATATTATTAAGCATTTAAAAATAAATATTTATATTATATATTATAAGATCCGTTATTTAAAACCTCTTATATATATACGTAATATTAAAAATGTTTTATATAATAAAATTATAAATTATTTTATTATTTAATACATTCTTTAATAGGTTATATTTATATTTATTATTAGGAAATAAATATCCTTATTATATATTATATATAACTTTACTTTAAAACCAGTTTTAAATAACGGTTTTATGTATAATATTTATTTTTAATAGTATATTTAATATCGTAAATATTTATTAATCCTTATAAAATTATTACTTTTATTATATATTATATATAAGGGAATATAAAACTTATTATATTTAAATTTATTTTATAAACAGCTTTAAATAACCTCCGCATTTTTTCTTTTATTAATATGTATTTTCTTTATTTATTATATATGCTATATAATATTTAAAATATTTATTTATAATATATATCTTAAAATCGTTTATATAAAACCTATTATATATATATATAATATAAAAACGATTATAAATAACGGAAAGATATATATATTTAATTATTAATAATATATTTTATATCGTTTAATTTCATTTATTCTTATAAAATTATTATTTCTATTATATATTAAAGTGATATAAAATATAACCCTGCTATTATAATTATTATTATAATTATAACTGCAGCTATTTTAACTATTTTTAGCTATTATTATATTTATCGTTTTTAACTGCTTTTATTTATTTTACTGCTAGGTACCTTAATAATTTATTCGGCTATTTTAAGTATGTCGGCGATGGTTTATAAAATGCTAACCTAATAGCTTTTATATATAATCTTTTATAATAATAAAGCATACTTAACATTTTTCCTTTTAAGTACTAATTAAGGTAATATTCTACCTGTAATATTAACTTTAATAAGCCCCGCTTTATTTTAATATTAATTTATTTTTTAAGCAGTTTTAAATAAGAGACGTATATTATATTTTATTTATTTATAATTTACTTTATTATTTTAAATATTATTTATATTTGATAATTTAAATTTACTTATTTCAAACTTATTTTATAAATACGAAATATATAAAAGGGTTTTTAAAAAAGTAATATATAGTATATTATTTATTATTAATTTATTTAATAATTTTTACTTATATTTATTATCAAAAAATAATTACTTTTAAAATATATTAAATAAAGATTTATATATAACATTTTATTATTCCTTTTAATATAAAAAGAGGTTTAAATAACGGCATTATATTTTAATTTATTTATTATAAAACTTTTAAATAATTTTTAATATAAAATTTAAAATCGTTTATTTAAAAACTATTATAGATATATATAATATAAAAAACATTTTATATAACAGGATTATAAATTCTTTTATTAATTAATCATTCTTTTAATAAATTATAGTTTTATTTATTATTAAAAAAATTTATCTTTAATTTATAATTTGTATAATATGTTATATATATATATATATATAAGAAATAAATAAGCTTTTTAAAAAAAGTTTTATATAAGGTTAATCCAGGTTTAAGCCTTATTTTCCAGATTAAGCTAAATATAAAAAAAACTATATATATATAATTTATATAATAGATCTTATACTTAATATTTTCGCATATAATAATTAATTAATAACTTTTAAAAAAATAGGTTTTATATAACCGAAGTATATATTATTTTATTTGTTAATAATTATTATATAATATAATATTAAAATATGTTAAAAATAAATAATAACTTTAAAAATATATATTATATTAACTTATTTATAATTAATTATATATAATCTTATTATAAAAAGGTTTTTAAATAATAAAATTAAATAATATTTCTTTTTTTAATAATATTTAAAATAATTTATCTTTATATATATTAAGAATAAATGGGTTTTTTAAAAATATATTTTATATAAATTTATTTAAAACTTATTAAGTTTAATCTTATAATTAAAAACGTTTTATATAACGGAATTATATATTATTCTTTTTATTTTTAATTTTAATAATACTTAATATTTATATATATTAAAAATAAGCTTATTTAAAACTACTTATATAAAGTTTATATATATAAAGGGTTTTATAAATTAATATTATATAATTTGTTTTATTAATAATTTTTATAATAATATATATTTATATATATTAAGAATTAATAAGTTTTTTAAAAATATAGTTTATATAAGCTTATTTAAAACTTATTATATATAACATTATTTTAAAAAATTGTTTTATATAACGGAATTATAAGTTATTTTATTTATTTTTAATTTTTATACTATTTAATATTTATTTATAATATAAATAAATAGTTATTTTAATAATATGTTATATACAAGCTTATTTAATACTAGTTATATAAAGTTTTAATATAAAAACGTTTTATATAACGGCATTATATATTATTTTCCTTATTTAAAATTTTTATAATCTTTAAAATTTAAATATCTTAATAATAAATGGTTATTGAAATAATATAATATATATATACTTATTAAAATTAAATATATATTATCTTAATATAAAAATATTTTTATATAATAAAATTATATAATATTTTCCTTATAAAAGTTTTTATTATCTTTAATATTTATATATATTAAAAATAAATAATTTTTTAAAACTATATTTTATATAATCTTATTTAAAATTTATTATTTTTAATTTTATTTTTAAAACGGTTTTATATAACGGCATTATTTATTATTTTATATATAAAATATAAATAGTTATTTTAAAAATATATTATATATAAGTTTATTTAAAATTAATTATATAACCTTTACGGTTAAAATCTGTAATAATTTTAGCTTTAGGAATATATAGCTAAGTACCAAAATAATAATTATAATTACGGTTATTCCGCTAATTTTTTCCCCCAGCGTAACGGTATAATACTAGCCGTAATATAATAATCGTATAACGGTAAATAATATTTTCAAACTAAGTTCGATCCTTAAACTACTTATTATGTATAAAGTCTTTCCAGACGTATGCAAGGTAATACAAGGTAGACCTTAGGGGTTAGGCAGCTATGCCGTAATAACGGAAAATATCCTTTTATAACTTAAGGACCAAGATATTAAAGAGGGGGTAATAATATTACCGTCGGGTTCTATAATAACTATGGCTCCAGTATTATGCAGTTATAAACACCAGAATAATTATTATAATTACGATTATTCCGTTAATTCTTTGCTTTAATATAACGGTATAACGCTAACCGTAATAATAAATTCTTAATATAAAAAGGGTTTTATATGATAAGATTATATAATATTTCTTTTTTAATAATCTTTGTAATATTTTATGTTTATATATATTAAAAATAAATACCTTTTTTAAAAATATATTTTATATTAAGTTATTTAAAACTTATTATTTTTTAATATTATTTTAAACATAGTTTTAAAAAATAGTTATATATAACCGTATTATAAGGTATTTTATTAATTTATAATTTTTATATTAAAAATAAATAGTTCTTTTAAATATATATTATATATTAGATTATTTAAAGCTGATTATATAAAGCCTTAATATCAAAACAGTTTTATATAATAGCATTATATAATATTTCTTTTATTAATAAATTATATAATATTTAATATTTATATATATTAAGAATATATAAATCTTTTAATAATATATATTATATAAGATTATTTAAAACTTATTATTTTTATTATTATTTTAAATATAACTTTATATAACAGATTTATTTCTTATTTTATTTCTTTATAATTTTTATAAAACTTAATATTAATATTAATTCTTAAGAATAAATATTTATTTTAAAAATATATTATATTATAAGCTTATTTAAAACTTATTATATAACTTTTAATATAAAAAGGCTTTTATATAATAGGATTTTGTAATATTTCTTTTATTAATAATTTTTAAAATATTTATTTTTAAAACATAATAAAAATAAATAAGTTTTATAAAAATATATTATTTATAAGCTTATTTTAAAGCTGGTTATATATAACGTAATTTGAAAAAGTTTTATTTATTAATAATATTCATAATATATAAACTTATTTAAAATTAATTATATAAAATTTTAATATAAAAAACCTATTATATAATAGGATTTCATAATATTTTTTTCATAATATTTTATATAATATTTTATATTAATATATATTAGGAATAAATATTTTTTTAAAAATATATTATTTATAAGCTTATTTAAAACTTATTATTTTTAACATTATTTTAAAACCGGTTTTATATAACGGAATTATGGATTATTTTATTTATTTCTAATTTTTAAAATATTTATTATTTATGTGTATTAACATTAAATTGTGATTTTAAAGTTATATTAAGTATAAGCTTATTTAAAACTGATTATATATAGTTTAAATTTAAAAAGGCCTTTATTAAAGATTGCAGTGGTCCGGACTTACCTGACGGGTTTTTTAACTACATATACCTACAAGCTCCTAGTAGTTTCTGATAGTTTAAAGAATTAAATTTATACCTTTATATAGTTATACGTATTTAATAATAAATATATTTATAAAAAATAAGCTCAAAAAGATACGAAAAATTTATATTTATATTATTAAAAATTCCGATAATTCGATCGTTAAGTAAAAGTATTTAAAAATCCTTTAATCCATAAAAAAAGTACTTTATTTAAACGTTTTATTTAATAGATTTTAAGGTATAATAATTATTAAGGTATTATATGCCGTAACGTTATTAAGATATTAAGATACGTTTAATAAATTTCTCGATTAATAATTTAAAATTATTTATAATTATATGAAAATTTTTTGCTTAGAATTTACGGAATTTAACGATTTCTTTTTTTAAAAAAGAATTACCGGGGTAATTAAAATTTCCCGAAAATATAATAAAATTAATACTTATATTAATAAACGAACCAAAGTTTTAAAAGTTTTAATTCCAGAAAATATACAGATTAAGTTAACCTTTAAGCGGAAGAATATATTATCCTTTTTATTAAGAAATTCCGGGTTATTAATTTAAAGCGTAGTTTAAAATAATAATTTAAACCTGTTTAATTTTACGAATAAAAACGACGACGTAATACGAACCTTTAGTTATTTCTGTTAAAAAATTAAAAAGTTTTGTATTAATTAACGCGTAACGTCCGTTATATACGGTTAAATTTTAAGTAAGAAATTTATAAAATTTTATAAGATCCGCGTAATTAATACTAAATTATTTTGGTCCGATATTAAAAAAGTTAAATATAACGGTTTAATTATTTTTTATAATTAAAAATAAATATATTATCGCAACATATACTTTTAGGCTAAAAGATTAAAAAAATAAGTTAATATAAATAACTGAAAATTCGTTATTTTTCGAAAAGTTTAAATTTTATTTCGTAATAACGTTTTAACTTAATAAAAGTAATAATTTTCCGAAAAAGATAAATACCAGTTCCGGTTAAACTTAACGATTTTTTTAAATATTATATTAAAACAATTTAAAATTAAGTTAAAAAAGGTTTAAAAATAATTAATCCGGAATCGGTATATCCTTAAAAATAATAAATAAAGGAAACCGGTTAAAATTTACGTTATAAAATTATTTAAGTACGTAAAATTATAAAATAATTTAATAAAATCTTAATTATTTATCCGTTTATATCAAAATTTATATCCGGCATTTTAAACGTTATATTTCTAACTTAAAAAAAAGGATATTATAACGGTATATTTAAATAAAGTTAACGATAAGATTAAATTTAAAAAGGTTAAATTATCCGATACGTTAAAAATAACCGCGTTATAAAGTAACGTATATAATAATACCGATAATTAAAACGATACGATTTATTAAGTAAATAATAACCGTAATAATTAACGGTTTTAATGTTAAAAGTTTTTATAACGTAATCAAAAATTACCAGGGTTCCGTTTTTTTAATTTAAATTTCTGGAATTATTCGGAAAATTACCAAAATTAAAGATAATAATCCGAAAAATTAGGTTTTTTTTAATATTTTGGACGTAAAAAACGGTCGGGTTATTCGGACCGTAAAATCTTTTAACGGTATATTAAAAGGTACCGGAAATTTGGCTAAAAAATCCGATACGAAAATAAGATTTATATATTTTTTTTCGAAAAGTTCGTATAAAAATATAAAAAAGACACCGAAAATTATTAATCCGTTTTATAAATTAACGGTTATATTTATTTTAACGAAAACGAACCGGAATTAAAACTTAATTACGAAAAAAGTTAAATATATATTAAAAAAGATGTCGTCGATAATACGTATTTTATATATTTTAAACAATCGGACGAAATATTTAATACGAAGAATGCTAAAAAAAAAGCGAATTATTTATGTAAACGGTATAATATTACGTACGATACGGTTACCTTTTTTAATAATTATACGTAAAAAAATATTTAATTAAAGATTAAGTAATATCTAAAACGGTACGATTAATAAATTTTATTATATCCGTTAAAAAGGTTTTTAATATTAACGGAACCGTATATTTTATTTTTAATAATAAGTAAATAATTAAGTCCGATTTAAGGTTAATTTTAAAAAATTATAAATAACAGAAAACGTCGTACTTAAAGGTAGGCGTTAAAGTTAACGTCAACGTACGATTAGTTAACGTTAATATGGATATAGGTAACTTGATGATTTTCGTCGACCGGAAATGGATAATTACCTGGGCCAAAAATTTTAAGTTTTTCAAAATTAACCTTATTTACGTTAAAGGTATTAAGTTAAGGATTTTTATTAATATTTAAATCGAATTCGATTTTTATATACGGAATTAAATTAAGGATATATAAATTAACGGCTATTTTACGGTTAAAGTTAACGTAATCGACGGCTTCGAATCAAAAATGTTATTAAATATTAAGTTTTTATATTAAGACGGAATTAAAATTAATTTCGTTAAGGAAAATTATATTTTTAAATTAATTTTTAATATGGAAATAAAAAAGGAAATTTTTAAAACGGTACCTTTAAAATTTATCCGACGAAAGGTTATAGTTATCTATATAATAATAATTCCAGCCATAATTATAACGTTTATTAACGTAAATTACGTTAACTTATTTAAATTAATAAATAAAAAAAACCGTATAATATAACCTTTTATATAATAATTAATTATTTAAAAACGTTTAATTTTATTTTTAACAAATTTAACCTAAAAAAGGCCATTTTTATAACCTTAAGGCCTAATTTTTCGTAATTATAAAAAACGAAAAAATTGGTATTATATTTAATTACGAAAGTAATAAGAAAATTTAATTAATTAATTGGTATAAATTTAATTAATATAAAAAGGCCGGTATAATTTAGGATAAATAAATTAATACGATTAAGGAAATTTATTTTTTTATAACGTAAAACGAAAAAAATACGAAAACGACCGAGTATTTAAATATTAATTTTTATACCTTTTTATACGGAATTACGAAATTAATAAATATTCCGTCGGTTAAGTTTAAGGCCGGAATGGCTATCCTATATAACGACCTTATAATTAGCGATAAAATACGTTACTTAGTTAATAATTATAATATTTTTCGAAATAAAAGCGTCGTATTTATGCCCGCAAAGTATAAGATACGTATTAATTTTATTAAAAAATGGTAGGAATAATTAAAGCCGGTTAGGATATACTTATTAAACGTTAAAAACCGTTAATTTTTTGACAAAAAATACGATAAATTTTATATTAAAAGAAAAATATTTTTTAAATACGAATTTATTTTTATAATAGTCCCGGTTTTCGTTATATAAAAGGGATTAAACACTAAGTAATAAAAAGGCCGCGTAATGATTAATTTTAAACCGTTAAATAAAATAACGGTTTCCGACGTTTATTTATTACCGGATTAAGAAAATATTATGGACGATATGGTTAATAAGATATGGTTTAGTTCTTTTAACGCCTCTAGTTTTTTTTAACTGTTAATACGTACGGAATACCGGAACCATATGGTAATTATTAATTTCTGAAAATTAAAAAGGTTTAACGTTATATTAATAAATTTTCGTAATTTTTTTACTTTTGGTTAATAATTTATAAATAAGTTATTTTTTGTACATAAATACTTTATATACGTTTATATTAACGATATTACTATTTTTAATATAAATATTAAAAAGTATTTAAAATACTTACGTATAATATGAAATATATTTAATAAAATACGGGTTTATATTAATGCAAAAAAATCCTTTTTCAGTTTTTTTTAACCGGTTTATTAAGGTATAATATTAACGGAAGCGGAATTTCCAAAACGGATAATCGTATTAACGTTTTTAAAAAGCTTATTTTTCTTAATACGTTTAATATATTAAAGATTTATTTAAGTATAATAACTTAATTACGTAAAGAAATTATATAGTACGGTATTAAAATAATACCTTTTAAATAATAAAAAATGAAATTATTAATAAAACTTAAACAATCGGGAATTTTATTTATTAAGGTATTAAAGTAAACGAAATAAATTTATACCTACGGACGAAAAAAAAGCTATATAAAAGCAGTTCCAGAATTATTTATGTAAGGTTGATATAGGTTCTAGCCTTATTTTCCAGGCTGAGCCAAATATACAGAAAATTATTACACATATAATCCACACGATAAATATTATACCCAGTATCTTCGAACACGATAACTGATCAATGGTCTTCACGGTTAAGATAGATTGTATACCTCAGTCCCATAGAACCTCACTCTGAAACAGAACCTCACTCTGAAGCAGAATACGTGGTTGCCGATAAGCTTCGACTCTGATGAACCTTATGCCAGCTGGATGCAGTAAACCTTAAGGATAAGCCTTAAAAATAAACCTTAAGAATAAACCTTAAGGATAAACCCTAAAGAATAAACCTTAAGAATAAACCTTAAGAATAAACCTTAAAAAGTAAACGTTTATAAAAAGGTATATAGCATTATAGTTTTCTAATTAACTGGCAAATAAAACGGGTAAGTTATTTCCGGTAAGAATATATTTAAAGCCGAAATTAGGTTTATCTTTTTTATATCCAAATTAATTTTTAATACGGAAAAAAATATAAATCGATAAGAAAAATGACCGTTTTAATATAAAGGTATAAAAAATTACGGAAACTTATTTAATTTAACCGATTTCCGGTTAACGTTTTTATTAATTACGTTTTTATTAAAAAAATCGTTACTTATATATTTTTAATTACTATAAACCTTAATAAAGTTAATTTCCGGTTAATTCATGTAATGAATTATTTGTTATAATTTTAATTAAAGATATATTATATTCCGGAAAAATTAAACATAATATTAAAAATGTTACTTCGTTTATTTATAATAATTTTGGATTAAAAAGCGTTTAAACGGAATAAATTTAACGAATTAAATAATATATAAAACGATATTAATATATAATATTTTTTAATAAAAGATTATTATTATTTAAATTATTTCCGTTTTTAATAACGAATTTAAAGTACGTATTATTAAAGGATACGTTATAAATAATTAATATAAACGTATTTATAAGATATTATAGGATATAAAAACCGGTAAACGTAAAAAATGGTAATATAAACCTTTCGAATTATAGGATAAATTTTTATATTATATCGGCTTCGACGGTTATAAGAGATTATATATTTCCTATTTTTATATTAAGGACGTACTGGAGCTAGTTTACGACAAAAAGTACTATTTCGGTAGGAATTGTATACTAAAAAATTTCCGTAACGTTTATTTCGTAAGGAAATATTTTAAGATTTCGAAATATTTTAATTTTTGCATAATCTGCCGGAAAGATTAGATTAATTAGATTAAGTTTTTAAGGGAATTAATACCTTTATTAACGGTTAAATTGCGGTATTATACGATAATTATGGATTTTATTACGGATATACCGGAAGTAATATTTATTAATACCTTTTGGACGTTAACCGGATATAATGTTTTAAATAATTTATATACTATTTTTTATAAGGTTAATAAAAAATCGTTACTAATACCGGATAATATACGATATACCGCCAAAAATTAGGTAACGATAACGTTAATAATATTATAATTTTGTAATTCAGGACTTTTAATAACGATAATTAATAATAAAAATTTAAAATTTATTTTTATTTTATAAGGTAAAATTTTTAACGTCCTAAAAATTAAGCTGCTTTTTTTTTACCGTATATTATCCGTAAATTAATGGATTATCCGAAAGAAAGAACCAAACCGTCGAGATTATTATACGTTTCCATATAACTATAAATCTTAACGTTTTATAAACGGATATAATACTTACGTTATAATATTATTAAAATAGGTTTTTAGTAAATATAATAAACAATCTTTAAACGAATTAATACTTAATTTTTAATTTAAGTTATTATTAAATATATTAAACGAAAAAAAAGGTCGATAATTTCGAAAAACGTAATAAATATCGTAAAAAAAATTATATTAAAAAATTGCATAATTAGCCGACCTGGTTAATATACTTATAAAAAAAAGATACGATAACCGTTATATTCCGATAAAATTTGCTAAAAACGAAACCGTATATTTTAAGCTGTATTAAAGATATTGTTTACTTAATTAACTTAAACGGAAATAATTTTTTACCCGGGCTAATCCGTTTAAAATTTTTAAACGAATAAAAACCCAAATTTATAAATTAAACTTTCTTACCGGATAAAAAGTTTATTTTATCGTTTTCGTAATATAATTATATAAACTAAAAAAAAAAGAATTCGGATAAAAGGTTATTAAACCTGGCCCGGTAATTATAAATAATAACGAATAAAAGTAAAAATTCGACGTTATTATAAGTTACCGGATCCGTTAATATAAAAAAAACCTTTCGGTTAAATATTTTATCAAATAAATAAGCCATATAATTAAAAATAACGAATAACGTTTTAAAAAGAATTTATTTATAATAATTAACGAGATAGTTAGCAAATATAAAGCAAAATACCTAATTAATTAGCCGATAAAGTACTAAAAAAGGGTTTTAATCCGCCTTAATAACGCTAAAGTATTAAATAACAGATACGTAATCGTATCTTTTATTTATATAAAAAAGGGGAATTTGATGGAAAATAATTAATTATATTCGTTACCTTTTTTATATTTATTTTATTATATTTATCAAATATCCTTTTATATTCGTTATTAAATTTTTTAATATTTTTTTATATATTTATATACTTAATTACTTAAATCTTAAACATTTTTTTAACCAAATTTACGTTATATTTTTTATATAGTTTTTAATTATTTATATCTTCCTTAAGAAATTTTACGGTATTAAAAAGGTGCATATCGTCGACTTTAAAAATATCTACCTATATAAAAGAAAATTTTTATCGTTTTCCTTTTTTTATCTTTTATTATAAATTTTTAATAATCCGTAACCTTTTTTATTTTTTCGGTTTTCCTTAATAAAAAATCCGTTTAATTTACCCCTTAGGACAAATAATCCGACACAAATTCCGTTATAATAAATAATAAAACCGTTAACGAAACCGTACCTGGTTCCGAATATTTTAACGTTTAAAAAAAATTAGTTATTTTAACAAACCTTTATTTATTACCCTTTCGGTAAGTAACGATTTATTCGATAATAACGTTAATAAAAAGCAAACTATAAATAACTTTTAAAAAAAATAACGAACTTAATAAACTTATTAAACAAATTAGTTTTTCCGATAAATAAAATAACCAAATCGGAACTTAAAACGAAATCGTTACCTTTAACGAAAAAATCGTCCGGAATAACGATATAAATGCTTATAATTCCTAAAATATTACCGATAATTTATTTAAAAATTTTAATAAAAACTTTATCGTTAAAGAAGCCGACTAAATAACATTTTAAAACGAAAATAATATTAAGTTTACCAAAAATATCGGCCGGTTTGCCCGAAAATCGGTATTTATATTTACCATTAACCGCGGAAATAATAACATAAATAACGGTACAAATAACGAAAAGGACGATAAAAAAAAATCAACGTTAAAAAATTTCCTTTATTAATAACCTTATAAAAATAACCTTTAAAGTAATTTTATTAACTTAATTATTTATCGCTTAATTTTATAGCCCCAAAAAAATTATATTAAGTAAAATGTTAATAATAACCAAATAATCAAAGCAAGCCGGCAAAAAACGTTTTTTGTTAACTAAATCAAGCTTTTCGTTTAAAAAAACGAAATACGAATTAACTTTTACTATTAAAAAAAAATCCGATAATAAAAATAACGATAACGATAAAACTGATAACCTAATCGGACCAGAAATTTATTTTACCCGAATTCGTAAGAAATATAATTATAATACCAAATTAATAATTAAAATATCCAAAAAATTAAAAATTTTATTATTAAATATAATACGAAAATTCTCGTAACATATCCGTATTTAAAATTTATTAAAAATAACATAAAACGCGTATATATATTTTGGAAACGTAAAAAGGTATACGACGGCAAAATGCTAACTAAAGTTACCATCTTAATTATTAAATATTACGACCCGAAAGGTTACCTAAACGGTAACATCGGCGGTTACCTCGTAAAAATGAAATAACGTTTAGGTTGGTAATAAAAATATTTTTTATTCCGCCATATTTATATTACAAAAAAAATATACGTAAAATTAAACAAAAATTAGATAAAAAGGATATTTTTAATAACGGTAACGTTACCCTTATTAATATAAGCGTTAACCTTTAAGTTATCGAAAGTTAAATTAATAGCAAAATTAAAAGAATTATTAAAACGGTCGAAAATAAAGTTAATATAATTTTTAAAGCCGTTAAAAAAATATTTTTTCACGTAATTACCGATTTAGTTAATATTTAATAACGAATTAATACTATTAAAGGTATCCTTAAAAACGTTGAAAAATAAAAAATTAACCTGTTAATTAAATAATAAAAGTTTTTAAAAAATTCGTTAATATTTTTTACATAAAATTTAAATAATATATATTAGCATTTATATTGAAATTTATATATATAAGGTTCGAAAAATTTACGTTAAATCTTTTTTTAATATAATTAATATAATTTAATTTAATAATATTAAGGATATAAATTCGTACGTTATACGGTTGCGTTTAGGCCTAAAAAGGGGACTTACTAAGGATTATAATAATCCGGACTTACCTAACGGATTTTTTGATTATATATATCTGCAAGTTCCTAATAGTTTCTGATAGTTTAAAAAATTAGATTTATACCTTTACATAATTATACGTATCCAATGCATAGTTACTCGTAACACGTAAAGAACCGTAAGTTAAATACCGTTATCTATTACTATTTATCCGTCATCTATTACATATTCCCTGGAATCCTGAATAAATGCTTTCGTCAACGAAAATTTATTTTATTAAATATTTAAAAAAAATACTTTTAAGTTATTTATAATATAATAAAAAATTTTATTTAAAAAAGTATTATATAAATTAACAAAATTATTTTAATTATAATAAAAGGATTTTATTAAGATATTTAAAAAGTTAAAATTTAATTCCGTTCCTTACGAATTTTATTATTTATTAAAATTTTCTTTTTTTTATGAACGATATCGTTACAGTTGATTATAAAAAAGATTAAAGTTTCGTTAATTAATTAAATAAATAAATATAATAACGGTATATTTTTATAAAAAATAAAAACTTATAATAATTTTTCGGTATCGAAATAAATTAAAACAAATATAATAAAAAAATTTAATTATCTTAATCCGGTTTTATAAATAAGCTGGTTTATTTAGTTTTTAAAAAAAGTTTAAATAACTTTTTAAATACGTTAATAATAAACGTTAAATTATTACCGAATCTTAATTTAACTTATTTAAATTCCGTTAACAGATATTAAAAAAAAATCGGTTTTATTTTATACGTAACGGTTAGTACGTAACTTAATATAACTTTTATAATATTTAAATTTATCCGATTTAATTTAAATTTTAATAACGTATATTATAAAGTTATTAATCGATTTATTTTATATTTAATCGGAATTAAATCGTTAATATTATAATTCGGGAATAAAAATTCGTAAAATATTTTAAATAATACTTTTTTCGTAAATAATATAATCGATCGAAAATTTTTTTAAGTTTACGTTATAAATTTATTGGGAAAAATAATAAAATAACGGATAAATAAATAAAATATAATAATTATTTTTATAACCGAAACGGAATTATTATTTTTTGCGTAAATTATAAAAAAAAAACTTATTTTATTTTTAATTAACTAAAAAGTTAAAAATTAATTTAGATATAAAATTTTTAAATATATAATATAATAATTAATAAATTATACGGTTTATTAATACCGATATCGTTTTTTTATAAATAAAATTACGGTACGTAAATATATATAATTATTAATTTTATAAAATTATAAGAAAAAATATAATTAAGGTAAAATATACGTTTACGGATAATATATTAATTACTAAATTAATAAAAACCTTTTTATATAAATCTTTTAAGTATTTTAAAAAATAATTAAAATTAATAGATATTATAAAAGTTTTAAATAATAAAAGAAAATTTTGAGGGTTATTTTAAATAAAAATTTAATTAATCAAAAGGATTTATTTGCTAAAAAAAAGGTAAAATAAATAATTACGGCTTTAAGGAATTATAAAAGGTAATAATTAATGCCGTAATTATATTAAGGCGTTAAGGGGATGTATTTGTTAGTAGGGGTACGTTAGCATTTTATATACGGAAAGGCTTCCTTTGATCGGACCATATATATTCCGTGAACAGATTACATTAAAGTGTAGTACGCGTTTTAAAGCGCCTGTAACTAGTTATGTAATGCAACATCACTGATAACTCCTATATCTGACACGTTCAGTAGCTTTAAGCTGCGGCAAGGAAGGCTAAAGGCGTTATTTCTTAATATATATAAGCTGGGTTTTAATATCCATTAAGAAACGCGTAAACGGCTTTAATTGCGTTTAAATCGTATTACTTACAAGTTACAGGGGTATTTTCAGTTAGTTACCTCCACCGCCCTACAAGCTTCCCCAAACAGCTAATATGTATACTCCCGTACGGTTTGTATGCAAAAATACCTCCATTAATTCCTCAGCTGTTTCCCACTACTCTTAAAGCAACGCTTTATCTTATCCTCCTTGCTGAAGGCATTCGGCAGTTTCAAGCAGCGGCGTGGAAAGCAGAAGGCGTTGTTGCTTGATATATTCAAGCTGGGCTTAATTATTTATTAAAAAAACTCGTAAATAGCTTTAACTGTGTTAAAATCGCGTTAGTTATCATCAAATAGTGAAGGGTAAAGCTTACGTAGTACGATAATTGCTATTGTTGATGTGTTGCCCTGATGTTGTTTCCTATACAAATTGTATGGGAAGCTACATCCTAGCCGTATTTAGGAAATAGTGGGCGGGTGGAGGTAACTAACCGAAAATACCCCTGTAACTCGTATATCCTCCGATCAAAGCGGAGCCTTACTTAGTGTGCTATAGCACACCTGGCTAGCTCCTGCAAATCCGACGTGGCGGGATATTAGGCCTACGAGGAGCTGGCCAATAATTATCGCAGAAATGCGCGAGGAGATCTCAGCTGACCTACCCCTCATCAGCCCCGCCAGCTCCGAGGAGACGCCAATCCAATCACGGGCGGAAACGGCTAACCTTGTGGCGTTCCGGAGGCTTACGTTTATTTCGGAGGTGTTGAGATATGTATGGAGACTGAAGGAATCGCTGATTTGGGGAAGAGGTGGGGGGAATTTACAAGAGCAACGGGGTGGTTGGGCGCAACAGGCGCCATTGCTTGTGTGTACGCAGCTAGACCTTCGCACTCCCACACCCTCCCCACCCACAGAAGCCTAGATCAATCAACAACAGGGACAATTGAGACTGTTTCCTTGCAAGAGGCATGTAATGCTCTTTTTAATATACCAGCTCATAGACCAGTTCTACGCAGGGCCTACTATATCTTTAGGCTCCGGCTTCGACTCGGGGCAGCCGACTATTACGGGGAGGTGGTTATCGAGATCGCCCGACACTTCTGAATTGCTGGTTCTAGGCAGCCGAGGCGCGTTGGGTGTCTTAGAAGCGTTTATAAATATCTTCGGCCACATACGTCATTATTAAGAGCAGCGTTAGCACCGTAGCTTGAACAAGTTACGCGAAACATATTAACTTACGTTAGGTCCGGTTTAATAAATAGGCACAGTAATAAATAAATATATATATTAATAAGTATAATATATATAATTTATAATATTTTTTAATAATAGTGATAATAAAATTATATACATAATCATAAATATTAGGTTATATATATTAAATATAAAGAATATATTTTAATATTTTTAAATAAGAATTTTAAATATACGCTTAAGTAGATATATATAATATTATTCGATATTATATAAAATTAAAAGATTAAAACGTAGTAATATAATTTAAGATAATTAAATTGTTTATTATTAAATTTATTAAATTTATTTATAACACTTAATAATTTATTATATTACAATCGAGTTTTATCGTTAATATTACACTTCTTTTAACTTAAATATTATCGATTACGTATTTTTGATACTTTTAACTACGAACTTTAAATAATACTTAATTAAGTAAAGAAATATACTTATTAAAGGTTAGGCATAATATGCTAATAAAGATATAAAATTAGGACAGAAAATATAAAAGTCGGCGAGCTAGCTAGCTATATATGGGGCTGCCAAGGTTAAAGACATAGGCGTACCAAAGCAACTCACATAATCTTTAACTAGACTATTTTTATATAATATAAACTATTTAATAAAGTGTTTTTTTTTTTTAGCTTTCTAAGCGGTTTTTAAGAGCATAGTTCTATTTACCTAAATAATCTGGTTCTTATTTCGTAATAAAAGAGGGATTTAAATAAAATCAAAAAGATGTTTTAAATAAATAAATAAAAAATATTCTAATTATTTACATCGGCGAATAACTCGTTTCCATTTAAATTTTGTTTATAATTAATTTTTATTTAATTAATTTAAGAAGATTTAAAAAGACTTATAAAATTAAAAGGTAAGATAACGAAGCGAAAAAAAGGCTGGCTATAAATAAAAGAAATATAAAACTTAATCTCGAAAAAATACTATGAAAATCGCATAAAGTCGTTCAACTTTAACTATTTTAATGACAATATTATTAATAGTTAAAAAAGCTATATACGAGTTAAAACGAGACAAGGGTTTTTCGTATTATAAATAGAATAATAATAAATTAGATTTATATAATAAAATATACGTATATTAAAATAAAAATAATACATATAAAAGGAATAAATAAATAAATAAAGAATGATAATATAATACTTGTATAATATTATAACGAACTTGTTATATATCCACCTGGAGGTATAAGCAGTATCCGAAATGGGGGTTTTTAATTTATAGGTAACAATAGCATAATAAATAGGGTATTCGTTAAAAAGATTTATGGATTTTTCCTTTAATTAAAGAACGGTATAATTACCTTTGGTTAAAAGTTTAAATTAATAGTTAAAAAGCGAAACTAAATAAATGTTATTTATATAAAAAACCGTTCGTTATATATCTATTAGGATTTAATAAATATATCGTAAATTTGTGGGATTTATTAAATCTGGTTCCAGATTTACCAGATTTACCAAATTACCATATTTTAATGCGGAAAAAGCTAAGTTTTTTTTATCCGAAAATTAACCGTAAAGAGCTTATACCAGGTTTCGGAGGCCGGTTTTTTTAAAATAAAAACCCTTATTTCTGTATTATAATACCATTTTCCTTTTCCAAAAATTTTTATCTTAAAGATAAAAACCGTAAGTAACTTTTTTATTTTGTCGGAAGGATTTTCCCGTAACTTTTTAATTAATTTTATTATAACAGGTCGAAAAAAAAAGCGAAAAAGAAAATTACGCAAAAATTAACGCGATATTCGTAATATTCGTATTAAGTTAATTAGGACTTTTGGATTTAAAGTTTTTCCTTATTTTAATTATATTCGGTTTGGTAAAATTAGTTTTTTTTTAGAATATTTAAATTATAATTATTATATTCGTTATTAACGTTTTTTTATAACGCGAAAGTTACAAATTTATTAAAAAGAAATGAACGAAATATAAAAATAATTATAATAAAAATAACGGAAGGTTAAAGATAAATTTTTAAAATATTAGGAAATTATAAAAAGGGAATTAAATAAATTACGGCATCTGTAAGAGGAAAAACAAAAAGAATTTATTGGAAATTAAAACGTTTACGTTTTTAATAAAACCTTTTTAAAAAAAAAGTTTTAAAAATATTGAAAAATGGTTTAAAGCTGGATTAACTGGAAAAACGGGAAAGGTTAAAAAAAAAATAACGTTATATCGAAATAAAATAAGCGCAACTTGCTTTTAAGATAAACGTTATGATGGAAGCGTTTATTTTTTTCAGCTAGAACGTCGAAAGTTTAAATTTAGGCATGGAACCGTTATCGTTTGCAATTTTGGCTAAGTTAAAAATGGTCGGTTAGGATTTTGTCGGTAAAAGTTTTTAATTAAATTTATTATATTCGTTAAATATTTAAATAGTTCTTATATATTATCCTTAAATAGGTAATTTATCCATTTAATTAGGTACTAGATTTTATTTTTAACCATTTTAAAGTTTAATATTTTTTCGATTTCGTACTTGTTATCGTTTTTCTTAATTTCGAGTTTTTTTTAAACGGAACGTTTTTTGGGGTTAGTTTTAATAAGGAAATATAAAATATAGGATATATTTTTATAATTTTAGGTAATAATAATTTATAGTTAATTTTTAAAATAATTTTGATTTTAAACGGATTAAGTTTTTTAAAATTAAGCTTATCGTTAGATTTTTTTGGTTTTAATTTAAGAAAGGTTTAATGTTACCTTTTATTTTTAGTATAATAAATAAACTTTATCTTTTTTCGTTAAAATTAATTTTTCAATTTCTTTTTTGTTATAATATTAAATTATTTTTTGTTACATAAATTATAATTTAATTTAAAATCGGGCCTGTATTATTTTAATTTTTGTTTTTATTATTTTTATTTATAAAGTTACGGTAATAATAATTAATACCTTACGTATTAATTATTTTGGTTATTAAGTTATTACGTTATATTTATATTCTTATTAACGGACGTATTATAAATTATTTATATAAACGGCAAAAGTTTAATTTAATTATCTTATTAATAATTCATATAATTTTGAAAATATAATTTTAAATTTAAATTTTATCGTTTTATTTAATTATTTATTTAAGGATAATAAATTATTAAAGATTTAAATTTAATATTAATTTACTTATAAAAGCAAATACCGAATTTAAACGTAAAAAGTTTGTTTCGATTAAAAATAATTTTTTCTAATATTCCGTATTTATCGAAATAATATCGAATAAAAACGTAAGTTAGTTATTTTATTATTACGGTTTTTTTAAAAAGTAAAAAGTATTTATAGTTAATAAATTTGTTAATAATTATTTATACCGTATTATATTTAATTTTAATAACGGGGTTTTTCGATATAATATAATTAATAATAAAATCCTAAATTATTATATTCCATATTTTATTAAATATATTTATAGGTTATAATAAGTTATATGATTTGTAGCGGATTATTTTTACCTTATTATAAATATTATAATTTGTAATTATTTATTTAATTATTTAACAAAATTTTAAAAAATTATATTTTTTTTAAAGTTATTTAATAATTTTATATATTCCTTAATATTTATATAAAAGATTTTCGTAAAATTTTTTAACAAATTCTTTTTGTTATTAATAAGGGATATAATTTTTGCCGCAAAATAATAACTAGTTTTTGTTATTTTTCTTTTATTATTTTTTTTAAAAATTTTTTAAATCGTAAAAGTTTTTAAATTAAGTTAACATTTTTAAAGTAAATTATTTTAAGGTTACGTATAATTATATTATCTTATTATTTTTACGATATAATATTTATATATATTTTTTGGAAATTTTAAAATCGTAATTTTGTTTTCGGCTTAAAATATCTGTTTAAATATTTTTTTTACTCTTAATATAATAAATTTTAAAATTAAATTTAGATAAAAAAATTATTTAATTTTTATAACGTTTATTTAATTTTTAAGTAATTATAAATTTAGTTAAATTTTTATGGTTTAAATAAATATTAAATAATTCTTTAATATCGTTAAAAAATAATTTTTATTTTTTAAGTACTAAAATAATCGTTAATAACTTTTTATCATAAATAAGATATTTATATTTTGCATTTTTGAAAGTTTTAAAAAAGTACGTAATTAAATATTATTTTCCGTTACCTTTAAGTTATTTTAAAATTATTTTAAAAACGTAATTTAAAAAGTTTATTTTAAATCGTTTTTTTTATTATAATTTGGTAATTTAATTACCGGGGCGTTAATAATTTTATTTTTAATTTTTTGGAAAACACTTTTAGTTTTTTTTTAAAAGTTCGAATTTTTTTCCGATATATTTTTTGGTTATAAATTTGGTTAAGGGGCTGGCGAATTTGTTGTAATTTTATATTAAGGGTTATACTTATTTTATAAATTTTAAAAATTAATGGATATTAATAACGGTAATTTTGTTAAAATTAGCTAGTTTTTAATAATTTTTTATTTAAGATTTTAGATTTAAATTTATTTAAGGGTAATATTAAAGTTTAAAAAGTTTAGTTTTTATATGTATTAAACCCTTTTTTTTATGTTTATTAATAAATTGGCCTTTTTAAAGGCCTTTAATATTTAAGTAATATTTTTTTTCTTAAAGTTTCCGAATAAATAAAAATATCGTTTAAATAAATAAAAATAAATTTATTTAAAAACTTCCGTAAGATAATGGTAAGCATATACTGAAAGCTGGTTAAGGTATTAATTAACCCTTATAGCATAATTTTATATTTATAATATTTATAATAGTTTTAAAGGTAATTTTTTATTTTTCCTTTTTAATTATTCGAATTAGATAATAGCCGTTTGGTAAGTTTAAAATTATAAATTATTTGGTTTTATTAATATTTCTTTATGTGGTATTTATTAACGTTAAAGGATATTTATTTTTAATAATAGTATCGTTAAATTATTTATAATCGTAGATTTATTAGTATATTAAATTTTTATTTTTATCGGGTTTAATTTTGTTATCTTTTATTTTTGGTCCTATTATAACTGGATACCTTATAAGTAATTCGGATTTTTAAATATAACCTTTTTTAAGGTTTATGTAATAAATTTAATAAAGTTTTAAGTAATATCCTTTTTTAATAAAAATTTGTAATCTTATTAATTATAATTAAATAATTTTTTACGGGTTTTTTTTTAAATAATTTTTTAAATTATCGATATTTAAGGGGCATTATTATTATCGGGTTAAAGATTTTGGTTTTTTTAATTATGTAACAAATTTTATAAATCTTTTTTTTAAAATTATCTTATAAAAACGTTTATTTTTTTAATTAATCCATAAATTATTAAAACGAAGTTATAGTATTTTTAGAATAATATCGTATTTTAAAATATCGGCGATGTTAAAAGTAATCCGTTCTAAATATTTTTATATTTAGATCGTAAGTTTCTTTATTTTTCGGAAGATTTATTTATTATCGTAGGTAAATAAGTTTTTATTAATTATTCATAATTTATACGATTGTTATTTATATTTTTAAGGAATCTGGTATTTTTTGGTTATTTTAAGGGAGATAAAATTTTTTTTATTCCGGAATCGACTATGGCGTTAAATATTTTGTTTTTATAGTAAATAGGGATTTTAATTTAATTCCGTATTCTTTTTTTTGCTTTATATAAGGCTTTATATGTAGGGGCTTTTCGGTACCTTATTTTCGAAAGTTTTTATAAGTTTTTGATTAATATATTTTGGGGGTTAAAAGGCGTTTTTATTCGTATATTTCTTAGCCGTATATTTGGTGCAATAATTTTTTATGTATTTAAATTATTTTTTGTTACCGAATTAGTATTTAAAAATAATTATCTTTTTTTGGTTTTTTTTTAGGTTTTATATTTTGCGAATTATGGGGTTAGAAAGGTAAATTTCCGAAAGGGGTACTTATATAAATATAAGTTCGTATTTATTATATAATATTAGTAAATAATATAAATATTTTTACATTATAACTTTTTAACTTTACTTTAATTTAAGGTATAGGTAATAAGATTTAAGGTAATTTGGCCATTAGGGGGTTTTTGTGCATTTATATTTATCGTTTAGTTTTGTAAACGTTTTTTTATTGTATTTTAATTAAAAGTTATTATTTTTTTTGGTTCGTTAATATATAAGGTAATTATAATTATAATAAGTAATAAAATGCAGAAGTTTATAATTATGTGATAGCTTAAAATATACTATATATTTTGAAAGAATATAATATTTAAGAAATAACTGTTTATAGCTGCCGAGACTTTTTCGTAATTAACCGTTTTGATTATATATTCTATATTTTTATATATTAAGGTAATAAATATATTTTAACGTAAGAGTTACCTTGGAACTCGTTCGTTCTAAATAATATTTGCAAGCTTTAACTGTAATATTTTTGTAAATAGCATAATTTTTATAATCTGGGTTGCTATTTTTAACTTTATTAATCGTAATAATTATAAATTCCTGATCGGCAACAATAAAGTTTACTTTTTTTTAATTTTTTTTTACTATTTATGTTTCGTTCGGCCGCGTAAATTTTTTTAGGGGGTTATAAGACTTTTTCTTTTTAAGGGTTCCTTTTTTTTGCTAAAAAATGATATTCGTTTTTAAAATAGCCCTTTTTGCCATAATTAAAATATTTAATTTTGGATTTATTTTTTATTTTTTATTTTTTTGCTATTAAAACGTTTGTTATTATTTTATTTGCCGGTATTTTTCCCTTTAAGATACCGATTAAAACTACGTCGGTTAGTAATAATAATTTTATTTATATAATTTTTAAAAAGGTTTATCTTTAATACTTTAAATATTTTATCTTCAACTTATTTTTTTAAGTTATCGTAATAAAGGAAAAATAATATATCTTATAAAAATTTGGAAATAACCGTATATTGGTTAAATTCGGTCGTATATTTAACCGTTAAAATGGTTTACTTAAATTTATGCATTTATTTAACTGTATGTTATTATTTATCTATATTTTTATATTAAATTTATATTCGTTTTTCAAAATTATTATAATTATTAAAAATATAATTAATAATATTTAATTAATCGTTAAGGAAATTTATTAGGTAATCTTTAAAAATAAGTTGAAATTAATCGAATATTCTTTTAACAAATAGTTAAAAAATAACCATAACCTTTTAATAATTTTTAATTAAGGAACTTTCGTATTATTTAAAATAAAGTCTAGCTTTAACCCAAAACCTTTTTATATTAATAAACCTATTATAAAGTTTAAAAGTAATTAATTTATAAACTTTAATATTAAATATTCCGTAATAAATAAAAAGGGATCTAATTTTTTTTGGTTTCGACCAAATTAGGGAAAAATAAGGGTTTTCGGATAAAGAATAGTTTTAAAAAAAGTCATAAAGGTTTTTTTTTTTAATTATCGGGCAAATTTAATATTTTTTTAAAAAAAATTTATAACTTTTTTAGCCATAAGGTCCAATCGTTTATTAATCGTAAATTTTTTTTCCTTTCCTTTTTTAACTTTTATATTTTGTTCCTTTTTTTTTGGTCGGATTTCTTAAGTTAAATTTTGATAATTTTTTCAGAAATAGGGGCAAATTACTATTAAAAAAAACCTTTTTGAACCCTTAATTTTAATAATTACAGTTATTATATTATTAATTAATTAAAAGATTTTTTAATAAAAAGTAAATTATTTAATTTAGTTATTACTTTTTTACTAATTAATAACGGGAATTAAAATCTACTATTTATTTATTAAACGTTATTTTATAATATCGTTTTTATTAAATTTAAAAAGATTTAGGCTTAATTAAGCCTTAAATTATTCGTTAAGTATTAATTAAAAAGTTCTTAAAATATAACGAATTTGTTATATATTTACCTGGAAATATAAGTAATATTTGAAACAAGAATTTTTAATTTGCAAATAATAATAACATAATAAATAAGATATTTATTAAAAAAATTTATAAAGTTTTTTTTAATTAAAAAACGGTATAAGTATTTTTAGTTAAAAGATTAAATTAATAACTAAAAAGCGAAATTAAATAAATATTATCTATATAAAAAACCGTTCGTTATATATTTATCAGAATTTAACAAGTATGTCGTAAATTTATAGGATTTATTGGATCTGGTTCCAGATCTACCAGATTTACCAGATTACTATATTTTGGCGCGGGGAAAGCCAAACTTTTAAAAATAATACTTTTAATAATCTGTTATAAACCCCTTTTAAACTTGTAAATAGAGTTATGCAAAGTTGATATAAGTTTAAGCCTTATTTTCCAGGCTGAGCTAAATACATAGAAAATCATTACATATATAATCCGTACGATAGATACTATATCCAGTATCTTCGAACGCGATAACTGATCAATAGTTTTCACGGTTAAGATAGATTATATACCTCAGTCCCATAGAACCTCACTCTGAAGCAGACTGATACGTGGTTGCCGATAAGCTTCGACTCTGATAAGTAAATAGAGTTATATATATTTAATAACATTTTATTCTAATTAAATATTTTCGCGTATAATTTAATAAGTATTATTAGAATTAATTTATACGACGGTTAATAATAAAGCAATGTTCTTATTATTATTTAACGTAAGTTATCTGCTTATAATAGTAATTAAAATAAGATAGATCTAAGATTTTAATTAAAAAAGTTTAATATAATCGAATAAGATATATATTATAAAGCGAAGTAGAAACTTAAAAAAATATATGTTAAATAAAGGAATACCTTAATTAAAATATAAAATCGCTATCGACTTTTTAAAATTTAAAATAAAGTCTTTATATTAATATTAAACTTTAATAATGAAATTATTATAACGTTTCTGTTAAAACCCATATTTTAATAAGTTTATATTAATATCAAGGTTAAATTTCTACTATCGTATTTATAAGCCTTAAACGAGGGCTAAAGTGGTTAATAAATATACTTTAAAAATATCTTATTTTACGAAATGGCCGTAACTTACCTGGGTTCTTGATCGGATATATCTTTAAAGTAGTAGTATATCTATATAATTGTACTTTTAAGCATGCGTTATTTTAACTATATTTAAGAAAACAAATATTTTATATACTAAGCGTAAAAAGTTATAAGGTAAAGAAATATAAAACTGTTCGCTTAAAATGAATTATCCGTATACGACTGTTCCTTTCGCGCTATTTCTCTTCCTTAGACCATTACTATTATTAACGTTTTCATTAATAACTATTACTAAAACTGCGGTGACGAATGGAATAAAGGTTATTTAACTTTTATTTCACTATTTATCTTAAAGTGATAATAAGGCGTTAATATATTTAAAGTCGAAAAAAGGCATTCCGCTCGTTTTATATCTTAGAAATATTGGTTAAGATAATCATAAAGTATAAACAGCGGCGCTTAAGTAGAACGAAAAATATTTTTCATACATATATTCGATTATAGACCAGTAAGCGGCGGAATTGTAACGAAAATAAAAACCTTAAATTCGTATTATTATAAGATAAAGAATGAGAATATAATATAAATAATATTTTGATATAAATAACCAACTAAGATTTACAAACATAATTTAAAATTAATATTATAAGGTTATAAAAGGAAAATATATCGTCGTTAAGTAAAATATTTTTAATATTTAAAGGACATCTTATTAAAAAATAAAAAGTTTAATATTAAAGTATAACTAATGATCTAGATATTAAGAAAATATAATAAATAGATTTTATAAACGTATATATTTATATATATAATAAATATAGCTAGTTACAAAAGTACGTAATGCGATATATAAGATAAGGTAATTATTGATTCAAAACGTTTATAATAATATTTATATATATCTCTTAATAAATAGTATAATGTTATTTAAAAATTTAAGAATAATATATTATAAACGCTTTCGTTTATATAAAGTAGGCTATAACGTAGTATAAGCTTTTAAAATTTCATGTTATTTATAAAAATAAAAAGAATCGATTAAATTATTAATAAGTTACTTTTGTAAAATATTTAAAATATATAAACTTGATAATATTTCCTAAGTGTTTTAATATATATTCGTTAACAAAAATATTTAACTTTTAAAAACATTAATTATATTACGTATAATATAAAGTATCTTTTACTAAGGTTCAGTTTTATAACAACTTTTTCAGTTTAGATTAAAACTATAATTATAACGCTTATCTCAAAAATACGTATTTCCGGATTATATTTATTATTTAACCAATAATCGGCTGTAAGAACGCGATTATCTTTATTTCAGTTATATTATACTTAGTAGCTAAACAAGTTAAAAAGTTATGAAAATCAAGAATGATAATAAATACTGACGTTATAAAAAAAGGTCTTAAAACATATAGATCTTTTTTAACATTTAAATATATATATAATATTAATTTATTTTAATAAAGATCGTAAAATATAATAAAAGGCCGCTTTTAAATATTATTAGCTTTTATATAATAGATTTAATATAATATAACTGAGAATATATACAGATTGTTATAATAATAAAAACGAAGATTTCTTTTTAAATTTGTACTGCTAATATAATTAGAAGTTAATCTTTAACCTAATGATTTATTAAATTTAATCTTAAGTATGATAGTTCTTTTTTTTTTTAATTTAAAAACATTTACTACCTTTTATATTTTCTACTTATTGATAATATCCATTCTAGTTATATTTATTTCTGTAGTTATCCTACAAGAAAACCATATAATTACGATGTTACGGCCTGGTCCCCGTAGCAGACGAGCACATCTCGCTGTACTGGCCATAATAAACACCTTCTTTATTAATGATAACTGACACCTGATTAAACGCCCAGGCTAAGCATCGCATTTAATTCCTAAAGCAGGTGCTGTAAGAGAATGTGTAACATCACTTGAAGTAATTATAAACTTTGCATGTATTAATTCTGGAAGGATAACTCTATTATTAACTTGGAACATTCTTAGAGCTCCGTCTTTTCTTCTAGCATATACTAGTTCTCGGGTACATATACAGCTGTAAATACCAGTCTGATTGCTAGCATTGCGATCATTCCGCTAATCTTTTGCCCCTGGCACAGCGGTATAAGATGCAGCGTTATATATCCATAACACTAGCAAATTTATAAAATTCTAAAAAAGCGTCTTTATTTAAACTAAATCTTAAATAGTATTTTCTTTTAATAAACCGGTATAACTTTAAACGTTTCTTAATAATAGAAGTTAAATTATACTTCTTAATAATTCGATTCCGTTATATTTAAATAATAGATATAAGATGAACGTAAATTTAATAAGTTTAAAAAAGGGAAAGAAAATACATTTAAAAGCTTCTTTTAACTGCTTTAATAAAACAATTAAATCGCGATGTTTTAAGTTCTTTATAAATAGAAATTTAATATTAAATAGCCTTACCTTTAAATACTTATAAAAGTTAAATATAATTATTTTAATAAACTTCGATAGCATGCAGTATAATATTCTTTATATAAATTCATACCTTATATTATAATTATAATTACTTTTTCATTATAAATCTTTTATTAAAACGTTTTATTTATTTAAACATTATTTATAAAACGAAAGTTTAATATGTTAAATTAGCTTTTAATATTAATAAAAGATATTAAAAAGGTTTTAATACGTTAAATATAAAGGTTCTTATTAATTAAAGGTATATAATTCTTAAAAACTTTACTTTAAGATATTAAGCATATTAAACATATTAAGTATAGTTTTATTACGGTATACAAACCCTAAGCGGTTATAATATAAATAACAATACTTTAAACCATTAGGGGGCTTAATATATAGCGTTTCTTTACGGTGAATAAAAAAAGAGTGCCACCCATTATCAGAAGATACATTGTAGCTAACGCCTTGTCGCGCCCAGCCGATACGATGCTGCCGTCCCTCCAGGCTTGAATTCAATACAGCTTTATGCAGTGCCGATCAACAAAGTCTGAGGAGGGCAGCGTACTATGGTAGGTGCTGGCAATAAAATGGCCGCTATAGCTCTTGGCGCTCAGGGCACAAAGAGACAAGATGGGAAACCTGATCGAGCCTGATTTCCTCTCTGACCTATGGTTTTACTATTTAGTCGTCCAAGCTCCCCCCACCGGACGTGGAGTCTGGCAAGCAATGTCGAAGACCAAATAAGCTGATATCATTCTCATTTTTGACACCAAAATCCTGTTCCGAACTATCGCCCTCCATGGTTCAGCTTCTATCTATCTCCGTTGCGGGCATAACCCTCTTAGTCTCGTTGGCGGAGGGGAAATTGCTCGACCTCTTCACCCTTGGCCCTCGACAAGAAGGAAATGCCCACACGTACACATATCCCAAGTACATGGGCCACATCAAGCCCGCCGACAATGGCACCTCCGTCATTGCTGAGCGCGATCTTTTCGGCGTGAAGCGTCAATCTTGCGACGCTGGTTACGGGTACTGCTCTAGTAAGTGGTGCGATTAATATTACCGTTCTCCCGGGTTGTTGTTTAACAAGAAATACAGATTTTGGGAGGTGCTGTCCTGGAAACACGAACTGCTGTAGCTATGGCTACTGCATTTACCCAGAAGACACCTGCTGCCCTGGTGGCCCTTGCCCTGCCGGATCGACGTGCTGTAACGATGGCTGCATGCCGAACGGCGGCGAATGCTGCCTTGACGGGGGCTACTGCGATCCGGGAAACCACTGCTATATATATCCAGGGGAAGAGGACTCAGTTTGCTGCACGAACAGTGCTTGCACGGCCTGGGTAGAAGACGGAACTACTGTGTATCAAACGACGACGATGCCTCCAACGACGACGATATATCCGGAATATTATACCTATTACTACACAGTTCGGTGGTAAGTAGGACAAGCTGCTATTTTCGGCTTATTCCAGAACTTTTTGTGGCCTCGATCAAGGCTTTGCTGCTTTATATACACCTAATCTATCAAGACCGAAGCTTACTTCTAAGGCAGGACATATTACTATTATTACTGGACTTACTATACCGAAATCGATGCTTCGGTCGTGACATCGAGTCAGACTACGACTACATCGTACTTGACCTTGACCGCCACCGATTCTGCCGCAGCGGAGTCGATCTTCGAGGAGTTTACCGCGACTGCGACGTTCTCGCCACCCGCGTCGGAGACGTCGTTGTTGTCCCTGGCCGGGGAGACTCTTTCTTCCACAGATAACCCCACCGATGTGCCTACCGACTCGCCTACCTATTTTCCTACTGATTCGCCTACCGCTT
This sequence comes from Monosporascus sp. MG133, assembly GCA_004155925.1. Classification (NCBI taxonomy): domain Eukaryota; kingdom Fungi; phylum Ascomycota; class Sordariomycetes; order Xylariales; genus Monosporascus; species Monosporascus sp. MG133. Next base: position 56,033 of record QJNX01000098.1, on the reverse strand, counting down.
CGCCTACCGATTCGCCTACCTATTTTCCTACTGATTTGCCTACCGATTCGCCTACCGATTCGACCACCGGTTCGTCTTTCACTAGCTCCAGGACATTTAGCTTCCCGACTATCACCAGTAACCCTCCGCCTATCGGACCAGGGATCGCAGTTTCTGACGGCTCTGGGGTGAGAGGGGCGAAGGGCCGAAGGCTTACAGCAGCCCTAACTGTTGGATTGGTTGCTGGTGGTTTAGCAATAATCTTCTAGCGTAGAACGTTCAGGTGAGCCTCAGAAGGCTCCATCAACGGCTTGTCAATTACCATTCTCCTTTTGGTCTAATTTAGGTGACAGTGTTGGCAAAAGTGTTGCCATTCTTCATTTTGGGGTGCTTTAGGTTACTTTTCTAAGTCACTTGTTTACAACTAGGGGTGGGATTCGCTATATAGGCTATAGCTTCTTATCCTTATAATTTTAGTAATAAAAATCAAAGCTTTGAATCCTTTTAATAAATTGCGATATCTGCCGACGTATGTTTATAACTTTAAAGTTGATATAAAGTTCTTTAAACTTTTGCTAGCTATTATGGACCGACAGGCTTGGCAAGGTCTGGCACGGTCGGAGTCACAGAAAAGAGTGGCCAGGTGGTTACCTCAGCTAGCTCAGGCCTCGCTGGCTCGTTTTTTCTAATGTACTGTTATATTACGCTAAAAATTAACCAATCAAATCCCAAATCCCCGTAACGAGCCAACGAAACCTGAGTTATAATTATGCGAAATAAGGGTTCGTTCTGGACGTTCTTACCAAAATCATCAACTTTCTTTTTAATTTTTTAAAAAAATTAAAAAAATTATGTAAAACAAATCATTTTGTAGCCAATTTACGACCGATAAGTTTAATACTTTATATACGCGTCAAATATAAGCTAATATGCATATAATTTTTTTTTCAAAATTTTTATGGAAAATAATTACAGCTAATATGGCTAAATTTAGGTATAGGAAATAAACGATCGTAACGGCCTTATGGATGCGATAGCATAACCACCGGTCGCATCATTATGTACCGGGCTTCCTAAATATATTTTATATAAGAAAAGCCCGTATATTAATTTTTTTAGCCGTACGGGTTATGGTTGTTACGTTACAACCCTAAAAAGGTTCCGGATTTAATTAACCGGAACGCCCTTATGGCTACGACATAATAACCATAACCCGTACGGATAAAAAAATAACTATACGGGCTTTTTTTATATTAAATTACCCTTAAAAGGTTTATGAAAAAATATTACGACCGGTAATTATTACGTCGTAACAAAGAGAACGTTCCGGATTAAAGGTTTATTTAAAACGAGAATTTTAATTTGGATCTTTAATATTTTTGCTAAACCAGCCCCGATTAAAAAGTTATATATATAATTAAGAAGCTCTTTTAAAATTGTATATTATAACGTTTTTTATTTTTTTATTTTTATTTTTATTATTATTATATTTACCAGTTTCCAAGTTAGATTTTCGAAAATTTATATAAAACTGTTTAAAACAAACCCAAAAAATTATAACTTGCTATTAGCCCCTATTTTTAAGGTTTGTGATTTCTGTGGGTCTTTTATGGGTCTTTTATGGGTCGGTACTTAGAGCTACAGCTTTTTGAAAGCCCTAGCCACAGCTGCGCCGCAGGCGCAGCCATAACCTTAAAAATAGGGCCTGATTTTAGTGAGGTAACCAGGTGGGTCCTTGTTACGTAACCCGTTTGATGAGTTCGAACCGTTCGAGTTAGGACGGCAGCTTGACGTACCCTAGCTAGCTCAGGCCTCGCTGGCTTATTTTTTTCTAATGTACTGTTATATTACGCTAAAAAATAACCAATTAAATCCCAAATCCCCATAACGAGCCAGCGAGGCTTAAGTTCATTTTGTACGGGTAAAAGTTTCGTTTGGTATTTCGCTATCAAATTATTATTAAAAAAAAATTCTTTTATTTAAAGAATTGAAAGATTTATAGAAAAAGAAATTATTTTGCAGCTAATTTAGATCGGATGAATGTAACGGCTGACTGGCTTAACCAGCTATTAAACCTAGGTCGTACGGTTTATGTTAACAATAAGAATATAAGAATTTAAATAATAAATTAAAGATATAATTACGTTTAGTAATAGCAGATAGTAAAGGTTATTAGGTAATTAAGTTATATTATAAGCTGGTACTTGTTACAGTACAGGAACAGGGGTTCCTGTCTTTAGAGAAACCTGTCCTTGGAGCCTGGCGCAGGCTCCAGGCGGCTAAACTTCGGAAGCAGGAAAAGCTTAGCTTTTCCTGCCAAGACTTAAGTAATCTAGGTAATCTAAGTAATCTGTTAAATTACGTAGATTACATAAATCCTAAACACACTTACTTAATTCAAAATGGATATAAAAATCGGTTTCCTTTATAAATAATACCTATTTAATTTTCGTTCTTTAATTATTAATTTAAACTTTTAACCAAAAATAATTATACCGTTTTTTAATTAAGGGAAAAGTCCGTAAATCTTTTTAATGAATACTTTATTTATTATATTATTATTACCTGTATATTAAGAACCCTTATTTCGGATATTATTTATACCTTTAGATAAATATATAATAAGTTCGTTATATTTTGATAATTCCTTAATTAATAATTAACGAATAATTTAAGGCTTAATTAGATATAAGTTTTTTTAAACTTAATAAAAATAATATTATAAAACGACGTTTAGTAAATAAAAAATATATTCGATTTCCGTTATTAATTAATAAAAGATTAATAACCGGATTACATAATTTACCTCCTATTAAAAAAGTTTTTCGGTTAATCGATAACATGGTACTTATAATTATTAAAGCTAAAGGTTAAGGAAAATTTTCTTTTTTTTAACAATAACCAACCCTTATCTTTAAGGAGATAAAAGAAATTATCGAAATCCTGCCTAAGAAATCCGACCAAAAAAAAAGAAGCCGAAAAAGTTTTTACCATAAAACCGGGAAAAAAAAAAAAAAAAAAAAACTTACAACTAACTAACAACTGGACTTTATGGCTAAAAAAATCGTAAGATTTTAAAGGGAAAACGCCAAACTCGCCCAATAATTAAAAAAGGCTTCCGTTATTTTAAAAATCATTCCTTATCCGAAAACTTTAACACCTTTTTTTAAAACATCTACCTTTTATCCGCAAATTTCTGCCCTTTCCTTATTTGGTCGGGAACGAAAAGAAATTATACCTTTTCTTACTTACCATAAAATGCTAGATATTAAAAATTATAAGCTAATTACTTCCAAACCTTATAATAAGTTTACGGATATAAAAAGGTTCCTAATTAAGGCCCGACTTTACCTTAAAGAATATAAAATTTTTTTTACGGAAAATTACTAAAAGGTAATAACCATTTTCCAGCTATTCGCTAAAAAAAGTACTCGATTAATTTAAACTTATTTTTAACGATTATTTAATAAACCCTTCCGATAATTATTTAAATACCATTAATTATATTTTTCATAATTATAAAAATTTCGAAAAACGAATACAAATTTCGTTTAAAAACGTAAATAAATAACAATATACGGTTAAATAAATATATAAACTTTAATAAATTACGTTAACGGCTAAATACATAACTAAATTTAACCAATTTACGGTTATTTTTAAGTTACCCCAAAAGGTATTATTTTTCCTTTATTATAACGGCTTAAAACCTTAGGTTAAGGCTAAAATGTTTAGGGTACTTAAAACGGATTTTTTTCGAAAAATATACAGATAAAGTTATTATCTCCGACCGCCGTACTCTTAATCGATACCTTAAAAAAAAAGGAATCGGTAAATAAAATAACGACAAACGTTTTAATAACAAAAAGAAAATAAAGGATAAATCTTAAAAGGAAACCGGTATTACTTTAACGGAATCCAAAAAAGGTAAGTCCAAAGTTAAATATTTTAATTATAATAAAAAGGGCCATTTTAAAAACGAATATTATTTTTTAACAAAAAAAGGAAATCCCCCAAAAAGTTTTTAAAAGGATAAAATTTCCTAGCCCAAAAAAAAGATCCGTACGCCCGAACGAAATACAGATAACGAAAAAAAAATAAAAAAAAAGTAAACGTTAATTCCGCCAATCAGGAATTTATTATTATTACGACCAGCAGGGTTAAAAATAACGACCCAAACTATAAAGATTACGCTATTTACAAAAATATTATAACCAGAACTTGCGAATATTATCCAGGACGAACGAGCTTCAAAATAACCATTATATTAAGATATACTTATTATTTCGATATATAAAAATATAAAATATACGACCAAAACGGTTAATTAGAAAAGAATTTCGATAACCATAAACAATTATCCCCCAAATACTACATTTTTCCCGAATACATAATATACCCCAAACCAATAGATAATTACAAGCTTTTACATTTTACCGCTTATTACGATTATTATTACCTTATCCATTAATGAACTAAAAAAGATAACGATTTTTAGCTAGGATATAACAAAAAAGCATTTATAAAACTAAACGATAAATATGGATGCATAAAAATTCCCTAATGGCCAGATTACCTTAAGTCTTATTATTTACACCCCGAATTAAAGTAAAATTAAAGGGCTATAACGTAAGAATATTTATGTTATATACCAGTACCCTACGACAAATACGACTTCCTAGCCATGGAAATACCCCCTTCGGAGGTTTACCCTTCCGACCCCATAATTCGCAAAAAACAAAACCTAAAAAAAAGCTAAAAAAAGATAATTATTTTTAAATGCCAATTTGATAACAGAAAATAATTTAAATATATAAATAATTATTATACCAAATACGCAGCCCGGAAAGTACGTAAATAAAAACGTTTTTTAGCCCTTAAAACATATTAGTTAAAAAATTATAAAAGCCTTCGAAAATAAGGTACTAAGAAGCCCTTATATATAAAACCTTATATAAGATAAAAAAAAATACGGAATTAAATCGAAATTTTTATTTATTATAAAAATAAAATATTTAACGTTATAATCGATTCCGGAATAAATTTTTTTTTATTTTTTTAAGGTAACCGAAAAATACCGGATCCTTTAAAAATATAAATAATAATCTTATAAGTTACGAATAATAAATAAAAGCTTATTTATTTACGATAACGGTCGAATCCTTTAGAAAATAAAGGAATTTAAGGTCCAGATATAAAAATATTTAAAACGAATAATTTTCGATATCGCCAATATTTCAAAATATAATATCATTTTAAGAATACCGTAATTTCGTTCCAATAATTTACGAATTAATTAAAAAAAATAAAAATTTTTATAAGAGAATTTTAAAAAAAAATTTATAAAATTTATTATATAATCCGAAAAATTAAAATTTTTAACCTAATATTAATTATACCCCTTAAATACCGATAATTTAAAAAGTTATTTAAAAAACGAACCCGAAAAAAATTACCAGATTATAATTAATAAAATTATAAAATTTTTATTAAGAAAAAATATTACTTAAAACTTTATTAAATTTACTATATAAACCTTAAGAAAATTAAAGCTTTTTAAAAAAGTTTTTAACGAAATTTAAAAAAAAGTTATATCTAAAAATCCGAATTATTTATAAAATATCCAATTATAATAATACTAAAAAAAAATAACAAAATTAAAATCGATAAAAATATAAATTTAATATATAAACGAATTTACGATTATAAATAACTTAATAATATTATTATTTAAAATAAATGCTTTTTAACGTTACTAAATATTATAAAAAAATATTAATAAAATTAAATAGTTTATAACCTTAAATTTATTAAACGGTTATTATTTAATTCGAATAATTAAACGCAAAAAATAAAAAATTACTTTTAAAATTATTTATAAATATTACGATTATAAAATTATATTATTAAACTTAATAAATACCTTAATTAGTTTTTAATATATATTTATTATTATTTTACGAAAATATTTAAATAAATTCGTTTTTATTTACTTTAAAAATATTTTTATTTATTTAAAAACTTTAAAAAAATACAGAAAATATATTGCTTAAATATTAAAAACCCTTAAAAAGGTTAACCTATTAATAAATATTAAAAAGAATATATAACATACTTAAAAACTAAATTTTTTAAGCTTTATTATTACCCTTAAATAAATTTAAATTTAAAATTTTATATTGAAAGTTATTAAAAACTGGTTAATTTTAAATAAAATTATTATTATTAATATTTATTAATTTTTAAAATTTACCGGTTACGTATAACTATTAATCCAAAATTATAATAAACTTGTTAACCCCTTAATTAAACTTATTACCAAAAAATATATTAAAAAGGAATTTAAGTTCTTAAAGGAAACGAAAAAAACTTTCCAAAAAATTAAGGATAAAATTATTAATACCCCGGTAATTAAATTACCAAACTATAATAAAAAAAACGACTTAAAATAAAGGTTTTAAATTACGTTTTTAAAATAATTTTAAAATAATTAAAAAATAACGAAAAGTGGTAGCTAATAATATACGTTTTTATAACCTTTAAAAACGTAAAATTTAAATATTTTATTTACGATAAAAAATTATTAATAATTATTTTAATATTTAAAAAATAAATATTATTTTTTAATAAAACCAAAAAATTATATAATATTTATTTAAATTATAAAAATTTTATTCGATTTATAATAATCCAAAAATTAAATAAACGTTATAAGAATTATATAATTTTTTTATTTAAATTTAACTTTAAAATTTACCATATTAAAAGTAAAAGAAATATTCAAACGGATATTTTAAACCGAAAAAAAATTACGATTTAAAGATTTTTAAATGTTATATATAAATATTATATCGTAAAAATAATAAAATAATATAATTATGCGTAACCTTAAAATAACCTATTCCAAAAAAGTTAATTCGGTTTAAAAAATTTTACGACCTAAAAAAACTAAAAAAAATTAAGTAATTAAAAAGAATAATAAAAATTAATTATTATTTTACGGCAAAATTTATATTTCCAGTTAATAATAAAAGGAATTCGTTAAAAATATTTATAAAAATCCTTTATATAAATATTAAAAAATATTTAAAATTATTAAATAATTTTAAAAAAAATATAATTTTTTAAAACTTTACCAAATAATTAAATAAGTAATTAAAGGTTATAACGTTTATAATAAAATAAAAGTAACCCGTTATAAATTATATGGCTTATTATAACCTATTAACATACTTAATAAAATATAAAAAATTATAATTTAAAATTTTATTATTAATTTTTTTATATCGAAAAACTTAATTATTGGAATTAAATATAATACGATATGGATAATTATTAACAAATTAACTAAATATAAGTATTTTTTACTTTTTAAGGAAACCGTAACGGTAAAATAATTAATTTACGTTTTTATTCGATATTATTTCGATAAATACGGAATACCAAAAAAGATTATTTTTAACCGAAATAAATTTTTTATATCTAAATTTGGTATTAATTTTTTTAAGCAAATCGGTATTAAATTTAAATTTTCGATAATTTATTACCTTTAAATAAATAATTAAATAAAACGGCTAAATTAAATTTTAAAATAATACTTTCGAAATTACGTTAATTATTTATAAAATAATTAAGTTAAATTTTTATTACTTACGTAAATAACTTATAATACGTCCGTTAATAAAAATATAAACGTTTTACCTTATATAATTATATATGGATATAATATAATAACTTAATAACCCGAACACTTAATATATAAAATATTAATCATTACCGCCATAACCTTACGAATAAAAATAATAATAACAAAAATTAAGATAATATAAGCCCGATTATAAATTAAGTTATAATTTTTGCAACAAAAAATGGCCCAATATTATAATAATAAAAATTAAGGCATTAATTTTAACAAAAAAAAATTTACTTATTACGTCAAAAATAAAACGTAATATTAAACTTTTCTTAAATTAAAACGAAAAAACTTAACGACAAACATAATTTTAAAAAATTTAAACCGTTTAAAATTAAAAAAATTATTTTAAAAATTAATTACAAACTATTATTATTCAAAATTATAAAAATATACCCTATATTTTATATTTCCTTATTAAAACCAGCCCCAAAAAATATTCCGCTAAAAAAAAACCTTAAAATCGAAAAAAACGATAACAAATACGAAATCGAAAAAATATTAAATTTTAAAATAATTAAAAATAAAATTTAATATTTAATTAAATAAATAAATTACTTACTTAAAAATAACATATAAAAACTATTTAAGCATTTAACGAATACGATAAACCTAATAAAAAACTTTTATCAGCAAAATTTTAACCGACCGTTTTTAATACGGCCAAAATCGCAGGCAATAACGGTCCTCCGCTTAAATTTAAACTTTCGGCATTTTATCCGAAAAAAATAAATATCTTTATCATAACGTTTATTTCAAAAATAAATTACGCTTATTTTGCCTTTATATAACGCTACTTTTTTTCCACCCTTTTTTAATTTTTTCGCTAATCCCGTTCGAATTCTTCCTTTAAAATAATAACGGCCTTTTTTTTTAAAATATTTTATTAAAAACGTAACCGTTTTAAACGATTAAATAAAGTAATTAAAACCTTCTTTACCTTACGTTATTTTTTTTACAGGCGGTCGTACTTTTCCCTAATTTTCGATAAAAAATTTATTTTTAATACGTTATATACCAGGCGTTAATAACGGATATAACAGTTACAATTTAAAATATTTATTACATAAAAACATTTATTTTGCTTAAAATATATATAATTTAAATAAAAAATAATTTTAAAACCAAATTTTTTAATAAACTTTACGTAATTAATACGAAATTCGTATTAATTTAAACGCGGTTTTTTTTTCCTTTTTTAATTTAACCTATTATAATAAAGTTAACTAAAAGATTATCCCTTTAATAAAACAAAAAAGATACTGACGGTTTTTATTTTTAGGATAAAAATCCTTAAAAAAAGGAAATAATATTATAATATAAAAACAAAGGTTCTTATCTTTAAAGAAACCTATCCTTAAAGCCTGGCGCAAGCTTCAGGCGGTTAAATTTCGGAAGTAAAAAAAACTTGGCTTTTCCTACCAAAACTTAAGTAATTTAAGTAATCTAAATAATCTGCCAGATTACGTAAATTATATAAATCCCAGATATACTTACTTAATTCAAAATGGATATAAAAATCGGTTTTTTTTATAAATAGCACCTATTTAATTTTCGCTCTTTAGCTATCAATCTAAGCTTTTAATCAAAAGTAACTATACCGTTTTTTAGTTAAGGGAAAAATCCGCAAATCTTTTTAACGAATACCCTATTTATTATGCTATTGTTACCTGCAAATCAAGAACCCCCATTTCGGATACTGGTTATACCTCCAGGTGGATATATGACAGGTTCGTTACAGTACTATTTAAATTATAGGAAAATAATAAGCGTATATATATTACTTTTGGCTTAAGATATTTAAGCGGCTTAAACCTTTAAGTTCGTTAAAACCTTTAAACTTATTTTAAGCTTAAAGTATTTAAAATATTAAATCCTTTAAAACCTTTAAGCTAATTACGTAACTTAGGATTTATATCAGAAATATGTTTTATATTTTCCAACTATTTATTAATAGGCCAAACCCTTAGATTATAATACGTTTTCTCCTTTTTACGATTTTTTCGCTTAAAAATTAATTTATTTATCGTATTTATTTCACAAATAATTTACTTTTTTATATAACATTTTTAATTATTTTCGTCATTATATTTAACGGTGTTAAAGAAAAAAATATTTGAGATGTAATAATATTTTAATTTTATTATGTTATTTAATATTTCGTATTTTTGTTATAAATTTAAATAAAAAGTTTATAAGATTTACTTTGTTTTTAAGAAATATTTCGTTATATTAAAAATAATAATTTCTATAATTTATTTAAGCTCTTATTTTTAAATATTAACGATTTCTGGACGAAAAAAAAAAAGATTAAAATATAAAAAAAACAAGCGCGAAAGTCTTCTCGTTTTGCTGCTAATGTACATAATTACCTTTAAAAATAACGTAAGGGTTTATGCCGCCCTAAAATTAAAATGTTGGATCAAAATATTTAAGGTACGTGTTATAACCTAAGGGCTTGGCCCAAAAACAAACGGTCGGAGAATTTTGGACTTATCTCCGACGTAGGTCCCGGGTCACGTAACTGGCTTAAAGGTTTTAAGGGCCTTGGCGCTTTAAGCCCCTTAAGCCTACGGTAGGCTTAAAGGTTTTAACGAATTTAAAAACTTAAACCTTTTAAATATTTCAAGCCAAAAGTAATATATATACGTTCGTTATTTTTTTATAACCTAAATAATATTAATTTATAATATTATTATAAATATAAACCTTACGATTAAGGTTAAATAATTGGTTCAGTTAATTAGCCGTTATACGTTATACGTTTTTATTTAATAATATAATTAAATTTTAAGCAATATATTATACCATTAACATATCTGATATTTAGGAACTTATTATATAAGTATATAAAGATGCGATTAAAAAGTTTAAAAAAGTTATTAAATATTTTAAAGTTTAGGCCAATATTATTAGGATTTATAAAGTTAAAATTAAGCTTCAAAAACCCGAATTTTATAACAGAAAAAATAACGTATAATGTTTTTTTACTTAAATACGTATTCATTTCCGTTTCGAAAATGTTATTAATAAAATTAAAAAACTTTTACGGTTACGACGTTTTTTAAAGAAAATATCCTAAATTAATTTAAACTTACCTTACAAAATTATTTAGAAAATCAAAAGTTAAATTAATAATAAATTATTAATATTTTTTTTTATATTATGTTAATTTCGAAAAATGAAAGAAATTAATTTCGGAAATTTAAACGAAAAAAAAACCGTAATATAAAAAACTTTCGATTTGAAGCAAAAAAGATTAACGTTTAAATACGTAATAACGTTTAAGAACTTTATGGTTAAAGTAAAATAAGTAATAAAAAACGATAATTTAATCGATATTTTGTATAAAGGCCTTAAAAATAACGTTAAAAACGAAATTATTAAAATAATACGTTTTATTACTTTAAATAAGTATATTATAAAAGCCGTAAAAATTACTAACGGATAATATGAACGACGAAAAAAGCCCCAAAAAAAATTCCAGGTTTATACAAATTAACTAAAATAAAAAGCATAATATACTTTTTATTACTTATAAAATAATATCAGGATTTATAAAATTAAAGTTTATATAAAAAAAATTAAAACTAAATTAAGTATTATAATTATGATAAAATAAGTTATATAAGAAATTAATATAAAGCCTTTAAAAAATAATAACGTAACGGTTAAACCTTAATATTTAAGGGATAATTAAAAATAGAAATAATAAAACAGGTATTTTCGGTATAGTTAGGAAAAAGAATTTTAACTTATTCTTAAAAGTACGAAAAAGATTACGAAAAGTTAAAGTATTTTTTTAGGCCGCAATTATGCGATAATATACTGTTACGTCCGGCCTAATAATTATTTAATAATTATAACAATACAAAAAGTAGAAAAGATTAACGCCGGAAAGAGTTATGTTTCGTACGTAACAAGAAAAATAATAACGATAAAAATAATAAGAATTAAGTTAATGGATTAAAGAATATTAAGGTTAAAACGAAACCTTATATTTAAAAAAACCCGATCGATGTAGGAAATTATATACTATGTATTATAAAAAAGATATTATTTATAATACGAAAAATAATAAAGGTATATTTAATAACGAATTACATATATGTATAAATAAGGATTCGACTTTTATACCTATATTGGAAACGATTTTAAGAACTAAAAATAATATAAATATTTACGTATTATAGCCATATAAAACGATATTAACGTTATTATAACGTTACAAAACTAGCTAAAAAGAAAGAATTAGTCCAAATAAAATTTTATATATTATTACGCATAGGCCGATTATAAAACGTAAAAAAAAAAGAATTTATTAAATAATAATAAAAGCTTAACGGAAAGTAGTAAATAATTTATATTTCCGACGTACTTATGCCGATAACCCAGAAACAAAAGAGGTAATAAAAAAAGAAATCGGAAAATGTTAAATAAAAATGGTATAATATTATGCCTAAAACTAAAAATGTTAAAAGTATTAAAATTAACCGATAACGACGATAGATAAGGAATAAGTTATAACGATAAATTAATCGGAAAAAGTTAAAACCTTTAAAAAATAAATTATTAATTTAACGAAGTAAATAAAACGATAAAAAAAGAATTTTCAAACGAAAAGTTTAATTACGTGAATAAAAAGGATAATTAAAATAATTACGGGCATAAATCGACTAAAGAAAATGTTATTTATGAGGGAGCTACAAGTTAGCAAAAACAGAAAAAAAAATTAATATATACCTTTTAAAAAAGTTTTATATACGATAATAAAAAAATAAAAGTTTTTCTTATTATAATCAAAATACGAATTAAGAAAGATGATATATCGTTATAATAGATTACGGAACCGACCCGAATTATATTAAAGTAAAAGTAATTACCCAATTACGTTTATTATAAAAGAATAAAGCCGAATCTTACGAAATTAAAAATATAAAAGGTATTAAATTAATTTATAATAACGGATGGATTAATCGCAAAATTAATTATTTCGAAATTTATATTTAAGGACAAAAATGAATTATTAATTTCGATATTATTTTCATATAAAATTACGACCTGATTTTCGGCAGAAAATGGTTATATTAATATAATTCCTTTATTAATTAAAAAGTTTACTAGGTAACATTTATTTTATGTTTTATTAACGAAAACGACTTGAAAAAATTGATTTTATTATTTAACCGATTAAGGTTTATCCTTAAGGTTTATTCTTAAGGTTTACTGCCTGGCATAAGGTTCATCAGAGTCGGAGCTTATCGGCAACCACGCATTTTGCTTCAGAGTGAGGTTCTGCTTCAGAATGAGTTTCTATGGGACTAAGGTATATAATCTATCTTAACTGTGAAAACCATTAATCAGTTATCGTATTCGAAGATACTGGGTATAATATCTATCGTATGGATTATATGTTTAATAATTTTCTATATATTTGGCTCAGCTTGATAAATAAGGCTTGAACCTATATCAATCTAGCATGATTTAACCGATAAGGATAACGGTAAATATAAATATAAGGATATAATAAAAACCTTATTACCTAAGGGAATATAATATATATAAAAAAAGGACGAAATAAATATATACGATACGTTATTATTACGATTAAAGTACGATTATACGAAATAAACGACGATTTATAATATTAACCTTAAAAGCTAAAAAGAATTTTATTACTATAATATTATAAATACGAACGACTTTTTAAAAAATAAATCGAAAAGAAATTAGTTAAATATAATATATAAAATTACGAAATAATTTTAAAGAATAGTAAAACGACTATTTTTTATTTTATATATAACCTAAATTAATAAAAGTTATATACGTTACGAAAATATTTCAAAGATAAATAACGTAAGGGATATATTAAACGTTTTAAGTTACCAGCGGGATACCTTATATTTTTTGTATTTTAAAAAATGAAAAGTTACAGTTAATAATCGATTTTAAATAATTAAACAATATTACGGTCAAAAATCGTATATTTTTGCCCTTAACTATTAAATAAAGGATCGCTTTTATGAAATCAAATAATTTATTACCTTAAACTTATAAAACGGATATAACTTAATTCGTATTATATTAAAAGACGAATCAAAAATAACTTTTAAAACTAAATACGGGTTATATAAATATTTGGTAATACAGTTTAGGCTTATTAACGTATCCGTAACGTTTAAGAGGATAGTTAATTACGTATTACGTAAATATTTCGATAATACTTTTATTTACTTAAATTCGGAAAAAGAATATAAAAACTAGGTTTATAAGGTTTCTTGAGTTTTATAAAACGTTAACCTCTTAGTTAACGCCGAAAAAAAAAATAAGTTCTATAAGTAAAAAATACCATACTTAAGATATGTAATTATTTCCAGATATATTAAAATAAACCTTAAAAAATAATAACAGTTTAAAAATGGAAAATATTTATTATAATTACCGAAGTCCAGGTTTTTTTTAGATTCGTTAATTATTACCGGAAGTTTATTTGTAACTTTAGCAAAATTGCAATATTTTTATTTAACCTAACCAAGAAAAAACCCGAATTTTAATAAATAGCCGAAATAAAAAAAATATTTTAAAGGATTAAAGATACGATTATTAACAAGCTAGTATTAATTATATACGACCTAAATCGTTCCGTAAAATTAAAAACCGATATTTCAAATTATGCGTTAAATATAATGGTCGGATATAATGATAATTAAGGTAATTTATATATTATTATATTTTATATTTATAAATTAAAGGGAATTAAATTAAATTACGTTATTTTAAATAAACAGTTTTTAATTATTATTAATGAGGTATACAATTTATCTTAACCGTGAAAACCATTAATCAGTCATCGTGTTCGAAGATACTGGGTATAGTATCTATCGTGTGGATTATATGTATAATGATTTTCTGTGTATTTAGCTCAGCTTGGAAAATAAGGCTTGAACCTATATCAACCTTGCAATTATTATTAATACCTTTAAGGAATTTAAATATTATTTTAAAAAAAATTATATTAAATTAAGATATATATAAACTATAAAAACCTTACCCAGTTTATTACTACTCGAAAATTAATAAAACTGTAATTTTATTACGTAAAATATTTTACGGAGTTTGATTTCGTTATTATTTACAAAAAATGGTTAAAAAAGGTAAAACGTACGCTTTTAGTAAACGGCTAAACCTAGAAAAAAAGTTCTTAAGGTTTTATAGCAGGTATTTAATTTAACGGGAAAAGGATATATAAAATTACGGCAAATTGTAATAATTAGAAAAATAATATTTAACTTATATCAAAAAATTGAATAATATAACGATTAATTATTAGAAAAAGAAAAAACGGACAGAACTTAAATAGTAAAAAAGTATTAGGAAAAGTTAATACGCGAAATATATAAATACCAGTTATATGGATACCCTGGAGTTTATAAAATCTTAAAACGATTATAACGTATATATAACTTTTTAAAAATAATAATAATAATTAAAAAAGTTTTATAAGGATGGGATTTATATAACAAAATTAAGGTACGACGTTATAAATTATATAAAGAATTATAATTATTACCAGTTATAAAGCGATTATAAAATTTAATTACTTTTAATTTTATTACTAAAATAACTTTATTAAAAGATTTAATAACGGGCATTTATTACGATAGTATTTTTATAATCGTAAACCGATTTATGCAAGGTTGATCTAGGTTCAAGCCTTATTTTCCAGGCTGAGCCAAATATACAGAAAATCATTACATATATAATCCATACAATAACTACGTAAACCGATTTATAAAATCTTTTTATTTTCTATTATTTAACGAAAATACAAATATAAAGCAATTAATATATGTTTTTTTTTTAAATATTTTGTTAGCATATATAAATTTTTAATAAAAATTATATTCGATAAAGGTATTATATTTATTTTAAAATATTAGGAAAGCTTTATGATATAATTAAACTTAAATTATAAACTTTTAAACGTTTTTAAACCATAAACGAATAAATAAATAAATGAAATTAATTAAATATTCAAAGTTTATTGCCGGTATTAGGTTAATTATATACAAAATAATTAGATCAACAAGTTATTAATAACCTAATTAATTTATAATACAAATTATTACGAAAATATTAAAATAATATTAATTAACGTTAATTTCGGTTTTATATTAAAAGTTTATTAATATTTATAAAAAAAAGGATTAATTAATATCAGAATAGTTTAAATAATTATATATAAAAATAAAAATAAAACTTAAATTCGTACGTACTTAAATGCAGAAATATTATAACTAAAGAAAAATTAAAAGAATTAATTTTTTAAAAAGGGGAAATAATTTATTTAATTACTAAAAATATTTAAATCAAACCATTTAATAAAAAGTTCGACTTTAAATATATCGGATTATATAAGGTCGTAAAAAAAATTTCAAAAAATATTTATTAATTAGAATTATTTCCTAAAGTTAAATTTTATCCCGTTTTTTTAATATTTCTTTGTTAAAGTTAATAACGGATATAATTTAAATCCATACGAAATAAAAGAAAATGGGTAACAAAAAACGTACCAGTATAAAAGGTAAAGAAAATCCTTAGTACTAGAAGAAGAGACGGAAAACGGTAGTACTTAATTAATTAAACAATTACCTAAAGTTAAAAAATATATAAAAATTTACGGAAAGTTTTACAGAAATCTAACGTTTGTTAAAAAGTTCTTACTAACAATATCGAAGGTATTAAGGTTAAATACGTCCCAATTTAATAATTAATTAGCAAAAGGGATAACTTATACGGAAATGGCCAATTCGGTTTTTAGCTATTATTACGCCCTTTTTAACCGTTTAAATTTTTTATCGCCATCGTACCTTAAATATTAGGACGTAATATTTCGATTTCTTAACGGCGTAAAATTCTATATTATTTTTAAAAATGGTATAATTTATTAACGGCAAAACGAGAAATCTTTTGCGCCTATTTCGTTTCGTACTTTAACAGTTTTTTTCGTCCAAAATTCGTTAATATTTTAAAACAGAAAAATTAAATAAATTACAAAAACTATTATATTTAATATAACGAAAATACGAAATATAAAAGAATATAACAAAGTTAAAGATTTTAATCCGTTTCGATTAAATTAAAACGTTATTACGTTTGAAAGTTTGTATTTTTTAATACGATTAAATATAGCGACCAAAATAACTCAAAATAATATATAAAAAAGGAAATTATTTACCAAATAAATATAATAAATAAATTAATATTTAAAGGCAAAAAGTTTAAAAAAATCGTATTAGAATTTAAAAATTTACCTTAAAAATAAACGGTCGGAAAATTTTAAGATTTATTTCCGACGTAAGTTCCGGATTACGTAACTAACATAAAGGCTTTAAGGGCTTTAACGTTTTAAACCCCTTAAGCTTACGGTAAGCTTAAAGGTTTTAATGAACTTAAAAACTTAAACCGCTTAAGTACCTGAAGCTAAAAAGAACATATATACGTTTATTATTTTCTTATAACCGAAATAATACCAGCTTATAATATAACTTAATTACCTAGATTACTTTTAATATTTGCTATTACCAGACGTAATTATGTTACAGTACAAGAACAGGGGTTCCTGTCTTGGAGAGACCGACCTTTGGAGCCTGGCGCAGGCTCCAGGCGGCTAAATTTCGGAAAAGGAAAAGCTTGGCTTTTCCTGCTAAAAATTAAGTGATCTAGGTAATTTAGAGAATCTGCCAGATTACATAAATTATATAGATCTTAAATATATTTATTAAAATTCGGGATAGATATATAATCATCGGTTTCCTTTATAAATAATATTTATTTAACTTCGCTTTTTAATTATTAATTTAAACTTTTTATTAAAAGTAATTATACCGTTTTTTAATTAAGGGAAAATTTTGCAAATTGTTTTAACGAATACCTTATTTATTATGTTATTATTACTTATAAATTAAAAACCTTTATTTCGGATCCTGTTTATATTTTTAGGTAGATATATAACAGATTTCTTATATTTTAATAATATTTTAATTAATAATTAACGAATAATATAAGATTTAATTAGGTATAAGTTTTCTTAAACTTAATAAAAACGATATTATAAAATAACGTTTAATGGATAAATAATATATTCGATTTCCGTTATTAGCTATTAAAAAATTATAACCGGATTAAATAATTTACCCTTTATTAAAGAAATTTTTTAGTTAATCGATAACATAATACTGTAACGAACCTGTTATATATCCACCTAGAGGTATAAACAGTATCCGAAATAGGGGTTTTAATTTGCAGGTAATAATAGCGTAATAAATAGGGTGTTTGCTAAAGAGATTTACGGATTTTTCTTTTAACTAGAAAACGGTGTAATTACTTTTGGATAAAAGCTTAAATTAATAGTTAAAGAGCGAAAATTAAATAAGTACTATTTATATAAAAAATTGTTCGTTATATATCCATTTTTAATAGGTAAATATATCGTAGATTTATTTAATTTACGTAATTTATATAATTTAGTTTAAGATTACTTAAATTATTTAGATCCATTAAAATACCTAAATTTTGGCACGAGGAAGTTAAGCTTTTCTTTATCCGAGGTTTATCCGGTCGGGGGTTTTCCTTTAAGGATAGGTGTTTTTAACGACAGAAACCCCTGTTCCTATATTGTAACATTATTTCCCCTTTCTAAGGATCTTTATCGTAAAGATAAGAACCGTAGGCGCCCTTTTTATTTTGTTAGAAAGGTAGCTCCTTAGCTGACTTTATTATAATAGGTTAAATTGAAAAAGGAAAAAGAAAATTACGTCCGAATTAACGCGATTTATGTAATATTCGTACTAATTCGATAAAAATATTTGGTATTAAGGTATTTCTTTATTTTAATTATATTTATTTCGGCGAAACCGACTATTTTTTCGTTTTAGGAAGTTAAAGTTATAACTGTTATATTTATCGTTAACGTCCGTTTTATAACGTTTTAATTATGAATTCCTTAAAAAAAGTAAACGAAACTTAAAATCGTTTATTTTAAAAGTAACGGGAAATTAAGGATAATTTTTTAATTTTTTAAGAAATTGCAAAAAAGTAATAAAAAGTAATAAAGGAAAAATTGGTTAAAATAGGGCGTTAATAAAACGAAAAATCGAAAGATTTTATTAAAAAATTAAAACTGTTACGTTTTTAATAAAACTTTTTTAAAAAAAAAGCTTTGGAAATATTAAAAAAAGGTTTAAAATTAAATTAACTAAAAGAACGGGAAAAATTAAAAGAGGAATAATGTCGTATGGAAGCGGAATAAGCGCGGTTAGTTTTTAAAATAAACGCCGCGGTAAAGGCGTTTACTTTTTTCGGTTGGAACGTTTTAGATTTGGATTTGGGTATGGGACCGTTATGGTTTACGATTTTGGCTGGATTAAAAACGGTCGGGTAGGATTTTGCCGATAAAAATTTTAACCAGGTTTATCGTATTCGTTAAGTATTTAAATAATTTTTATATATTATTTTTTAATAAGTAATTTATTTATTTAATTAGGTATTAAATTTTGTTTTTAATTATTTTAAAGTTTAGTATTTTTTCGATTTCGTATTTGTTATCGTTTTTTTCGATTTTAAGGTTTTTTTTAAGCGGAACGTTTTTTAAGGTTAATTTTAATAAGAAAATATGGAATATAAGGTATATTTTTATGGTTTTAAGTAATAATAATTTATAATTAATTTTTAAAATAATTCTTTTAATTTTAAACGGATTAAGTTTTTTGAAATTAATTTATTATTAGAACGTTTTGTTTTTAACGTAATAAATAAATCTTATTTTTTTTTCGTTAAAATTAATTTCTTAATTTTTTTTTATAATATTAGGTTATTTTTTGTTATAAAAATTATAATTTAGTTTAAAATTTAATATATATTATTTTATTTTTGTTATTATTATTTTTATTTATAAGGTTATTATAATAATAACTAATATTTTACGTATTAATTATTTTAATTATTAAGTTGTTACGTTATATTTATATATAGTTATATAAGGTAATATATCCATATTTTCGTTAACGGATATATTATAAATTATTTATATAAATAATAAAAGTTTAATTTATTTATTTTGTTAATAATTAACGTAATTTCGAAGTTATTATTTTAAAGTTTGTTTTAGTTATTTTATTTAATTATTTATTTAAGGGTAATAAATTATCGAAAACTTAAGTTTAATACCGATTTGTTGAAAGAAACTAGTACCGAATTTAAATATAAAAAATTTGTTTCGGTTAAAAATAATTTTTTTTAATATTTTATATTTATCGGAATAATATTAAATAAAGGTATAAGTTAATTATTTTATTATTACGGTTTTTAAAAAAAATAAAAAGTACCTATATTTAGTAAATCTCTTAATAATTATTTATACTGTATCGTATTTAATTCCAGTAACGGGATTTTTCGATATCAGGAAATTAGTAATAAAATTTCAGTTATAATGTTTTATGTTTTATTAGGTATATTTGTAGGTTCTAATAAGTTATACGGTTTATGGCAAATTATTTTAATTTTATTATAAATGTTATAATTTTAATTATTTATTTAATTATTTAACGGAACTTTGGAAAGTTATATTTTTTTTAAAGTTGTTTAATGGTTTTAAATATTTTTTGGTATCCATATAAAAGGTTTTCGTAGAATTTTGTAACGAATTCCTTTTATTACTAGCGGAGGATATAAATTTTATTACGGAATAATAATTAATTCTTATTACTCCTTTTTAGTTATTTAACTTTTTTTTATTTTTTTAAGTTATAAAAGTTTTTAACTTAAGTTAATCTTTTGAAATCGGTTATTTTAGGGTTATATATAACTGTATTATTTTATTATCCTTACGATATAACATTTATATATATCGTTTAAAAACTTTCGAATTATAATTTCCTTTCCGGCTTAAAATATTTGTTTGGATTTTTTTTTAACATAATAAATTTTAAAGTTGAATTTAAACAAAAAAGTTATTTAATTTTTATAACATTTATTTAGTTTTTAGGTTACTATAAATTAAATAAAACTTTTATAATTTAAATAAATATTAAAAGGTTTTTTAGTTCCGTTAAAAAATAGTTCCCTTTTTTAAGTATTAAAATAATCGTTAACAACTCCTTATTATAAATAGGATATTTAAGTTTTGCGTCCTTAAAAGTTTAAAAAAAATACGTTATTAAGTATTACTTTTTATTATTTTCTAATTACTTTAAAACTATTTTAAGGTCGTAATCGGAAACGTTTATCTTAAATCGTTTTTTTTATTATAATTTGGTAGCTTAATTATCGGTATATTAATAATTTATCCTTAATTTCTTAAAAGAAAATTTTTACTTTCTTTAAAAATTCGAATTTCTTTTTATATATTTCTTGGTAATAAGCTTAATTAAGGGGCTAGCAAGTTTGCTATAATCTTAAACCAAAGGTTATACGTATTTAATAAATTCCAAAAATTAACGGATATTAATAATACTAATTTTTAATTTAGATTTATAAATTTAAATTTATCCAGCGGTAATAATAAAACTTAAAATGTTTAACTTTTAAATATATTAAACGTTTTTTTAACGTTTATTAATAACTTAAAGTTTTTAAATAAATAAAAATATGATTTAAATAAACGAAAACGAATTTTTTAAAAACTTTCGTAAAATAATAATAAATATATATTAAAAATTAATTAAAGTATTAATTAAATTTTTTAATATAACTTTATATTCGTAATATTTATAAATAATTTTAAAAACGGTTTTATATTTTTCGTTTTTAATTATTGGAGTTAAATAATAACCGTTTAATAAATTTAAAGCTATAAATTATTTAATTTTGTTAATAATTTCCTTATAATATTTATTATTATTAAAAAATATACATTTTTAATAATAATATTATTTAATTATCGATAATTATGTATTCGTTAGTATATAAAACTTTTATTTTTATCGATCTTGATTTTATTATCTTTTATTTTAGGTATTATTATAACTGGATACTTTATAAGTAATTCGGATTTTTAAATATAACCTTTTTTAAAATTTCGTTAAAAACGGTTTAAAAAAGTTTTAATTTTTTTAAGATTTATATAATAAATTTAATAAAACTTTAAGCAATATTTTTTTTAATAAAAATTTTATAATTTTATTAATTATAATTAAATAATTTTTTAAACCGTTAATATTTAAAAAGTACGGTTATTATTAGCTTAAAAACCTTAATTTTTTTTAATTCTAAAATAAATTTTATAAAATCTTTCCTTAAAATTATTCCATAAAAATATTTATTTTCTTTAGTTAATTCGTAAATTATTAAAACGAAATTATAATATTTTTAAAATAACGTTATATTTTAAAATATCGGTAATATCAAAAATAATCCGTTTTAAATATCTTTATATTTAAATTTTGAATTTTTTTATTTTTCGGAAAATTCGATCGTTATTATAAATAGATAAGTTTTTATTTATTATTCGTAACTTATAAAATTGCTGCTTATATTTTTAAAGGATTCGGTATTTTTCGGTTACCTTAGGGGAAATAAAAAATTTTCTTATTCCGGAATCGATTATGGCGTTAAATATTTTATTTCCGTAATAAATAAAAATCCTAATTTAATTTACATTCTTTTTTTTTTTTTTTTTTTTTTTTTTTTTTTTTTTTTTGCTTTATATAAGGTTTTATATATAAAGGTTTTTCGGTACTTTATTTTCGAAAGTTTTTGTAGTTTTTTAATTAATACGTTTTGGAGATTAAAAGGCGTTTTTATTTACACGTTTTTCTGGTTGTATGCTTAATATAATAATTATTTATATATTTAAATTATTTTTTATTACCGTATTAGTATTTAAAGACGATTATTTTTTTCTGGCCTTTTTTTAGGTTTTGTATTTGCGAATTATTAGGTTAAAAGGGTAAACTTCCGAAAAAGGTATTTTTATAGCTAGAAAATCGTATTTATTGCGAGGTATTAGCGCGTAATATAAATATTCTTGCGTCATAACCTTTTAATTTCGTTTAATTTAGGATATAGGTAATAAAACCTGGGGTATTTTAGTTATTAGGGATTTTTTGTATATTTATATTCATTATCTGGTTTTATAATCGTTTTTTCGTTATATTTTAATTAAAAATTATTATATTTTTTGGTTCGTTAATAAATAAGATAATTATGATCGTAATAAGTAATAAAGTACAGAAATTTATAATCGTTCGTTAAAGGTTTCGGTTATATTATATATTCCGGAAAAATGTTATATTCGGAAAATAATTATCCATAATTATCGAAATTCTTTCGTAATTAACCGTTTAGGTCGTATATTTATAGTTTTATGTATCGAAATAATAAATGCATTTTAACGTAATAATTATTTTGGAGTTAGTTCGTTCTGGATAATATTTATAAGCTTTAGCTGTAATATTTTTATAAATGGCATAATTTTTATTATTTGGATTGCTGTTTTTAACCCTGTTAGTTGTAATAATAATAAATTCTTAATCGGCGGAAATAAAGCTTATTTTTTTTTCTCTTCGTTTTCGTTATTTATATCTCGTTCGGCCGTACGGACTTTTTTTAGGTTAGGGAATTTTATCCCTTTAAAAACTTTTTTAAAAATTTCCCTTTTTCGACGGAAAATAATATTTATTCCTAAAATGGCCTTTTTTATTATAATTAAAATATTTAACTTTGGACTTATTTTTTTGGATTCCGTTAAAGTAATATTAGTTTCCTTTTAAAATTTATTTTTTATTTTCTTTTTACTGTTAAAATATTTGTCGTTATTTCGTTTGCCGGTTTTTTTTTCTTAAGGTACCGATTAAAAATACGTCGGTCGGAAATAATGGTTTTATTAATGTAGTTTTCGAAAGGTCCGGTTTTAGGTACCTTAAACATTTTATCCTTAATTTAAGGTTTTAGGCCGTTATAATAAGAGAAAAATAATATATTTTGGGGCATTTTGGAAATAGTTACGAATCGGTTAAATTTAGTTATATAATCGGTTATTAATATGGTTTATTAAAATTTATATATTTATTTAACCGTATATTGTTTTTTATTTATATTTCCGTATAAAATTCGTATTAATTTTTTAAAGTTCCCGTAATTATTAAAGATATAATTAATAACGTTTAAATAATCGTCGGGGGGGTTTATTAAATAATTATTAAAAATAAGTTTAAGTTAATCGAATATTTTTCCAGTAAGTAATTAAAAAATAATTATTACCTTTTGATAATTTTCCGTTAAAAAATTTTCGTATTATTTAAGGTAAAGTTTGGCTTTAACCAAAAATCTTTCCATATCCGTAAACTTATTATAAAGCTTAGGGGTAATTTATTTGTAACCTTTAATATTAGGTATTTTATAATAGGTAAAAAAGAATATAATTCCCTTTCGATTTTAGCCAAATAAAAAAAAAGGTAAAAGTTCGCAAACGAAAAGTAAATATTTTAAAGAAAAGTACCGGGGTTTTAAAATAAGGTACGGAAAATTTTTTTTTTAATTATCGAACGAATTTAGTATTTTTTTAAGGCCCATAATTTCCTTAATTACGAAATCCAGTCGTTTATTGGTCGTAAATTCCTTTTTTTTCCCCTTTTCTCTTTCCGTATTAAGTTTTTTCTTAACCTTTTTTTTTAATTTAATTCCTTAGGTTAAACCTTAATAAATTCTTTAAGGGTAAGGATAAGTTATTATTATTAAAAAAATTTTTTTTATCCTTTAGCTTTAATAATTATAAATGCCATATTACCGATTAATTAAAAAAAGATTTTAATAAGGGATAAATTATATAATCCGGTTATTAATCCTTTATTAATTAATAACGGAAATCGAATATGTTATTTATTTATTAAACGTTATTATATAATATCGTTTTTATTAAATTTAAAGAAGTTTATGCTTAATTGGGCCTTAAATTATTTGTTAGCTATTAATTAAAAAGTTATTAAAATATAACGAACTTATTATATATTTACCTGAAGGGATAAATAATATCTGAAATAAGGGTTTTAATTTACAGGTAATATTAACATAATAAATAAGATATTCGTTTAAAAAATTTGCGGATTTTTTTATATTAAAAAACGGTATAATTATCTTTAATTAAAAGCTTAAATTAATAGCTAAATAGCGAAAATTAAATAGGTACTATTTATATAGGAAACCGTTCGTTATATATCCATTTTTAACAGATAAGTATATCGTAGATCTGTCTGATTTACGTAATTTATATGATCTAATTCAAGATTACCTAGATTACTTAAATCCATTAGATCACTTAAACCTTGGCGCGGGGAAGCCAAGCTTCTCTTTGCCCGAGGTTTATCCGGTCGGGGGCCTCCCTCCGAGGACAGGTATCTCCAACGACAGGAACCCCTGTTCCTGTATTGTAACAAATACCTGTAACCACTAAAGCTAAAGGTTTAAAAAAATCTTTTCCTTTTTAACAGTAACTTACCCTTACCCTTAAGGAATCCTTTAAAGTTTAACCTAAAAAATCCGACCAAAAAGTTAAAAAGGAGCGTAACGTAAAAATCGAAAAAGGAAAGGAAAAAAAGCTTACGAGCAATAAACGATTAAACCTTATGGCTAAGAAGGTTATAAACCTTAGGAAGGAAAATGCCAGATTCGCCCGATAGCTAAAAAAGAAATTTCCTGCGCTTTCCTTAAAAACCACTTGCCGCCCAAAAACTCCAGCTTCCCCTTTATTTGGTTACGATCGAAAAAGAACTATATCCCTTCCTGCCTATTATAAAATACCTGATATCAAAGGTTACAAACTAATTACCCCCAAGCCTTATAATAGATTTATTAATATGGAAGGATTCCTAATTAAGGCCAGATTTTACCTTAAATAGTACGAAAGTTTTTTAAAAAAAAAATATCAGAAAATAATAACTATTTTACAACTACTTATAAAAAAGGGATTCGATTAATTCGAACTAATTTTTAAAAATTACCTAATAAATTCCCTTAACGATTAGCTAAATATTGTAAATTATATTTTTAATAGTTATAATAATTTCGAAAAACGAATATAAGCCTTATACGGAAATATAGACAAATAATACTATATAATTAAATAAATATACCGGTTTGAATAAATTACCTTAATAATCGAATATATAATTAAGTTTAACCGATTTATAGTTATTTTTAAATTATTATAAGATATATTATTTTTATTATTATAACGGTTTAAAACTTTAAATTAAAAGCGAAATGTTTAAGGTATTTAAAATAAATTTTTTCAAAAATTATACGGATGAAGTTATTATTTCCGACCGACGTATTTTTAATTAATATTTTAAGAAAAAAGGTACCGGTAAACGAAATAATAATAAACGCTTTAATAATAAAAAGAAAATAAAGGATAAATTTTTAAAAAAAAGTTAGCATTATTTTAACGGAACCTAAAAAAAATAAGTTTAAAATAAAATAATTTAATTATAACAAAAAAAGTTATTTTAAAAGCAAATATTACTTTTTAGCAAAAAAAAGGAACCTTTAAAAAAAGGATTTTATAACCTAAAAAGAAAATCCGTACGGCCGAACGAAATATAAATAATAAGGAAAAGGATAAAAAAAAAGTTTTATTTCTACCGATTAAAAATTTATTATTATTACGACCAGTAAAGTTAAAACTAGCGACCTAAATTATAAAGATTATCCCATTTACAAAAATATTACGGCCAAAATTTATAAATATTATCCAGAATAAATAACTTCCAAGGTAACTATTATGTTAAAATATATTTATTACTTCGATATATAAAGGTATAAAATATATAACTAATATAATCAATTACGAAAAGATTTCGATAATTATGGATAATTATTTTCGGAATATTATATTTTTCCCGAATACATAATATATCCCAAATTTTCAGTAAACGATTATAAATTTTATATTTTATTACTTATTATGATTATAATTACCTTATTTAGTAACAAACCAAAAAAATAACGACTTTTAGCCAGGATATAATAAAAAAACGTTTATAAAACCAGACGACGAATATAAATATATAAAAATTCCCCGATAACTAGATTATTTAAAATTTTATTACTTATATCTTAAATTAAAGCAAAGTTAAAAGGTTATAACGTAAGGATATTTATATTACGCGTTAATATTTTACGATAAATACGATTTTCTAATTATAAAAATACCCCTTTCAGAAGTTTATCCTTTTAACTTAATAATTGTTACAGTACAGGAACAGGGGTTCCTGTCTTGGGGAAACCGGCCTCCGGAGCCTGGTATGGACTGCTTACGGCTAATCTTCGGGCAAGGAAAAGCTTGGCTTTCCCCGCGCCAAGATATGGTAATCTGGTAAATCTGGTAGATCTGGAAGCAGATTTAACAAATCCCACAAATCTACGATATACTTATTAAATCCAGATGGATATATAATAAACGGTTTTTTATATAAATAATACCTATTTAATTTTACTTTTTAATTATTAATTTAAATTTTTAATTAAAAATAATTATACCGTTTTTTGATTAAGGGAAAAGTCCGTAAATTTTTTTAACGAATACCTTATTTATTAGTTATTATTACCTACAAATCAAAAACCTCCATTTCGGATATTATTTATACCTTTAAGTAAATATATAATAAATTCGTTATATTTTAATAATTCCTTAATTAATAGCTAACGAATAATTTAAGGCCTAATTAGGCATAAATATTTCTGAATTTAATAAAAACGATATTATAAAATAACGTTTAACGGAAAAATAATATATTCGATTTCCGTTACTAACTAATAAAGGATTAATAACCAAATTAAACGATTTACCCCTTATTAAAAAAAAATTTTAATTAATCGATAATATATTACTAAAAATTATCAGAATTAAAAGCCAAAAAAAGTTTTCTTTTTTTTAATAATAACTAACTCCTACCTTTAAGGAAATAAAAAATATTATTAAAGTCCAGGTTAAAAAATTTAACTAAAAGAAACAAAAAAAACCAAAAATAAAGATTAAAAAAGGAAAAAAAAAAAAAGTTACGATTAATAAACAATTAAATTTCGTAACCAAAAAAGTTATAAGTTTTAGGAAAAAAAACGCTAAATTTATTCGATAATTACAAAAAAAAATTTCTGTACCCTTTTTTAAAACCATACTTTATTTTAAAACCCCGGCATCTTTTTTTAATATATCCGTTCCTTAATTATAAATCCCAGCCCCTTTTTTGTTTGGTTAAAAACGAAAAGGAATTATATTTTTTCCTGCTTACCATAAAATATAAAATATTAAAGGATATAAATTAACCGTTTTTAAGCCTTACGATAAAACTACGAACGTAAAAGGATTTCTGGTCGAAACCAGATTTTACCTTAAGTAATATAAGGATTTTTTGACGGAAGATTACCAAAAGGTAATAGTTATTTTTTAATTATTCGCTAAAAAAATATTCGATTAGTTCGAACTTATTTTCAGTAATTATTTAATAAACTTCCCCGACGACTATTTGAACGTTATTAATTATATTTTTAACGATTATAGAAACTTTAAGGAACGAATACGAACCTTATACAAAAATATAAATAAGCGATAAAATACAGTTAAATTAATATATAAACTTAAGTAAATTATATTAGCAGCCGAATACATAATTAAATTTAACCGATTAATAATTATTTTTAAACTTTTAAAAAATACGTTATTTTTTTTTATTATAACGGCCTTAAGGAATAAGTTAAAGATAAAATATTTAAAGTACCTAAAGTTAAACTTTTTAAAAAATATATAAATAAGGTTATTATTTCCGATAAACGTATTTTTAATAAATACCTTAAAAAAAAAGGTACCAATCGACGAAACAATAACAAACGTTTTAGTAACAAGAAAATTACGAAAAAAAATAAATCCCAAAAAGAAATAAACGTTATTTTAACGGAATCCAAAAAAAATAAATCCAAAATTAAATGTTTTAATTATGGCAAAAAAGGCTATTTTAAGAGCAAATATTATTTTTTATCGAAAAAAAGAAATCCCTAAAAAAATTTTTAAAGGGATAAAATCCTATAGCCCAAAAAAAAGGTTTACGCGGTCGAATGAAATATAAATAACGAAAATAAAGATAAAAAGGAAATAAACCTTACTTCCGTTAATTAGGAATTTATTATTATTACGATTAACAGAATTAAAAATAACGACCTAAATAATAAAAATTACGTTATTTACAAAAATATTATAACCAAAGCTTATAAGTACTATCCAAAACAAACCAGTTCCAAAGTAACTATCGCGCTAAGATATACTTATTATCTTAATATGCAAAAATATAAAATACATAACCAAAACGGTTAATTATAAAAAGATTTCGATAATTATAAATAATTATCCCCGGAATTTTGCAAACTTTCAAAATATATAATATACCTTAAACCCCCGTTACCAGTAAATAATTATGGAATTATACATTTTACTGCTTACTATAACGATAATTATTTTATTTATCGACGCGTTAAAAAAATAATAATTTTTGGCCGGAATACGACGAAAAAATACTTACGGAACCAGATAATAAATGCAGATATATAAAAATTTCCCGATAACCAGATTATTCTAAGTTTTATTACTTATACCCCGAATTAAAGCAAAGCTAAAAGGCCATAACGTAAGGATGTTTATATTATATACCCGTACCATACGACAAATACGACTTTTTAACTATAAAAATGCCCCCTTCGGAAATTTACCTTTTTAACCTTATGATTCGTAAAAAACAAAATTTAAAAAAAAGCTAAAAGAAAATAGTTATTTTTAAATACCAATTCGGCAACAAAAAATGGTTTAAATATATAAATAACCACTATACCAAGCATGCAGTTAAAAAGGTGCGTAAATAAAGACGCTTTTTAACCCCTAAAACGCGTTAATTAAAAAATTACGAAGGCCCTTAAAAGTAAGGTACCGAAAAACCCTTATATATAAAACCTTATACAAAAAAAAAAATTACGAAATCAAATCGAAATCTTTATTTATTACGGAAACAAAATATTTAAAACTATAATCGATTCCGGAATAAAAAAAAATTTTATTTCCCTTAAGATAATTAAACAATATTAAATCCCTTAAAAATATAAATAGCAATTATATAAATTACAAACAATTAATAAAAATTTGTTCATTTACGATAACGGTCGAATTTTCCAAAAAACGGAAAAATTCGTAATCCAAATATAAGGATATTTAAAACGAATTATTTTCGATATCGCCGACATCTTAAGATATAATATCATTTTAAGAATACCATAATTCCATTTTAATAACTTACGGATTAACTGAAAAAAACAAATATTTTTATAAAATAATATTTAAAAAAAACTTTATAAAATTTATTACATAATTAAAAAAGCTAAAATTTCTAACTTAATAATAATAATACCTTTTAAATATCGACGGTTTAAAACGTTATTTAAAAAATAAACCCGAAAAAATTACTTAACCATAATTAATAAAATTACAAAATTCCTATTAAAAAAAAATACCATTTAAAGCTTTATTAAATTTATTATATAAACTTTAAAAAAATAAAAACCTTTTAAAAAAGTTTTTAACGAAATCTTAAAAAAGGTTATATTTAAGAATCCGAATTACTTATAAAATACCTAATTATAATAATACCAAAAATAAAAAATGGAAAAATCCGAATCGATAAAAACGGAAATTTAATATATAAACAAATCCACGATTATAAATAACTTAACGATATTATTATTAAAAATGGATATTTTTTAACGTTAATAAATACTATAAAAAAAAACATTAATAAGGTTAAATAATTTATAACCTTAAACTTACCAAACGGTTATTATTTAATCCGGATAACTAAAAGCAAAAAATAAAAAATTACCTTTAAGATTATTTATGGATATTACGAATATAAGGTAATATTTTAGGGTTTAATTAATACCCCAGCTAACTTTTAATATATACTTATTATTATCTTACGGAAATTTCTGAATAAATTCGTTTTCGTTTACTTAAATAATATTTTTATTTATTTAAAAACTTTAAAGGAATATAAAAAATACGTTATTTAAATATTAAAAGCCTTTAAGAAAATTAACTTATTAATAAACGCAAAAAAAAAAAACGTTTAATATATTTAAAAATTAAACTTTTTAAGTTTTATTATTACCTCCGGATAAATTTAGATCCAAAATTCCAAATTAAAAGCTATTAAAAATTGGCCAATTTTTAATAAAGCTACTATTACCGATATTCGTTAATTTTTAGGATTTACCGGCTATATATAACCTTTAATTCAGGATTACGGCAAACTCGCCAGCCCCTTAACCAAACTTATTACCAAAAAATACGTCGGAAAAAAATTCGAATTTTTAAAGGAAACAAAAAAAATTTTCCAAAAAATTAAGGACAAAATTATTAACGCCTTAATAATTAAGTTACCGAATTATAACAAAAAGAAACGATTTAAAATAAACGTCTTAAATTATACCTTCGGAATAATTTTAAAATAACTAAAAAATAATAAAAAATGGTATCTAATAACGTACTTTTCCAAAACCCTTAAAAACGCAAAACTTAAATATCCTATTTATAACAAAGAATTATTAACGATTATTTTAACACTTAAAAAATAAAAACTATTCCTTAATAAAATAAAAAAACTATTTAATATTTATTTAAATTATAAAAATTTAACCAGATTTATAATAACCCAAAAATTAAATAAACGCTATAAAAATTAAATAATTTTCTTATTTAAATTTAATTTCAAAATTTACCATATTAAAGGTAAAAAAAATATTTAAGCGGATATTTTAAGCCGAAAAGAAAATTACGACTTAAAAATTTCCAAACGATATATATAAATGTTATATCGTAAGGATAATAAAATAATATAATTATATATAACCTTAAAATAATTAATTCCGAAAAAGTTAATTTAATTTAAAAATTTTTACGATTTAAAGGAATAAAAAAAATTAAATAATTAAAAGAAAATAACAAAAATTAATTATTATTCCGTAATAAAATTTATATTTTCCGATAATAATAAAAAGATTTTATTAGAAAATTTTACGAAAATCCTTTATATAGATACCAAAAAATATTTAAAATTATTAAACGATTTTAAAAAAAATATAACTTTCCAAAACTTTGCCAAATTATTAAATAAATAATTAAAAACTGTAATATTTATAATAAAATAAAAGCAATTCGTTATAAACCGTATAATTTATTACAACTTATAAATATATTTAATAAAATATGGAATATTATAACTTAAAATTTTATTATTAATTTTCTTATATCGAAAAACCCTATTATTAAAATTAAATATAACGTAATATAAGTAATCGTTAATAAATTTACCAAATATAAATATTTTTTATCTTTTAAAAAAACCATAACGGTAAAATAATTAATTTACGTTTTTATTCGATATTATTTCGACAAATACGGAATACCAGAAAAAATTATTTCCGATCGAAATAAGCTTTTTATATCCAAATTCGGTACCAGCTTTTTTAAATAAATCGGTACTAAATTAAAATTTTCAACAGCTTATTACCCTTAAACAAACGGTTAAACGGAACGATTAAATCAGATATTAAAATAATACCTTCGGAATTATATTAATTATTAACAGAATAATTAAGTTAAATTTTTATTACTTATATAAATAACTTATAACATATCCGTTAACGAAGATATAAGTATATTATCCTATATAACTATATATAAATATAACGCGGTAATTTAACGACCAAAATAACCAATATATAAAGTATTAATTATTATTATAATAACTTTACGAATAAAAATAATAATAATAAAAATTAAAATAATATAAACCCGACTTTAAATTAAATTATAATTTTTATAACAAAAAATGGCTTAATATTATAATAAAAAAAAATTAAGGGACCAATTTTAGCGAAAAAAAATAAAATTTATTTATTACGTTAAAAATAAAACGCGATATTAAATCTTTCCTAAATTAAAACGAAAAAATTCAGCAACAAACTTAATTTTAAAAAATTTAATCCGTTTAAAATTAAAAAAATTATTTCGAAAATTAATTACAAATTAATATTACCCAAAACTATAAGAATATACCTTATATTTTATATTTCCTTATTAAAACCAGCCCTAAAAAATACCCCGCTTAAAAAAACTTCGAAATCGAAAAAAACGATAACAAATACGAAATCGAAAAAATACTAAATTTTAAAATAATCAAAAACAAAATCTAATATTTAATTAAATAAATAAATTATTTACTTAAAAATAACATATAAGAATTATTTAAGTACTTAACGAATACGATAAACCTGGTTCAAGATTTTTACCGACAAAATCCTAACCGATTATTTTTAATTCAGCTAAAATCGCAGGCGATAACGGTCCCCCGCTTAAATCCAAACCTTTAACGTTCCAACCGAAAAAAGTAAACGCTTTTATCGTAATGTTTATTTTAGAAATAAATTGCGCTTATTTTGTTTTAACGTAACGTTACTTTTTTTCTAACCTTTCCCGTTTTTCCAGTTAATCCAACTTTAAACTTTTTTTTAACATTTTTATGGCCCTTTTTTTAAAAAGGTTCTGCTGAAAACGTAAATGTTTTAACCTTTTAATAAATTCTTTTTGTTTTTTTTCCTATCGGCGTTATAATTTATTTAGTTTTCTTTTCGTAACTTTCTGGTACTTTAGGAAATTATCCTTAATCTTCCATTATTTTTATTATAAACGTTATTAAGTTTTATTTATTTTCTTTAACGAATTTATGGTTTCCGTATTATAAAAGGGACGTTAAAAACGCGTATATTAATTATAACTTAAATATTCCAAAAAAAATAATCGGTTTAATTAAATTAAGTATAATTAAAATAAAGAAAAACCTTAATTTCGAAAATTCTAATTAAGTTAATACGAATATTACGAATATCGCGTTAATTTTTGCGTAATTATTTTTTTCGCCTTTTTTTTCGATCTGTTATAATAAAGTTAGCTGGAAAATTATAAAAAACCCTTTTAACAAAACGAAAAGGTTACCTACGGTTCTTATCTTTAAAACAAAAATCCTTATAAAAAAAAAATGGTATTACAGTATAAAAATAAGGGTTTTTATTTTAAGAAAACCGGCTTCCGGAACTTAATATGAATTACTTACGGCTAATTTTCGGGCAAAAAAAAGCTTAATTTTTCCCGCGCCAAAACATAATAATCTGGTAAATCTGATGGATTTAAAAGCAAATCTAACAAATCCTACAAATTTATGACATATTTATTAAATCCAGATAGATATATAATAAACGGTTTCCTATATAAATAATATTTATTTAGTTTCGCTTTTTAGTTATTAATTTAAATCTTTAATTAAAAATAATTATACCGTTTTCCGATTAAAGGAAAAGTCCGTAAATCTTTTTAACGAATACTTTATTTATTAGTTATTATTACCTGCAAATCAAGAACCCCCATTTCGGATACTGCTTATACCTCCAGGTAGATATATGACAAGTTCGTTATAATAATTTGTAAAATATAAAACCCAAAAAAAAAGCCAGAAAAAGATAATTATTTTTAAATGCTAATCCGGTAACAAAAAATGGTTTAAGTATATAAAAGATTATTATATTTAATATGTAATTAAGAAAGTACGTAAATAAAAATACCTTTTAACCCTTAAAATATATTAATTAAAAAATTATAAAAGCTTTCGAAAATAAGGTACCGAAAAACCCTTATATATAAAACCTTATATAAGGTTAAAAAAAATTACGAAATGAAATTAAGATTTTTATTTAGTAAAAAAACAAAATATTTAATATTATAATCGATTTCGGAACGGAAAAAAACTTTATTCTCCTTAAAGTAACCGAAAAATATTAGGTTTTTTAAAAATATAAATATTAATTATATAAATTACGAACAATTTATAGAAATTTATTTACTTAAGATAATGGTCAAATTTTTCGGAAAACGAAGGAATTTATAATTTAAATATAAAAATATTTAAAACGGATTATTTTCGATATTACCGATATTTTAAAATATAATATTATCTTAAAAATACCGTAATTTCGTTTTAATAATTTCCGGATTAATTAAAAAAAATAAACATTTTTATGGGATAATTTTAAAAAAAGTTTTATAAAATTTATTACATAATTAAAAAAGTTAAAGTTTTTAACTTTATATTAACCGTATTTTTTAAATATCGACGATTTAAAAAATTATTTAAAAAACGAACCCGAAAGGAATTATTTAACCATAATTAATAAGATTATAAAATTCCTATTAAAAAAGGATATTATTTAAAACTTTATTAAATTTATTATATAAACCTTAAAAAAATTAAACCTTTTTAAAAAAGTTTTTAACAAAACTTTAAAAAAGGTTATATTTAAAAATCCGAATTACCTGCAAGATATCCAGTTTTAATAATATTAAAAATAAAAAATGGCAAATTTAAATTCGATAAAAATAAAAATCTAATATACCGACAAATATATAATTATCGATAATTAAATAATACTATTATTAAAAATAAATATTATAAGGAAAAATATTAATAAAATTAAATTATTTATAATTTTAAATTCATTAAATAATTATTACTTAATCCGAATAATTTAATATAAAAAGTAAAAAACCGTTTTTAAAATTATTTATAAATATTATAAATATAAAGTTATATTATAAAAATTAATTATTACCTTAATTAAATTTTAATATATATTTATTATTATTTAACAAATTTTTTAAATAAATTCGTTTTCGTTTATTAAAATAATATTTTTATTTATTTAAAAATTTTAAAAAAATATAAAAAATATATTACTTATCTTTTAAAAACTTTTAAAGAAATTAACTTATTAATAAACGTTAAAAAAACATTTAATATATTTAAAAATAAAAATTTTTAGATTTTACGATTATCCCTGGATAAATTTAAATCCAAAATTCTAAATTAAAAGTTATTAAAAACTAGCTAATCTTTAACAAAAATATTATTATTAATATCCGTTAATTTTTAAAATTTACCGGTTACGTACAACCTTTGGTCCAAAATTATAATAAACTTGTTAATTCTTTAACAAAATTTATTATTAAAAAATACGTAAGGAAAAAGTTTAAATTTTTAAAAAAAGTAAAAAAAGCCTTTTTAAAAAATTAAAGAAAAAATTATTAACGTCCCGGTAATCAAATTACCAAACTATAACAAAAAAAACGACTTAAAATAAACGTTTTAAATTATATTCTTAAAGCAGCTTTAAAGTAACTAAAAAGTAATAAAAAATAATACCTAATAATATACTTTTTTAAAATTTTTAAAGATGTAAAATTTAAATACCTTATTTACGATAAAAAGTTATTAATAATTATCCTAGCCCTTAAAAAATAAAATTATTCCTTAATAAAATCAAGGAATTATTTAATATTTATTTAGATTATAAAATTTTATTCGATTTATAACCACTTAAAAGTTAAATAAACGCCATAACAATTAAATATTTTTTTTATCGAAATTTAATTTTAAAATTTATTATATTAAGGGTAAAAAAATATCTAAACGGATATTTTTAACCGAAAAAGGAATTACGACTTAAAAATTTCCAAACGATAAGATAATATAATTATATATAACCCTAAAACAACTTATTTTAAAGAAATTAACTTAATTTAAAAGCTGTTATAACTTAAAGAAGTAAAAAAAAAAATTAAAAAACTTAAAGGAAACCATAAAAGCTATTTATTATTTTGTAGCAAAATTTCTATCCCCCGTTAATAATAAAAGGAATTTATTAAAAAATTTACGAAAACTTTTTATATAAATATTAAAAAGTATTTAAAATTATTAAGCGACTTTAAAAAAAATATAAATTTTTAAAACTTTACCAAATAATTAAATAAATAATTAAAAATTATAATATTTGTAATAAGGTAAAAATAATTTGCTATAAACCGTATAATTTATTATAACCTATAAATATACTTAATAAAATATGGAATATTATAACTTAAAATTTTATTATTATTTTTTTAATATCGAAAAATCTAATTACCGGAATTAAATATAATATTACATAAATAATTATTAACAGATTTATTAAATATGGATACTTTTTACCTTTTAAAGGAATTATAACGGCAAAATAACTAACTTACGCCTTTATTCGATATTATTTCGACAAATACGGAATATTAAAAAAAAATCTTTCTGATCGAAACAAATTTTTTATATCCAAATTCGGTATTAATGTTTTTAAGTAAATTAATATTAAGTTAAAATTTTTAATAACTTATTATTCCTAAATAAATAATTAAATAAAACGATTAAACCAAACTTTAAAATAATATTTTCGAAATTACCTTAATTATTAACGAAATAATTAAATTAAACTTTTATTATTTATATAAATAACTTATAATACGTCCGTTAACGAAAATATAAATATATTACCTTATATATTTATATATTAATATAACGTAATAACCTAACGATTAAAATAATTAATACGTAAGGTATTAATTATTATTATAATAATTTTACGAATAAAAATATTAATAACGGAAATAAAAATAATATAAGCCCGATTTTAAATTAAGTTATAATTTTTATAATAAAAATGGCCTAATATTATAATAATAATAAAATTAAAGGATTAATTTTAACAAAAAGAAATAAAGTTTATTTATTACGTTAAAAATAAACCGTAATATTAAACCTTTTCAAAATTAAAACGAAAAAATTTAACGATAAATTTAATTTTAAAAAATTTAACTTATTTAAAATTAAGAAAACTATTTTAAAAATTAACTATAAATTATCGTTACCTAAAACTATAAAAATATACCTTATATTTTATATTTCCTTATTAAAACCAGCCCTAAAATACGTTCTGTTTAAAAAAAATTTCGAAATCGAAAAAAACGATAACGAATACGAAATTAAAAAAATACTGGATTTTAAAATGGTTAAAAATAAAAGTTAATACCTAGTTAAATGGATAAGTTGCCCATTTAAAAATAATATATGGAAATTATTTAAGCACTTAACGAATACGATAAACCTGGTTAAAAATTTTTACCGGCAAAATCTTAACCGACCGTTTTAACCTAGCCAAAATCGCAGGCGATAATAACCCCCCGCCTAAATCCAGGTTTTCGGTATTCTACCCGAAAGAAATAAACGCCTTTATTACGGCATTTATTTTAAAAACAAATTACGCCTGTTCCGCTTTTATACGACGTTACTTTTTTTCTACCTTTTTTTTAATTTTCTTATTAATTCCGTTTAAATCCTTTTTTTAAAATAATAACGGCCGTTTTTAAAAAAAAAATTTATTCAAAACGTAATCGTTTCAGATAATTAAAAAAAATAATTAAGGTATTTTTTACCTTACGTTATTCCTTTTGCAGCCGGTTATGTTTTTTTTTAATTTTCGCTAAAAGATTTATTTCCAGTACGTCGTACGTTAAACGTTAATAACGAATATAGCAGTTATAGCTTAGGATACCTATTACGTAAAAATATTCCGTTTCCTTAAAATAAATATAATTCTAATAAAAGATAATTTTTAAACCGAATTTTTTAATATTCTTTATGCGGATAATACGAAATTCTTACTAATATAAACGTAATTTTCCTTTTCTTTTTTTTTTAAAATACGATTTATCATAATAAAATTAACCGAAAAAAACTTAAGAAACCTTTTTATCAAAATAAAAAGGATACTTACGGTTTTTATCTTTAGGATAAAAATCCTTAAAAAGGGGAAATAATATTATAATATAAAAATAAAAGTTCCTATTTTGGAAAAACCAACCTTTAAAACCTAGCATAAATTCCAGGCGGCTAAATTTCGGAAAAAAAAGCTTAACTTTTCTTGCCAAGAACTAAATAATTTAAATAATTTAAGTAATCTACCAGATTATATAAATTACATATATCCTAAATATATTTATTAAAATTCGGGATAAATATATAATAATCAGTTTTCTTTATAAATAATACTTATTTAATTTTGCTTTTTAATTATTAATTTAAGCTTTTAACTAAAAGTAATTATACCGTTTTTTAGTTAAAGGAAAAGTCCGCAAATTTCTTTAACGAATATCTTATTTATTATGTTATTATTACCTGCAAATCAAGAACCCCCATTTCGGATACTGCTTATACCTCTAGGTGGATATATAACAGGTTCGTTACAAATTATACCTTCGGTCTATTACCCAGATTCCCATAATATTACTGCCAACATAAACCGTACGACTAGGGTTTAATAGTTGGTTAAGCCAGTTAGCCGTTACAGTACGGAGGTAAAAAAAGAAAAAGAATTAAACGTTTAGAAAAAAAGTAATAATAATTAGAAACCGAATTAATTACGTCCGTATAAGCTGTTTGTTCCGTTTATTAATTATTATTAAATAATGTAAATTAAAATATATTTAACCTGAACTGTTTTATTATTATTAGTAAAAGCTTTTTAAAACATATTAAGCATTCGTAAGATTTCATCTAGATTTTTAAGTATTTTTTAACTTTAAGCAGTTTTTTTTATTTAATTAGATACTATTTTTTACCGTTTTCTCTTCCGGTATTAAGAATTTTCTCGACTTTTTATATTGATACGTTTTCCGTTACTTTCTTTTCTTATCCCGTAGAAATTTAAATTATGTTTGGTATTAACTTTAATAAAGCAATATATAAAACGGGATAAAGATTAACTTTAAGGAGTAATTTTAATTCGTAATTATATTTTAAATTGGTTTAATAAGCTTAAAAGGTTTAATATATTCAAGATCGAAATTTTTCTTATGTTATTACTTTAAATACTTTTAGTAACTAAATAAAATATTTGTTTTCCTGGAAACTTAATCTTTTTAACCTTTTTTTAATTATAATACTTCTGCATTTAAGTACGTACGAATTCGAATTTTACTTTTATTCTTATATATAATTATTTAAGTTATTTTAAAATCAAAATTATTTTAACGTTAATTAATCTTTTTTTTATATTCCGATAAATATTTAGTATAAAACTAAATTAACGTTAATTAATATTATTTTAATATTTTCGTAATAATTTACATTAAAAATTAATTAGGTTATTAGTAATCTCTTAGTTAAAATATTTTGTTCGGAATTAATATAATACCGGAAGTAAGTTTTAAACCTTTAATTAACTCTTTTCATTGAATTAATTAATCATTTTTAAAGATATTTAAAAGTTTATAATTTAAATTTAATTACGTTATAAAGTTTTATTAAAATCTTTAAATACATATAATATTTTTATTATATACGATTTTTATTAAAAGTTTATATATTTTAATAAGATATTTTTTTAAAAACATACGTTAATTATTTTAGGCTTAAACTTTTATTAAAAAAGCTTTTATAAATCGATTTACTATTATAAAGATATTTCTAATATATATCCGTTATTAAGGTTTTAATAATAATAATTTAATAATAAAATTCAAGGTAATTAAATTTAATCTTATTTTGTAGCTGGTAATAATTGTAATTTCCTGTACAATTTATAAGGTCGTATTTTGATTTTATTATATACATGGTATTTTTATAAAATCTTTTTCATTATTAATTTTATTTCAGGGAAATAATATGTACATTATAACCGTTTTATGGTTTTATAGATTCCGTGCTATCCGTATAGCTAGTATTTATATATTTTACGTATTAATTCTTTTTAATATCTTTCCGGTTTTTTAAATTCTTTTTTCCTTTTATAATTAATCGTTATATTATTAAATATTTTTCGTATAAATCAGTTATTTTTATAAATTCTTAGAATTTGTCGTAGGTTGATATATTTTCTTTTTGTATCATCGAATATTTAATATAAAAATTTAAAGATCTTTTCTTTAAAATTTAGTTATATATTAAAAAAAAAATTATTTTGCCGTTTCCTTACCTTCTTTTATAATTAATAATAAAATTAAATTTGAAAACGTGTTTTATGGAACGGAATTCTCGTGTTATTAGTTTTTAAATAATAATAAACCGGGTAAAGTTTTTATAATCTATATATACCTTAACTTAATATGAATTTCTCTTAAGGTAATATTTAAAGTTTTTAAAAACGTTAACGATAATTATAAACTTTTTATTTAAAATGCCGTAATTTAATTTAATTCCTTGTAATTTATAAGAATAAAACGTAATAAGATATAGGTTAGCTTAATCGTTTTGGTATCTAATTATTGTATTTAACGTACAGTTCGAGGTATTAGGTTTTAATTTTACGAAATGACCTCAGTTATATATAATTAATACTGGTTTATTAATAATTACGTTTTTAATTTTTAAAAGGCTTTTTCCGTTTTTATTATTTATTAAATCTTAATTTTCTTTTTATTTAACTTAAATAAGAATATTACGATTTTGTTAAAGTTACGAATAGATTTCTCGTAATATTTAACGAACTAAAACAACACCTAGCTTCGGGTAATTATAATAAATATCTCTTATTTTTAAATTATTCTTATTTTTTAAGTTTTATTTTAATATATCCGAAAACAGTAACGTATTTTAAATCCGGTATTTTCTGCTTCTAAAACTTACTTTTTTTAACGTTAATTAAGAAGTTAATATTTATAAAGCTTAAAGAACCTTATAAACATATTTCTTAAATTTTTCTTTTAAACTAAAATAAATAAGAATATTATTAAAATATCAAGTAATAAAGATATTAAGATATTTACGTAGTATATAATAAACCACCCTTTAGAACGTTACGGGTGTATTAATAAGCCTAAATGGTATTACTAGGTATTCGAATAACCCGGATTTAGTTCAAAAAGTTACTTTTTATTCGTTTCCTAGTTTAATATGAATCAAATTATATCCGTTTCGTAGGTTTAAGGTAGTAAAGTATTCCATTTTATGAAAACGACTCTTTATTTTAATAATTAAGGTCAAAAGCATATAATTCTTAACCGTAATATCGTTTAATTATTAACTATCGATTATTAATCGTAACTTTCTATTTTTTTAATACGAAAAATATAAGGTAACTTATTAATAACTTCGAACGTTTAATATGTTTTTTTTCGTAAATTATTTTCGGAGTATTTTTGTAACACGTATAGTTTTTATTTGTTCAGGATATATCTGGGAAAAGGGTAATTATTTTGTAATTTTTTAGGATTATTTCGTAATTTTATTCGTTATATTTTGGTAATTCTATTTCCATTTATTCCTTAAAAAGTCGTTCGTATTTATAGTATTATAACAATATTTTAAATATGTCTTTTAACTTTTGGAATTAATATTATAAATCGTCTTTTTTTTCGTATAGCCGTACTTTAATTATAGCGATAACGCATTGTATATATTTATTCCTTCCTTTTTTTCTGTATATAGTATATTTCTTTAGGTGGTGAGATTTTTATCGTCTTCTTATGCTTACATTGGCCGTCGTCGCTCTCGGTTAAATAATAAAAACCTTTTAAGTCGTTTTTATTAAGGAAGGGTAAAACGAATTTTAACAAAAAAAGGTTTAATTAATTAAGAGATCAGATTAATATAATTTTTTTCAAGAAAATTATATCGTCATTCCGTATTAAAATAATATTGAAATTAATGGTTTATTTTTATCGCTAAGCATAAGTTTTAGGATATTAATTTCACGGTTAACCTATCTGTTGTTATAAATAAATTTAGCACTTTATATATTTTTAACTTTGTAAGGTTCGGTTTTATCGTTTTCTGCGAAACCTAACTTATTAATTATTTCCGGTTTAATATAATTCGGGTCGGTTCGGTAATTTATTATAATAGTATATTAATTCTTTTAATTCGTATTTTAATTATAATAAAAAATCTTTTATCCTTTATATTAGTATATAAAGCTTTTTAAAAAGGTATATGTGAATTCTTTTTTACCTTTGTTAATTAATAGCTTATTTATAGGTGGCGTTTATTTTCGAAGTTCAGTTTTAACCTTCTAATACGTTTCTGGTTTCCTTGATTAATTTTTTACATTTTTTTCAGCTATTTTTCCTAGCGTC
The DNA here is from genome assembly GCA_004155925.1 of Monosporascus sp. MG133. Classification (NCBI taxonomy): domain Eukaryota; kingdom Fungi; phylum Ascomycota; class Sordariomycetes; order Xylariales; genus Monosporascus; species Monosporascus sp. MG133. Next base: position 13,281 of record QJNX01000098.1, on the reverse strand, counting down.
GTAATTAAGTTTTAAGTTTGAAGAATTATACGTAAAACCTTTTTCGTCGGGTATAACCCGATTTCTTTAGGTAATGTTTTTGTTATTATTAGGCGTCGTATTACGTTTTATTTTCCTTTCGTTTTAACATTTTTTTTTAAAATTACGTTTTTCGTTAAGGTTTTTAATAAATAATAACTTAAGTCGTAAGTTATTATTAATTCGCCTTAAGGCCTTTATAACGGTTTAATATATCTTTTCTTTTTTGCGTTTTATGCTTATATTATTTATAAGGATATATAAGGTTTTATTTAAAGCAACTATTTCATTTTAATTACTTTTCTTTTGTTCCGAAGATATCGATAATATTTTACATAATTATGACGTAAATATCGGTATTATTTTTAGTTTTTAATATTTTTTTCCGGTTTAGTTTACGAAATTAAAGCTTTAATAATATATGCGGATAATTTATCGTAAATTATATTTTTATTATTCTTAATATTAAAGGTAATAGGTTTTTATATAATGGATAACGTATAACCTGCTATATCGGTCGGACTTTTCCGGATATAAGGCCTCGTCCTAACTTTAATATTTTTTAATATATTTATTCAACCTTTATTATTTTTATCATTATTATTTTTGTTTTATATAAGATAATAATCGTTTTGGGGTTAACCTTTTTCCATCCGTCATATTTTTAAAATTATTAAGCAACCGTTAACCCGCTTATAACGGTATCTTATTATTTGATGGCGGTTTTAAAAAACGCTTTAGTTTTTCTATCTCTTTTTTTTATTTTTAGGATTAAATTAAAGCCTTTCCTTTTTTTCACCATGCTAAAGATTATTACCTTATTATTTCCATTTTCTGATCCTTTTTAAGTAGCGGGGTTTAACCGTAACGTTATTTTTTAAATACCTTATATTAATTTTTAAAATAACCCATTTTGTTATAATTATAATATTCGACCTAAAATCGGTTTCGTTACTAGGCCGTTTTAAGTTCCATGGATCCTGGTACCGTTCCGTATAAAATAAAACGCGTATCGCGTTTCCTGGTTTAGTTAGTTTTGGAAAATCCGGATTTGAAAATAAATTATTCTCCTCGTTCTTATCGTCGCTTATATTATCAATTATCGATTTCTACGGCTTCCGTAATATCTTTATTAAATATAATATAACGCATTAATTTAATAATTTCGTCCTTAACGTTATTTCTCAAGCCTTTATATAAAATATTAATCAAATCACCATGGTTTTTTTTAACCTTATTTTACTTTAACCATAAAGATTTCAAACGTTATTCCTTATTTAAGCGTTAAATTTTTTTAGATCGAAATATTTTTATATTATAGTTTTTTTTATTAAAACTTCAGAAACTAACCCTTAATCTTTCCTCGTAATTAATATAATATTCGCAACAAATTTTAATAAATTATTATTAATTTCACTTTTCTGTTTTTTAATAAGCCCGTAAAATAAGTTCGAATTAATTTAAAGTATTTCCTTTAAATAATACCGCGGTTCCGAAAATTTTATCGGCCTTATTAATCATTCCCTTAAAATAAAGATAAACATGTATCTGGGTAAAGAAATTTTAAATATTACTTTTTTTAATATATGGTTCGGGTTTTTTAGGCTTAATTTTAGGTTTACGGGTTTAAATTTATTAAATCATATTAACATGGATTTCGAAACGTTAAATCGTTTTTTCGAATTTCTTACTTTTATCTTAATATTATTACCTCTTAAGTTTCCAGGTACTAGTTAATATAATAACGGTATAACGTATTATTTAAAATTTCTGAATATTATTAAATAAAACTTTATAACGTATAACGGTTAATTAACTTAATTATTTCTTAAACCTAAATTATACGGTTTACGCTAACAATAATATTATGAAGATTTAAGTTATAAATTAAAAGTATAAATACGTTTAATAATAACAAATATTAAGAATTAATTAAGTAACCAAATTATATTATAAACGGGTATTATTTAACTACAGAGAACTGAAAACGTATATATCTTCTTTTTTTATATATTTAAGCGTAATTAACTAAATTATATTCGACCACTTTTTACTTAATGGAAAATAATCGAATAGATTATATTCGACTATTTACCATCTGGTTGAGGGTAATCGAACCAACCTTATTCGACTACTATTAATTACGTGATCCTGGAACCGCAATCGGACTTGTCCCGGTATAACTCCGACTGTTTAAAATAGCCAAGGCTAGCTAGACCATAGCATAAAACGTAAGTGCCGTTATTAGTTTTAAAAACGTTATTTAAGAATGTTTTTGGAAGTAATAAATAAACTAGACTTTTTATAAACGTTTATTACGGCCTAAAAAAGCTTATAAGGGTTTTATAACAGATTAAATAAGGCTTTAAAATGTTAACATTATAATTTATTAACCGGAATAATGTTTTAAAGAACTTATATATAAATAAAAATATCGCTACGGATAATATTCTTATTATTAAATCGTTTATTATCCTATAATAAACCGATTTTTTCGAATTAATTATTTTAATAAATTGTAATATACTTAAATCCTTAAAGGATTTAAAAACATTTAAAAACGCCTTAATTAAGGTTAACCTACCTTTTTAAAAAAGCTACTGTTTAGCCTTTTTTCCGTAAGATGGGTAAAGTATTTAATCTTTTTAATAAACAATTAACCGCGTTTTAAAATTTTAATAGTTAATTAATTTTAGCTTTTAAACAATACATTTGAAAAAGTTAAAAAAAAAGGTCGAAAATAAGCTTAGTTGAAAACTCGTACGGTTAAAGAAGGTAAAATAAGTAAAGGCCGGATTAAAAAGTAACGCATAGAAACTTTTATTTATTATTTCATAAAGCGAAGCCTAAGAAAAAAAACCGATTATAATATTAATAATATGATTACTTTGGAATCCGAAATAGATTATTAAAGTAAATATTGAGTTATTAATTTTTAGATAAAGAGCTAATTTGCCGATAACCTCAAATTAGGGGTGGTGCGTAAAAGGGGTGTTTGACTTATCTCGAGTTCTAAGATATAAGGGTGACATACGTATCGGACGACGGAACGCTGCTGGAGAGCTACGTTACGCAAACGTAGCGTCGCCTGCTCGTCGAGGCTGCGAAGAGCCGGGGAAGGCCGTTTTAGGATTTGAAGACGTATAAAGCGATACTTAAGGAGATTGGCTTCGTCGATATACATGAGGCGCTACATAAATGGCCTTTGAATACGTTGCCGGAGGACAAGAAGCTAAAGGAACTCGGCGCGTGGACGTTAGAGGACATTACGAAGGGGATGGAAGGCTTTTCTCTTGCCCTTTTCTCGAGGGAGCTTAGCCAGCCCAAGTAGGAGATCGATGTTTTTCTTATCGATGTGAGGAAAATGCCTCAAGGATCGAAGCATCTATGCTTACATACCTGTGCAAGTACAAGATGCCGAAGGCGGAATTTCTGCTAATGCTGCGTCTAGATATACCGGTTATGGCAGGAAGACTTAGTAATGGACACGGGGTCAGACGTAAATGGTCGCGAGGGAATAGAGTCGGTTTGCACTCGCCAAGTAAACTGTAAAAGGCAGTTTGAAAGAAGATATGTAGGATTAAATTCTCATCCTTCTTACCTTTCCCTCTATCCCAACAGATATGTGGGAGCGTTGTGTCTGCAAGAACGAAAGAAACTTGGTACACCCTTATGAGCATCCTTGTCGCAAGTAGGCAGTGTTAAGACATAGGACATAAGAACCTCGACGGGGAATCTCAGCGTCGGCCATCTTATCACTGCGGATTTGGCAGCCTCTAGCAAGGAGATCACCATCTGCGCTTGGACAGACTTGGAACCTTGCGGGTTGTTTTGGGAGGAATTGTCTTCGGGCGGTTCTCAGAAGTTGGTGGATCACCAGCTCAGCTGCTGGGACAGTTACAGGGAGAAGGCCCCTAGGAGTCATTCAGCTAACTCTGAAATTTCACCGGCAAGGCACAGAGGCTTCCACTTCGGTGAAAGGAACTTGGCGGTAGTCAGTTTCATACCGTTGTGAACTGAGAAGCCTTTGGAAGTCCTCCTCGTCGTATCCGTCAACCGAACAAAGGCCACGGCTCCAATCATGCACACACCGAACGTTTCTGTGGCAGTTCCGACGGCCATAACCAGAAGAGAAAGTGACCCTGTTCTTTCTCCATGGGGTGGTAGCATCGTGCAGCCGCAACCATGGTATTCCCAATATAATGGGGTGCTGACTGAGTTGCGTCACGAAACATGGTAATTCTTCTCGATGTCCTTGAATGTCGATGGGGAGCCGCACAAGATGCGTAATTCGCCCCGCGGCAGACTGTCGCCTGTTGACCACCTCGAGCCGTCGCGGCTTCCGCATTGGCAGGAGGGGTAATTTCTTTTCGCGTGCGAAGGTCTAGTTAATGAAAGCAATTCCATTTGCTCCACTATCCACGAAAGCAGCCTTCTATGTTCGCCCATTGCCAGTATTTACAGAGCGTGGAAGAACCTAGTGGAGGCCGTCAAGTTTTTCCTTCTCTTTCCCAACTGAGCAAGTGGAAATTAGTACCGATTGTATCCCTTCTTCTGTCCGTCCTAAACCGCGACTTAATCGGTCCGACGACAAAGCCCAGGTACGGCCCAACTGCTCCCGCTCATAAGCTTTAAGGCTGCGCGAAATCCAACGTGTTGCTTACCTTTTGCCGCCACTTTCATACTATAGGATTATATATATGTTTTAAAAAAAGGAAGAAGATGAGGAGCAGGAGGAAGAAGAAGGAAATAGAAAAAAAGAAAAAAGGGGGAAGAAAAACCTAGGGTCACGTCCTTACTTCGATTCCATGCTCGCTGGACGCTCCCTGCACTCTTCCTTCTCGCGCTTCCATTCTACCTCCAAGCCCGTAATAAACTCCCTGAACTCATGCTTCACCGTCTTAACCCACGAAACGCCTCGGCGCGGCTCCTTGCTATTTATATTACTTTTCTGAGTCTTGATGTCGTCGGGGAACAGGCTCCAAAAAACACCCATGACGGCTTCTTTGACATCACCAGTCCCACTACCACTTTTGTTTCCTATTCCCAAGTTCTCCGTCTTGTCATCGTCGTCGAGTTCTGGCGTGCCTTCTCGTGACTGGTTCCAAATTTGGCCCGCACGCTCTTTGATCTTTCTAACCCCTCGTACTACTCTCTTCGCTCTTTTTGCAGCCTCGGCTCCTACGGACCCCGTCGTCCCCTTCGCGCCTTCGCCGGAGTCAATAGTCTCTGTTGTAGCTGAAGAGTTCCTTCCCTCCATACTTTCGTCAGAGTCCTGTGGCCTTGGCGGAATAGCAGTCTCAGCGACGAGAGCAACGACTTCCGGTTTCGGTTGCGTCGAAAGGCCGCCAGGAGGCTCGTCGATGGAGTGCGTCTCTATTGTAGTTATGGCACTTCTCAGTCTCACTGGTGAAAACTCGCACATGGTTCTGATAATCTCGTACGCAGCATCCGAGAGCTTCCAAGTCTGGCCGTTTTTCGACTCGTAAGCAGGAAGCCGAACAAAGGTTTCCATGGTCTCGACGGTATCCACAACCATCTCCCTGGGGGCACGGAACCACTCCCTGTGGCCCCCTCCGCACTGTTCGCATTCCGCGATGGTAAGGTTGTGGTGGCGAAGCACGGTCTGAGCAAGCTTCTCGGCCTTGGACGCCGCAAAGAAGGGGCCACCGCGGGTTTCGTGAAGAATTTCTGCGTCGGACCCGTAGCAGTTGCCGGCCTGGTTGAGCCTCTCTTTTGCGGTCGCTCTCGTCCACCCAATCTTGAATAGCCCCTTTTGAGTTTTGTGTCCAAGAACGTAGACAATTCCATATTCTTTTTGCACCGAAGTAAGGGGTTTGTGGATCTCGGAGAAGACTGGCGCGTGGTTCCGTAGCGACCCTTTCCGTTGAAGGCTTGCTAAGCCAAGCCCGAAGATCCGCTCAGCTGTGGCGACGTTAGCGTTGCCATGATTATTGATGACGTTTATTTGGCCGGCGGCGGTAATGGCCATGGCGGAAATGCCGTGCGTTACAGTCTCAACGTGGACGTAGGCCTTGTGGTTGGTTTCCGACGTTAATTCCGGCCGCTTCGCTTTGCCAAATACGGGATCCATCGGTTCCGTCGTAGCGGAGGCGAGGAAGGACGTGGGAGTACCGTCATGATCATCGTCGCTAATCGTGGGAGGCCGACCGGCTGACGAAGGAACGGTCGTCGCACGGATCTTCTTCCATTCCTCAAATCTCTCGACGGCTTTTGGTCCATGCCAAAAGCAGTGGGAAGCAGTGAGAAACTCCTCGAGCTGGTCGAAGAACTCATCGGTCTCGGGGCATTCCTTCATCAACCTAAAGTGGCTGAAAAGCTCTTTGGCTTTCCCTGGAGGCTTGATTGGTTTTGTGCAGGGGGTTTTGGTTTTCTTCGCTAAGGCCGGACAATTTTCAAATTCCCAGTCTTCTGGATTCGGGAAAATATCGATATCATGCAGGATGGTAATCAGCTCCTTGAACACGGGGTGCTCAGAAGTCGTCTCGTTCGTAATCATATTTAGGAAGGTGGCATAACAAAGCCACAGTCGACAATCAGCATACTAAGGTGGTGAGTCTCATATGACGACGCCGGAGTCAAGGAATAAGCGGAAACGCAACTTAGTCGAGTGTGTGAAGGATGGAAAGCAGAGATGTCCACGCCACTCGCTTCTAGGGCGGCCGAGAACATAAATCGGGAGTAGGAAGCGCTTGGAGCGCTTCGGAAAGATGCCGCCAAGCCTCGTTCGCATCACGATGTAACCCTCCAATGCTGTTGGTTGCTCGTGCATATATCTTCAGCCCTTTTGGGGTAGGTGATCCGGAACCAGTACAACCAGTTAGGGCGCTTTATAGCCCTGATGTTTAGAGCATCCATGGCGACTTGCAGAGCACTGCGCATCCGGGACGAAAGACCAACAAAGTCTGCAGCAAACATTTGACTTCCTCTCCACAGATTTCTGAGACTAAGAGAATCAAAATCACTTGTCACTTTTTATAAGATTTTAATAATTAAGTCTTAACCTTTTATTACTTAATCTTAATAATCCGGGGTGACGGATAGAAAATTTGAAGCCAACTTAACCGTCTAAATTATTAAGAAAATACCTGTATTTTTTATACATTTTTAAAATGCCAAAGGTTAAAGGCAATCGTCGTAAGAAAACCAGGACGAAAGTATAAAATATGCCGGAATCAGTATATAAGGTGTTAGCGTACCTCCCTGCTAGCTAACATACCCTCTTAACGCCTTAGAGCATTTACGGCGTTAATCGTTACATTATACCATTTTTTAAAGCCATATCTATTTATTCCACCTTTCCCCCGGTAAGTGATTCTTTTCAATTAGCTAATTCCTTATTTAAAATAATTTTTAAAGTTTTTTCGGTTAATTTAAAGCTTTTATAATATTTATTTATTTTAATTATTTTTTAAAATATTTAAAAACATTTTATAATAAGTTTTAATTAGTTTACTTATTAATATATTACTTATAAATATATTTTTTATTTTTAATTAAGTTTTCTTTTTATTTTTTATAATTAATATTTATATATTTACTTAATGTTACTTTATATATAAATAAACGACGTCGGCGTTAATAAGCTTTATAATTTATTAATATTAAATATCGCATTATGTATTTAACGATTTTATATTTAAACTAACTTTTAATTATAAAATTATTTAAAAATTAAATAAAGCTTTTTAATAACTTGCGTAAAGGTAAATAATTTCGTTTTAGTTATAAAAATAATTATTATATTTTACTTATTTATTCGTTATTTTCTTACTTTTCCGAAAAGCTTTATAACATAAACTTTAAAGCTTTTTAATTAATTATATTATCTATAAAAAAAAACGTGGTTTTAAATTTTTATTAAATTTTTATTACCGAATTATAACGCGAACATTTTGGTCTTGATTAAGTATAATATAATTCGGTCGGCAGTTTTATAATATATATTATTAACGCTTACATTAAATCGTATTATTTAAAATATTACAACAAGAAATTTAATTCTTATAATACCTCTTTAATTAGAAAATTTTTATTACGTCGTAAATATCTTAAAAATATTTTAATATATATTTTATAAGATAAGTTTACGTTAACGAAAATATTTATAACGTTATAATAATTAAATTAAAAATAAATTATTAATTAACGTAAAGAGGTATATTTTTATAAAAGTTTTTAAAATATTTATCGTTTCGTATAACTAAGCAGATTTTATATTTTTTAAGTTAAATATAACGGCTAACTGGCTTAACCAATTATTAAACCTAAGTCGTACGGTTTATGTTAGCAGTAAGACTGTAAGAATCTGAATAATAGGCTAAAAGTATAGTTACGTTTGGTAATAGTAAATATTAAGACGATCTGGGTAACGAAGTTATATTATAAGCTGGTACTATCTAGATTATAAGAAAGCAACGAACGTATATACATTACTTCTGGCTCGACGTGCTCGACCGGCTCGACGACCTTTTACTTGTCGAACTGTCTCGAACTTATCGAACGCTTGTACCAGTTTGACCGGTTCGATGCTTATAAACTAATCGTTACAATCGAGCTTATCGAGCAGATTACGTAACCAGGGACCCACCTGGTCTTTCCTTTTTGGACCTCCGACCGTGCCCGGCCCTGCTAAGCCTGTCGGGCCATAACATTAAATATGTTTGCCGAATTTAAATATATATATATCTTAAAACTTATTTCATTTGAAAAATACTTATAAACAATTATTTAATATTATATTTTTTATTTTTTTATAAATAAACCTTTTTTGTTTTATAAAATAAATTTTTACCGGATATATATATAGCTTTTAATAGCCTTATAATAATAACGATAGGTTTCGTTTTTATATCCGGTATTAAACTTAAATAACATTTTTATTTTTAATATATCTAAACTTTTCCTATTAATATTACGCCTATTTCGGATTTTGATTTTCTAAGTTTCCATAATTTACTGACCGATTATCGATCATAGTATTAAACAAAATAAATTGTTTAATATTTAACGTAAGTTTGCAAACTTTATAATCGTACCGGTAATTATCTTTTTAATACGAAACGGATGGTAAGTTTACGTTTTTAATTTATAAGATATTTTCGTTATTTACTATTATTTTAGGTTAAATAATATACCAAAAGTTTAAGATTACGTTTATTTTCTCCGTTAACGTAATAATCGTAACAGTTATTAGGGTAAATGCTGGCGGCGGTAATAACCTAAAGAACGGAAATAAATTGAATATAGCGGCCGTATAAAGATAATTAATTTTATAAGAACAAGTTTATTTTTTATTATTCCGTACCTTTTTTAAACGCTTGTATTAATTTAAAATCATTTCTTTTAACTAACCGGCTATTAAATTATTCCGTGTAGTGTTTTATTTTATATATAAACACAATAATTATTAATTTAATTAAGTATATTATATATTGTAATAGTTATTATAATTTTTGTATAATTATAAAATATTCTTTTTTTAAGTTTTTAAAATAATTTTTAAAAAACTTCCTTTTCGTTAAATTATACTTTGCTAATAATAATAACCTTATTTGTTAATAGGTTCCAGATTTCATAAATATTCGTAAATCGGTAATAGATACAGTAATTAACTCACGCTTTAAAATTTAATTTAAATTCTCTTTATGGCGGTAATTATTATAACATAGGTTATATAGCCATATAATTACGAGTAAACTTATTAAAACTTCTAATTAAATATTATAACGCCGTTTTAATATACTAGGTAAATATAATAAAGCTTATATAAACTTTATTAAAAAGTACGTAGTTAAGGAAACTGTTATATAAATATACTATAGCTTTAAAAATATATATAATTCGGAATAGAAATAACTTAACGTTATTTTATATTATAATTTTCTTTTTTTAAATTATATCTTTGAAATATGTTATACCTTCGTTTTAAGCTTCAGTATATAATAATTTAATTTTAAATTTAATTCTAAAATATGTAATTAAAATATGTTTCGAAAGTTGTAATCTTTTAATATTTCGTGGTCGAATTCGATTATTTACGGAAAAAGTTTATCTTTTTTTTTCGAAATTTCCAAAAAAAAAAAAAAAAAAAAAAAAAAAAAAAGTTTGAAAACGCTATAATTACTATATTTTATTTTCCAGTTTTAATATCACTGTCCCAGATAAAGTTTAAATATGTATCGGTAATAAATATAATATATTATACCCTTTAAAGTTTCTTTTCGAAATTAATAAAACCGATAATAATTCTTTTTAATTAAAATACTCCCTTTTTAGGTTCGTAACGTATTTACCTTTTAACCTTTATTTTCTTATATATTTAATATTTATTTATTATAAAGCTTTTTAGGCGTATTTCGTTCGTATAAAATTATAACTAAACGATTATTTTAAAACTTGAATATTATAATCGTAAGTATTAAATAATATTATTATCTATATATAGCAGTGTTTTGTTCATAAATTAATATTCCGTTTATAGATAACAAAGATTATATAAAGTATTATTACGTTAATAAATTCGAAAACGAATTATTTAAACTTATCCGCTAACGTAATAATAATTTAATTATATTTATTTCGAATATAATTATTAATTTTCGGTTATTTTATTAATAACCTTTTTTTAATTATGGGAATAATATTAAGTTTTATGTGAAACTTTTATCTTAAGTTACGTCGTATAAACGTAACGTTTCCGGGCTCGTAAGATTTAAAGATAATAGGTTTATTTTTCCGTATCTTTTAATCAGGACGAGGTTTTTGTTTACGTATATTTGATTATTTTATATTATTAATTTACAGTTTAAAAACTTATTAATAAGGTTTAAAATATATATCATAAATTTTAAATCCGAAATAAATAAATTCCTTAAGAGATAAAATATAATATTTATAATGTTATGTAAATTAATAATTAAAAAGCACGTTAAAACTCGTTTTATTTTCTTAAACATTAATTTATTTTTTATATAGTTATTTTTCCATAACCTTTAAAATACATTTAATCTTTTTAAAAAAAGATTAAAACTAATCTTTATTTTAATTAAATTAATTAAAATAACCTTAAATCGAAAACTTTTTAAAGCGTTATTAAAAAATGCATGATAATATTAAGATATCTTATAAGCCTGATTTAAACTGACTTTATAACGAATATTTAATTATCCGATTTGTTATGTTTTCGTTTGTTAATATTTCGGTTCGCCTAGGAACTTTTATAATTACCTCGTTTCGACCTTTATTTAAGAGATTTATCTTGTAATTATCGGTTAATAGGTTTAGTTTTTTCCTAATTAAGATAGTCTTAATTAAGAAAAAATCCGTAAAAGTTTTACAAAACCTTACCAACGTTATTTTACCCTGCTTTAATATAAATAAAAATAAGTTATTATTTAATAATTTAAATAATTAACAGTTATTTTTTAAAAAGTTAATCGTACCGTTATTTATTTCGCTTTTATTTATTATTAATAGGAATTAATGTTATATATAAGTCGTTAATTTATACGATCGTCGTTTTCGTTTTTAATATTCCATCTGGTTATCTTTGAGTAATAATTTCTTATTATTTTATAATTTATTCGTTAAATCTTTTTGCTGATTTCGAAATTTATTTTACACGTTTACGGTATTTCGGTTAGGTATTAATTATAAATCTGCTATCGTAAACCTTACCGGACTTAATTAACTTGCTGTATTATTTTCGTATATCTTTTCCTAAAAAAGGATTTATTTTTTTAAGTTATTAAAGATATAAATTTTAGGATTTATTACGTAAGGTCGCTAATATTCTTACGAAAATTTTCTTACTACCAGTCCTTATAAATACATGTTGTAAAGTTTTAAGTATAAGTTTGCTTATTTTCGGTCGCTATTTTAAACATTATTATCGGGTAACCTTTCGATTACCTTTTCGAACGTATATAATTTTGTTGGAAAATATATTAGTTGCTTACATCGGTTAACGAAATTATTTTTTTCGTGTAAAAAGTTATATCGGGTTGTGTAAGTTTAATAGGTTATGGATTATTTTAACTAAAATTGATATAATTTTAAATAGTAAACGCGTACTCTTAACAAACGTTATTAAATTAAATAAATAATCGTAATCGAAAATATAAGCAATAGTTCCATCGCATTCGGAAAAAACGTATGGAGCGTTGTTAACGACGACGTTTAACATAAGCTACACTTATCGCAGCTAATTTCGTATTAAAATACACCGCCTTATTTTTATTTAAAATTAAATAATATGCTTTTTATTAATTATAGATAAAGTTCGATGTTTTTAATCTGTATTTATAAAAACATTAACTTTTATTTTCTAATTAAATTAAGAACGATTTTTTAAATAAAGGGTTTAAATATTTCTTTTATATTTTTTATTTTCACTTAAGTTAAAATTTAAAAAATTATAACGGCTTTAATTCCTAATAGGGTTTAACCGCTTATAATAAATTCAAAATACTTTTAAACCTTACTATCCTTAATTCATAAGGAGTTAAATTTACGCCATATATTTATGCAAGGTTGATCTAGGTTCAAGCCTTGTTTTCTAGGCTGAGCCAAATATACGGAAAATTATTACATATATAATCCATACGATAGCTCCTATACCCAGTATCTTCGAATACGATAACTGATTAATGGTTTTACGGTTAAGATAGATTATATACCTTAGTCTCATAAAACCTCACTTTGAAGCAGAACCTTACTTTGTAGCAGAACCTTAATCTGAAACAGAATGCGTGGTTGTCGATCAGCTTCGACTTTGATGAACCCTATGCTAGCTGGCTGCAGTAAACCTTAAGGATAAACCTTACGCGATATATTTATAATAATAAAAATATTTTATCGGTAATTAAACCGGCCTTATTTACGATAGAAAATAAAATTTATAATTACTACAAATAGCAAATTTTTATCGATTTTGTTTAATATTTCCTTAGTAAATATAGTCGATAAGAACTATTTTTATTTATTTATATAAATACTTAAGTATTTTTCTAAAAAGAAATAACGGTATTTCGAAAGAAATATATATCATTTTAGTTTATAATATAATTTTTAAGATTAAGTATAAAAAATAACTAAATAATAAATAATTATTATTAATAATTATTAACGGAAATTATAAATTATTATTATTATTATTATTATTATTATTATTATTATTATTATTATTATTATTATTATTATTATTATTATTATTATTATTATTATTATTATTATTATTAT
>QJNX01000698.1:0-182974 GCA_004155925.1 Monosporascus sp. MG133 | reverse complement strand
GGGGAAAGTAAGATATGCTAGGTAATATTAGTATCGCCGATATTTGATTTAGTTTACCTAATTATTCGATAATAAACCTGCATAAAATCTTTATAATATTTTAAATTCCGGTTGGTTTTTTTAAATATACCCGTGGGCTTTTTTTTAAAAAATATTCGTTATTTTAATTATTGATATGCTTTGGGAAGTAAATTTATTTTTAAATTAATATAAATAATATTCGTATTAGCGTTTCCGATATTCGTAATATTTTTAGTCGAAGATAAAGAAATTAGCTGTTAATAGGTTTTTAAATTAAAATCGGTTTAATTAATTTAATATTATAAAACAGTTTTGTTACTTAAGTTAATTAAATAAATTAAAATTTTAATTGTTTTATTTTAAATTCGAATATATTTTAATCGTAATATAAATTTAATATTTTCCGCTTCTATCGTTAACGGATTATTTTTGTTAAATATATTATTATTATTATTAAAATACTTAAAAAGATTACTTTTTTAATAACTTTTTAATTAAAAGCATTATTTTGCGAAAAAGCTTAATATAACGATTCGTTATCTATAAAATTATTAATATTAAAGCCAAAATTTTCGAAGCTTTATAATATATTTCCGTTATATAATAATAATTTAAATTAAAATAAAACCGGAAATTATGATATAATAAATGAATAATAAAAATAGAATAAATATTAATCGAAATTGCGTAAATAGCTGGCGATATTAAATTTTAAAGGTATATATTAATTTTTTAAACGGTATATTTCCTTTTCTCTTTATATTCTTCTATTATAATTATTATATTAAAACCGTTTATTTATTTTAATGCGGATATAATACTATCTATATAAAATAAATAAAAGATTACTTATTTAAAGTAATATTTTAAGTAGTTTACAAATTAACGATATTTAAAATGAATTTAATTAAAATGCGAATAATTTTATTATTAATATTCCTTTCTTTATTATAACCAGAGCCCTTAGCATAATAACAGACGGTCGGAAGTTATAAAACGAACTTCCGATACGGGCCTAGGGTTACGTAATGGGCTCGATAAATTCGGAGGACCTAATTGGACCCAAAAGGGTTTGGTGCGTCGAGCTAATGGAATTAGGTAACGGTTCGAAATAATTTAATAGGCTTAAAGGGACTTAATTATTTAAAAAAAGATAAAATTAAATCGAATTAATCGAACCAAAAATATTATATATATATTTATTACTTTTTTATAATTTAAATAATATTAACTTATATTATAACTTAATTATTTAAATTATTTTTAATTTTTATTATTATTTAATATAATTTTATTAATAATTTATTATTTATATTTTTATAATATTATTATTAATATAAACCGTATAATTAAAGTTTAATAATTAATTAAGTTAATTAATTATTATACGTTATAAATTTTTATTTAATAATATAATTAAATTTTAAATAATATATTATACCGTTAAAATATCGGATAATATTTAAAAAATTATTATTTAATAATATAAAAATACGATTAAAAAATTTAAAAAAATTATTTAATATTTTAAAGTTTAAATTAATATTATTAAAATTAACGAAATTAAAATTAAACTTAAAAAATCCGAACCTTATAATAAAAAAATAATATATAAAACTTTTTTATTTAAATATACGTATATTTCCATTTTAAAGGAATTATTAATAAGGCCGATAAAATTTTCGTAATTATAACGTTCCTTAAAAAGATGTTTTAAATTAATTTAAGTTTACCTTACGAAATTACTTAAAAAATGAAAAATCGGATTAATAATAAGTTATCAAAATTTTCTTTTAATATTATATTAAGTTCGAAAGAAAATTAAGAATTAATTTCGGAAATTTAAACGAACAAAGAACCGTAATATAAAAGATTTTCGATTTAAAAAAAAAAAAAGAATTAACGTCTGAATACGGAATAACGTTTAAAAATTTTATGGTTGAAAAGGAATAAATAAACGAAAAAAACGATAATTTAAGCGATATTTTTTATAAAAGTTTAAAAAATAATGTTAAAAACGAAATTATTAAAATAATATGTTTTATTATTTTAAATAAGTATATTATAAAGATTATAGAAATCGATAACCGATAATATAAACGAGAATAAAAACGAAAAACAAAATTATTTTTAAACTTAAATTTACGGAAATTAATTAAAATAAAAAACGTAATATATTTTCTACCATTTATAAAATAATTTTAAAATTTATAAAGTTAAGAATAATATAAAAGAAAAATTAAAGTTAAATTAAATATTATAATTATAACAAAATAAACCATAAAAAATTTTAATATAAAACTTTTAAAAAGTAATATCAAAATAATTAAACCTTAATATTTAAAAAATAACCGAAAAATAAAAAAATTATTACTTTTAATATAATCAAAAAAAGGGAAATTTTTAATTTATCTTTAAAGGTACGAAAAAAATATAAAAAATTAAAACATTTTCTTAAACCGTAATTATCCGATAATATATTATTATACTTAAATTAACAGTTAATTAATAACTATAAAAATAAAAAGAATAAAAAGATTTAATATTAAAAAAATTAATATTTTATACGTAATAAAAAAAATAATAACAAAAATAATAAAAACTAAATAAATAAATTAAAAAGTACTAAAATTAAAACGAAACTTTATACCTAAAAAAGCTTAATCGATATAAAAAAATTATATGTTATTTATTATAATAAAACTTATTATTTACGATACGAAAAATAATAGAAATATATTTAATAACGATTTATATATATATATACAAATAAGGATTTAATTTTTATATCTAAATGAAAAACGACTTTAAAAACCAGAATAATATAAATACTTACATATTATAATTAGATAAAATAATTATAATATTATTATAATATTAAAAAGCTAATTAAAAAAAAGATTATTCCGAATAAAATTTTATATATTATTACGAATAATATAATTATAAAACGTAAAAAAAAAAAAATTTATCAGATAATAATAAAAACCTAACGGGAAATAATAAACAACTTAAATTTTTAACGTACTGATACCAACAATTCCAAAAAAAGAAAAAAAATAAAAAATAAAATCGGAAAATATTTAACAAAAATATTATAATATTATACTTAATATTAAAAATGTAAAAATACCAAAACTAGCTAATAATAATAACAAACAAAAAATGGGCCATAACGATAAATTAATTAAAAAAAACCGAAACCTTTAAAAGATAAGTTGTTAACTTAATAAATTAAATAAAATGATATAAAAGAAAATTCTTAAATTAAAAGTTTAATTATACCGATAAAAAAATAACTAAAATAATTATGAACGAAACCCCCTTAAAAAAAGGTTATTTATAAAAAAGTTATAAGTTAATAAAAGCAAAAAGAATTAACGTATATTCCTTAAAAAAAATTTATATACGATAATAAAAAGGATAAAAATCTTTTTAATTATAATTAGAATACGAATAAAAAAAATGGTATACCGTTATAATAAATTATAAAACCACCCGAATTATATTAAACCAAAAGGAATTAACGAATTACGTTTATTATAAAAAAATAAAACCGAATTTTACGAAATTAAAAATATAAAAAATATTAAATTTATTTATAATAACGGATAAATTAACCGGAAAATTAATTATTTCGAAATTTATATGTAATAACTAAAATAAATTATTAATTTCGATATTATCTTAATACAAAATTACGACATAATTTTCGGCAAAAAATAATTATATTAATATAATTTTTTGATCAATTAAAAAAGTGGTTAAATAAAATTTATTTTACTTTTTATTAATAAAAACGATTTAAAGAAAAGATTTTATTACTTAATTAATAATAACGACGGCAAATATAAGCATAAGGATATAATAAAACTTTATTACCAAAAAAAATACGATATATATAAAAAACAAAAATATATATATACGACATATTATTATTAATATTATTAAGATATAATTATATAAAATAAACGAAAACTTATAATAATAACTTTAAAGATTAAAAAGAATAATTAAAATATTTTTATAATATTATAAATATAAACGGCTTTTTAAAAAATAAATCGAAATAAAATTATTAAAATATAATAAATAAAATTATAAAATAATTCGAAAAATAATAAAATAATTATTTTTTACCTTATATAAAACTTAAATTAATAAGAATTATATATATTACGAAAATACCTTTAAAATAAATAACATAAAAAATATATTAAACGGTTTAAATTATTAAGAAAATACCTTGTATTTTTCGTACCAAAAAAAATAAAGAATTACGGTTAATAATTAATTATTAATAATTAAATAATATTATAAATAAAAATTATATATTTTTATTTTTAATTATTAAAATAAAATTTTATTTTTAAGGAATTAAATAATATATAAGCTTAAACTTACGAAATAAATATAATTTAATTCGTATTAAATTAAAAACCAGATAAAAAATAATGCTTAAAATTAAATACGGATTATAAAAATATTTAATAATATTATTTAAATTTATTAACGCATTTAGGATATTTTAATACTTTTATTATTTATTATTTCGATAATATTTTTATTTATTTAAATTCGAAAAAAAATAAAGAAAATAAATTTATAAAGTTTTTTAAGTTTTATATAACGTTAACTTTTTTAATAAATGCCAAAAAAAACGAATTCCAGAAATAAAAAATACCGTATTTAAAATACGTTATTATTTTAAAATATATTAAAAGAAACCTTAAAAAATAATAATAATTTAAAATAAAAAGTATTTATTATAATTATTAAAATTTGAATTTTTTTTAAATTCGTTAATTATTACTCGAAATTTATTCGTAATTTTAACAAAATTATAATATTCTTATTTAATTTCATTAAAAAGAAAAGTAAATTTTAATAAATAATTAAAATAAAAATGTTTTTTAAAAAATTAAAAATATAATTATTAATAAATATATATAATTTAAATCGTTCTGTAAAATTAAAAACCGATATTTCGAATTATACGTTCAACATAATAATAAGATATAAAAATAATTAAAATAATTTATAATTTATTATGTTTTATTTTTGTAAATTAAAAAAAAAATTATATTATTTTAAATAAAGAAATTTTAAAAATCGTTAACGTTTTTAAAAAAAAATCTAAATATTACCTTAAAAAAGGTTTATATTAAATTAAAATATATATAAATTATAAATATTTTATTTAGTTTATTATTACTCGAAAATTAATAAAATAGTAATTCCGTTACGTAAAATATTTTTTAAAATTCGATTTTATTATTATTTATAAAAAAGAAATTATAAAATAAACGTTTTTAATAAATAACCAAATTTAAAAAAAGAAATTTTAAAATTTTATGTTAAATATTAACTTAATAAAAAAAGGATATATAAAATTACGATAAATTATAATAATTAACAAAATAATATTTAATTTATACTAAAAAATTTAATGATATAATAATTAATTATTAAAAAAATCCGATAAAATTTAAATATTAAAAAAATATTAAAAAAAGTTAATATGCGAAATATACAAATATTAATTAGACGGATATCCTAAAATCCATAAAACTTTAAAACGGTTATAATATATATTTTTTTTTTTAAAAATAATATTAATAAAAAATGTTTTACGAAAATACGATTTATATAATAAAATTAAAATATAATATTATAAATCATACGGAAAATTATAATTATTATTAATTATAAAATAATTATAAAATTTTATTATTTTCGATTTTTTTATTAAATTATTTTTATTAAGAAATTTAATAATAAATATATATTACGATAATATTTTTATAATCGTAAACCGATTTATAAAATCTTTTTATTTTTTATTATTTAATAAAAATATAAACGTAAAAAAATTAATATAATTTCTTTTAAATATTTTATTAACGTATACGGATTTTTAATAGAAATTATATCTATTAAAAATATTATATTTATTTCAAAATTTTAATAAAACTTTATAATATAATTAAATTTAAATTATAAATTTTTAAATATTTTTAAATTATAAATAAATAATTAAATAAAAAAATTAATTAAATAAAAAGAATTTATTTATAATATTATATTAATTATAAATAAAATAATTAAATGAAAAAGTTATTAATAATTTAATGAATTTATAATATAAATAATTACGAAAATATTAAAATAATATTAATTAACGTTAATTTTAATTTTATATTAAAAATTTACCGAAATATATAAAAAGAGGATTAATTACTATTAAGATTATTTTTATTTTAAAATGACTTAAATAATTATATATAAAAATAAAATTAAAATTCGAATTCGTACGTACTTAAATATAAAAATATTATAATTAAAAGAAATTAAAACAAATTAATTATTTAAAAAGGAAAAATAACTAAGTTAATTATTAAAAATATTTACATAAAACGACCTAATAAAAATTCGAGTTTAAATATATCGGATTATATAAAACCGTAAAAGAAATTTTAAAAAATAATTATTAATTAAAATTGTTTTTTTAAATTAAATTTTATTCCGTTTTTTATATTTTTTTATTAAAGTTAACAGCAGATATAATTTAAATTAATACGGAACGAAAAAAAAAGATAATAAAAAATAAATCCGTATAAAAAATCGAAAAAACTTTTAATATTAAAAAAAACGGTAAAAGGTAATATTTAATTAAATAAAAAGATTATTTAAAATTAAGAATTTATAAAAATTTATAAAAACCTTATAGAAATTTATCGCTTATTAAAAAACTTTTATTAATAACGTTAAAAACGTTAAAATTAAAAAAATTTAATTTACGTTATTTAAATCGAACTAATTAACCGTATTTATGGTACGAAGAAATAAGGTTATTTCGGCTTTTAATTTACGTTATTTTTTTAAACGTTTAAATTTTTTTATTATTTTTATATTTTTAAGATTTTTACGTAATATTTCGATTTTGCGTTTACGTAAAAAAAAAATTTCAAATTACTTAATTAAACTAAAAGTTTAAATAATTCGTTAAAATATTATTATAATTTATTAAAACGTTACTAAATAAAAAATAACTTTTTTTACTAAAACGTTTTTAAAATTCGAAGCGATTTTCTTTTGTAATTAAACGGTTATATTTAATTTCGGAAAGTCCGAATAAAGTATAAATATTATTATACTTAAAATAACGAATATATTTTTTAAAATTAAAATAAACCTTATACACCGTTTTTTATATTTATAATACGAATAAAAAAATACGGATATATTAAAACCAAATATATCGATTTTTTAAAAAAAAGATTAAAACGTTATTATATTTACGGAATTTTTATTTTTTAATACGGTTAAATATAACAATTAAAACGAACCAAAAAATAATATATAAAAAAGAAAAATATTTGTTAAATAAATATAATGAATAAATTAATTGTTAAAAATAAAAACCCTAAAGGGAAAAAATCGTATTATAATTAAAACCTTTAATATAATAATAAATGGTCGGAAATTATAAAATAAATTTTCGATACGGTCTTAAAATTACGTAATAAATTTAATAAATTCGGAAAACCTAATTAAATCCAAAAAAGCTTAATATATCGAATTAATTAAATCAGGTAACGGCTCGAAATAATTTATTAAGTTCGAAAAAACTTAATTATTAAAGAAAAAGTAAAATTAAATCGAATTAATCGAACCAAAAATAATATATATATATTTATTACCTTTTTACAATTAAAATAATACCAGTTTCTAATATAACTTAACTACCTAGATTACCTTTAATATTTAATATTACCAAACGTAACCTTACCTTTAGTCCATTACCTAGATTCCCATAATATTACTGCTAACATAAACCGTACGACTAGGGTTTAACAGTTGGTCAAGCCAGTTAGCCGTCATATTCTTACTTAAATTTATTAAAAATATATTTATTCGATACTTAATATAAAATAAATTAATACTTAATTTTATTATTAAAATTACGAAAGAAAAATTAGGCCAGCCGATTAAATTTAAAACCTAAAGTATTTATTCGTAAGATCCGTCTTTATAAACGGAAACTTAATAGTAAATATATAATTAAATATTTTTTTCCTTAATATTTCCTCGTTCATATATTCCGGAAGGTTCGAAAATATTAAAAAGATACGGGTTTAATTTTCAGAAACCCGTTATTTTAACAAATATTTTACGGAATATTTATAAAGGTATTATGCTTATCGGCAACCACGCTTATGAGCCTCCCAAGCCGACATCAGTCGAGAAATTGCGTGCTTACAGGGGCTCAGCAGTCTGCTTTAAAGCAAGGTTCTATAGGACTAATGTATATATTCTATCTTAACTGTAAAAATTATTAATCAGTTATCGCATTCGAAAATACTGGATATAATATCTATCGTATGGATTATTGGTATAATAATTCTCTGTATATTTGGCTCAGCCTGAAAAATAAGGCTTGAATATAGATTAACCTTATAACCTTATATAAACGTCGTATCATTATTTATACTGCTGTAAACATTTATTTTAAAAATATTATAAAAAGTTATAAACAACTTTATAGTTATTATATTTTAAAGTAATAATTTTTATATTATTTATAATAAGCAAAAATCGAAAAAATAACATATAACTTAATACCTTATTAATACCATTTTACGTTACGTATTTAATTAATTATTTTAATTAACCTTTTATTAATTATATAATAAAGTTTTTAAAAGGGGGATAAATAATAAGTATTTTTAGTTCTCCGAAAGCTTTTAATAATTTTATAGGTATAAAATTATTTTCGATAAACCCTAGATTTATTTTTGCCTTATAAAATTTTCCATTTAATTTGAATTTTTGTTTTACTTGAAACTCTTTACCTTACTTTTACTATTTCGGGTTTTTTTTTAAAGCTTAATTAAGTTTTATTACCTTATTTTATTATAATATTCTTTTTCTAATATTGGCTAACTAATTTTGAAATAATTCTGAAATAATTACGTTCGGGGGTTTCTTTTTTCTTTTATTTCCGTAATACTTTTTTTATTTAAGTATCGGAAGTCCGATAAATCTTTATCTTAAAATCCTTTTATAAAAAAGGTTCGGGCCCGAAAAATTAATCTTTGAGAAAAACAAAAGGATATCGACAAAGTCTACTATAACTTAAAATAATAAATTAAATGTATATTAAATAATTAAAAACGTTTAAATAAATATATAACTTCCGAAAAATAAACGGCGTGAAATATTATTATTAGATAGGAAATTAAACTTTAATATTAAGTATTATTTTATAATTATTTTAGTTTTTTATTAATAACTAGTAAGTAAAAAGATAAAGATATTTTTAATAATTTATTATAAAATAAGTTAAACTTAAAAATATAGTTATATTATTAAATAACGGTAATCAGGTATATGCCAGTATTGATAATAAAAATGGCCGAAATATTTATTATGGCGATAATATTGTTAATAATATTCGTTATCAATTCATAATTCATTATTTAAATAACTTAATACCTTAATTACCGGAAAATCCTACCGTATGTTAAATTAAGAAACTTCGTATAATAATCTGATAAGTAACGTTTTATCTTAATTATTTCTTAATTATTTTATTAATTATTTTTAACGTTTATTACCGGCTTAAGGCGGTAATATTTTACTAAATGTTCGTGTAAAAGATAATAGCGAACTTTTATTTCCGCGTTATTTTAAAACTATTTAATTAATTATTAATAATATTACGGACTTTTTATTATAGTTTCGTAATCGTATAGTTTAACTATTTTTGGTAAATAACGCCCGTATAAATAACGATAATTCGGACATTAATATTAATGTTAAAAATATTCGTAAAGTTACTTTTATATTCCATTCTCTAAGTTTAAATTATTTAACGCCTGGTAAAATGGATGGTATAATATCGTAAATAATTTATATTTTAAGTTACATTAATTTAAAAATATTTTCCGGAAATTATTAAAATTTATAATTTTTGCTTACAAAAATATTTTAACCTCAGGTATGATTTTCAATCATTATCTAAAATATTTTTTCCTTCTATAAAAGCCTTTTTTTGTAATATTTAAAACATTATAAATTTTACGATATTTTTACCTAGAAATATTCCCTTATTTAATAATATAAAAAGAAAATAAACTTTATAAAACGGTATTACAGTTTTGATTTAAATAATTTCTAAACTGGCAAAAATGGTATTTATTTAGTAATATTAAAACTTAACATTATAAATACATATATTAAAAATAAATAAGTATGAAATAATTATAAAATAATTTAACAAAATATTAAAACGTATATAAGCGGATATTTAATTTACATAAAGCTATATAGTATTTTATTATTAAAGGTTAACGGCTTTATAATCTAATATAATAAAATTAAAAGAAAGTGTATTATGCAATATGTTAAAATAAGGTTACGAAATTTTATTTTTAAAGTTTACCTATAACGTTCGAACTTATTTTTTATTATAATTATATTACGAAAAATTATGGAATAACGTTCTAATTATATTAAAGAGTTAAGTAAAAATGGTTCTAAATATATAAAAGTAATAAAGTTTAATTAAATACTAAGTTAAGGTTTTAATTAATGTTGTAAAAGATTTAAAAGATTTATTAAATTAAGCCTTTAAAAAGGGTTTAATATTTTTAACTACGCTTACGTTAAAATTACTTTTGCCGCTTTCGGTAACGCAAATCCTGCATTTCGTATAGGTGAAGGTATTCCGTAAGAAAAGCCAGGATCAATACGAATTGGACGCCGTTATGGTATTGGCCTATTAGCCGTAACGTTACTAATTTTTTCGCTAAGTTAAACTTTTAGAAATAAATAATAACAAGGTATTTATTTCTTATATATAATAATTATTTAAATTATTTTATTAATTCTTCGTTATTTAAATAACTTTAAGAAATTTGTTAATAGGTAATCGTAGGTACCTGTTGGCCCTTAGCAAAACCTATTAAGTACCTAATAAGTCCTTAGCAAATCTGATGGGTACCTGTCAGCTAGCAGGGTGTGCGCTAGCACTCCATATACGAAAATGCTCCCTTTAATCGGACCATATATGTTCCGTAAACAGATTATATTAAAGTGCTGTGCGCGTATTAAAACGCCTGTAACTAGTTATGCGATATAATATAACTGATAACCATTATATCTAATAATTAAAAGTTTTATTCGCTTAATTCGTATTATTATTAATTAATTAGCTGTTATTAAGACGATATAAGTTGTATATTAATAATAATTATTTATATCTTTCGTTATCTATAATAACGACCAGACCGTTAACGCCCTTAATTATTTATAAGGAACCTAAGAACTGGAATCGTTTTATAGGCGAATTTTAGTTTAAAACGTACGCGCTTAATATTTAGGATTATATCCATCTTAATTAAAATAATTTATAGTTTATTAAACTTACGAAACACGATATAACCTTTTATCTGAAAGAAAACGACTTTATTAAAAGACGTAAATAATTTAAACGACCAGTTTATTTTCCGAAACCGTATATGTTAAGAAGGTTAATCGAACGGCTTATCCGATAAATATTTTGAAATAATAATAAAAGGTAGATAAGTTTATATCCAGGATTTTACGACGTATATTTACGAAAGCCGGAAATATGATAATTTCCATAAGAATATTAACGACTTAACGCAATTGGGTTTAAAGTTTATATTTTTAACGATTAAAGAAATATTTTTTTCTTTGAAAAATTTACGAAAATGGTATAATAGTTTAATTAAACCCGGTAAGGTATACGATAATAAGTTTTTGATTAATATTTAACGAAAGTATTGTAAACCGTTAAAATAAGTTTTAAAGTTAATAAAAAGCTTAAATGAATAAATTATAAAATAATAAAAGATTATAGCTTTAAGATACCGATATAAAGTATTAAAAACAAAAACGATAATTATATAAATTAACGATTTACGTATAATATTAATTCTTATTATCGGAATTTAAATAATAACTTTCCAGATAATAAATAAAGCTGAAATTAATAACGGTTAATTTTTGGAATTATTAAGTTATAACGTATTTCTTACTTATATTAAAAAGATTTCAGGTAACCTTTCTGATATTTTAAGGAATTTATATAAGTTTTTTTAATTAGGATAATCTTAATTAGAAAGACGTTAAAAATATCAATTTTTAACCCTAAAAAAAACATTAAGTTATGAGTCGAAATAAAGAATATAGCCGTAAAAGTTCTCACTCGAATTAAAATAATAACAAACGAAAATACTAAAGGTTTAATATATAAGGTATACGTTATAGAATTTATTTAGATTTTTATTATATATTTTTTAAATATTTTTATACCATTCTTAAAAAAAAATCTAAAAGATTTTCGTTTTAATTAAGCGATAATAATAATAATGTAACGAACCTGTCATACATCCACCTGGAGGTATAAGCAGTATCCGAAATAAGGGTTCTTAATTTTCAGGTAACAATAACATAATAAATAGGATGTTCGTTAAAAAAATTTGCGGACTTTTCCCTTAATCGGAAATCGATGCAGTTACCTTTAATTAAAAACTTAAATTAATAGCTAAAGAACGAAATTAAATAGGTACTATTTACAAAAAAAAACCGATTGTTATATATCCATCTCGACCTTAAAAAATGTATCTGGGATCTATGTGATTTATATAATCTGGCAGATCACTTAGATTACCTAGATCACCTAGGTCTTAGCAAGAAAAGCCAAGCTTTTCTTTCTCCGAAGTTTAACCGCCTGGAACCCGCGCCAGGCTCCAAGGACAGGTTTCTCCAAGGACAGGAACCCCTGTTCCTGTACTGTAATAAATAATTTAAAAATGTATTATTACCGATTAATTCTTATAAGAGAAATGTATTTATTTATTAAAAATTATAAAAATGTTTAATTATTTAAAAAGTAATTTAATTTTTAAAAGAAATAAACCGAATTTTAACGTACTTTTTAATTTTTAATTAACGTACTATAATAAATGTTACGTTTTATTTTTTAATGAATTTATTTATTTTAAATTTAAGGTTTACGATATATATTTTTAATTTTATTAATAAAATTTTAAATTATAAAATAATAATTTAAAATAATAGAATATACGTAAGGAACAGGTTTATTCCGATTAATAAATACAGGGAAATAAATATTCTATTTTAAAACTTTATTAGTAAGAAAACGTTATATTTATATAATATAATATATTACGAAAATTTCGCGTATAATTTAATATTTTTCTAATAATTTAAAAGATTAATAATTTATTCGACATAAGTTTAATTCAGTAATTATTACGTTAATAACTAAATTTAATTAATTCGTTATCGAGAATATTAACGTAATAATATTTTATATAACCTAAACTATTTATAAACAAAACGTTAATTTATATATAATAGAATTACTGCGAAAAAGTAACGGTACGATATAAAACCTAAAATTAAAATATATAAGGTTCAAAAGATTATTTAATTATAATTTTATATAAGGGGAATTCGTTTAAAAGGTTAAATAGCAGTAAAATATTAAATATATAATAAAGCGATAGTTAAAAGATAAATACGCCGAAAGCCGAAAAAAAAGTTCCGATTAAAATAACGAATCGTTATCGATTTTATAAATTTTGAAAAAAAAAATTTGAAAAGTATAAATACGTTATATTTACGACCGATTATTATTTAGATTTTATATAAAATATTTACCTGAAAATTTGAAAGAAAATATATTAATTATAATATTTTAATGCTTTTCCAGTGTTTTAAAAAAAACTAAAATTAGGTTTTTTTATAATTATTCGAATACGATAATAAAATTTTAAAACATTACTAATTTTGCAATATATTTTATTATCTGTTTTTAATATTAAACTTAAATATTTAATACCGTATAGTTAAGGCTACAACCGGGCTATAAAACGTTTAAGGGGTATATTTTAAAAAAAGCATTTACGATACGAAATATATTATATGTAATTAATATATAAAACGGCGTTATAATATTTAATCGGAAGTTTTAATAAGCTTATTTATAAATATACGGTTATATAACTTACGTTATAATAATTACCGTTATAAAAGAATAAAGATTTTTAAGAAAAGATTTCAAGGTATAAATTATCTTCTTTATCAGTTACCGATTTATAACTATTTACGAAATTTAAAATCCGTTAATTAATAGGATTATTATTATTTTAAAATTGTAATTTAATGAAAAAAAGAATTTTAAAAAATATTAAAAATAAAAATAAAAATATATTACGAAAAATAAATTATATAAGTTATTTCGATAAATAGAATTACTTAATTAAGCTTATATTTACCTTGTATATATATATATAAAGATAAAAGATTTAACGGAATAATTTAATTTCCGGTTAAATAATAAAAATGAATTTAAAATAATATTAACGTTTAAAGAAGTTTACGGAATAATAAAAAGTAAATTTATTTATATAAAATTAATTATCCTCATATAACCGTTATATTCGAATTATTTTCGGTTTTTTTGTTTTTATTTTTATTAATGTTTATATTAAGATTTATTATAATTATTACCTCGGCAGAAATTAAAAAGATAATTTTAAGTTTTTATTATATTATTTAATTTAAAATAACGGTAAAAAACGAAAATATTTTACGGGTCGAAGGTATAAATTTCTATTATATTCCGTATTATAAAAGTTTTATCAAACACGATTATAAAGTTTAAAAGATTATGCTTAATCTTAACCAACTTATTTATTATATAAATTTATTTATTAATTAACTGGTAAGTTACGGCAATATAAAAAGATTTTTACTTAAAATATCTATTATTTTAACCGAAAAGGTTTTGATACGAAAGGAATTTAATAAAATTTTTAAGTTTTACAACCGATTATATACATATATTTTGCAGTTATTATTATAAGGCTATAAAAAGTTAAATATATATCTGTTAAGGAAATTTTTCCGTAAAATTAAAAAGTTTTTTAATTTTAAAAATCGTTAATTAATTTTTTATTAAAGAAATATTTTTTAAAGTATAGAAATATATATATATATATATTTAATAAATATAGTTAATTTTAAAATATAAAGCGCGGTTATTATATAAAATAATTAATAATTTAAAATCTTTTATAATATATATGTATTTTTAATTAAAGGGTTATTTTAAATTTTAATCGGTATTACGTTTAAATTTAACTTAAAGTTTAAGTAATATAATATTATAAATGTTTTTATTTACATTAATATATTTTATTAAATATTTATAAAAATATTTCCAAAGTATTTATAACGTAAGAAAAATTATAATTGAAAAGGTATTATATGAATGAAAAGAATTATATTATAACTAGAGCCCTTGGCACAATAACAGACGGTCGGAAGTGTAGAACGAACTTCCGATACGGGCCCAGGGTCACGTAATAGGCTCGATAAGCTCGGAGGACCTAATTGGACCTAAAAGGGCTTGGCACGTTAAGCCAGTCGAACCAGGTAACGGTTCGAAATAGCTTAATAAGTTCGAAAGGACTTAACTATTAAAAGAAAGGTAAAACCAAATCGAATTAATCGAATTAAAAATAACATATATACGTTTATTACTTTTTTATAATTTAAAAAATATTAATTTATAATATAACTTAATTATTTAAATTATTTTTAATATTTATTATTATTAAACGTAACTTTATTTTTAATTTATTATTTAAATTTTTATAATATTATTATTAATATAAACCGTACGATTAAAATTTAATAATTAATTTAATTAATTAATTATTATACGTTATAAATTTTTATTTAATAATATAATTAAATTTTAAATAATACATTATATTATTAATATGTCGGATAATATTTAAAAATTTACCGTTTAATAATATAAGGATACGATTAAAAAGTTCGAAAAGGGTATTTAATATTTTAAGGTTTAAATTAATATTATTAAAATTAACGAAATTAAATTTAAATTTAAAAAATCCTAATTTTATAATAAAAAAAGTAACGTATAAAATTTCCTTACTTAAATACGCGTATATCTTTAATTTAAAAAATTTATTAATAAAGCCGATAAAATCTTTCCGGTTATAACGTTTTTTTTAAAAAAAATACCTTAAATAAATTTAAATTTATTTTACGAAATTAATTAAAAAATAAAAAATCGGATTAATAATAAATTACTAAAATCTTTTTTTAATATTATATTAATTTTAAAAAAAATAAAAATTAATTGCGGAAATCCAGATAAAAAAAACGTAATATAAAAAATTTTTAACTTAAAACAAAAAAAAATAACGTTTAAAAGTTTTATGGCCAAAATAAAATAAATAAACGAAAAAAACGATAATTTAATCGAAATTTTTTTATAAAAATTTAAAAAACGACGTTAAAAATAAAATTATTAAAATAATACGCTTTATTATTTTAAATAAATATGTGATAAAGGTTATAAAAATCGAGAACCGATAATATAAACGACGGTAAAAATAAAAAATAAAAATTTATTTTTAAATTTAAGTTTAAGGAAATTAACCAAAATGAAAAACGTAATATACCTTTTACCGCTTATAAAATAACCTTAAAATTTATAAAATTAAAAATAATAAGAAAGAAATTAAAGCCAAATTAAATATTATAATTTAAATAAAATAAACCATATAAAAAATTAATATAAAACCCTTAAAAAATAATAACAAAATAATTAAATTTTAATACCTAAAAAATAACCGAAAAATAAAAAAGACGTTATTTTCGATATAATTAAAAAAAAGAAAGATTTTAATTTACTTTTAAAAATATAAAAAATTATAAAAAGTTAAAATATTTTTTTAAATTATAATCATCCGATAACGTATTATTATAATTAAATTAATAATTACTTAATAGTTATAAAAATATAAGAAATATTAAAAATTAATATTAAAAAGATTAATATTTTATACGTAATAAAAAAAAATTAACGATAAAAGTGATAAAAATTAAATAAATAAATTAAAAAATATTAAGGTTAAAACGAAACCTTATATCTAGGAAAACCTAATCGATATAAAAGATTATACGTTATTTATTATAAAGAAACTTATTATTTACGATATAAAAAATAATAAAAATATATTTAATAACGATTTATACGTATATATAAATAAGGATTCGATTATTATAACCGAATTAAAAACGATTTTAAAAACTAAAAATAATATAAATATTTACGTATTATAGTTATATAAAATAATATCGATATTATTATAACGTTAAAAAATTAATTAAAAGAAATTATTCCGAATAAAATTTTATATATTATTATAAATAATGTAACCATAAAACGTAAAAAAAATGGATTTATTAAATAATAATAGAAACCTAACGGAAAATAATAAATAATTTATATTTTTAACGTATTTATACCGATAACTCCGAAAAATGGAAAAAAATAAAAAGAAATTAAAAAACGTTTAATAAAAATAATTTAATATTAAGCTTAATATTAAGAACGTTAAAGGTACCAGGATTAACTAATAATAATAATAAACGAAAAATAAGTTGTAACGATAAATTAGTCGAAAAAGGTCGAAATCCTTAAAAAATAAGTTGTTAATTTAATAAATTAAATAAAATAATATAAGGAAGATTTTTTAAATTAAAAACTTAATTATGCCGATAAAAGAATAATTAAAATAATTATAAACGGAATTTCCAAAAAAAACGGTATTTATAAGGGAATTATAAGTTAACAAAAATAAAAAGAATTAACGTATACTTTTTAAAAAAGTTTTATATTCGATAATAAAAAAATTAAAGAAAATTATATTATAGTTAAAATACGAATTAAAAAAAATTAATATACCGTTATAATAAATTCCGGGATTGACCCGAATTATATTAAACTAAAGGTAATTAACGAATTAGAGTTATTATGGAAAAATAAAACCGAATTTTACGAAATTAAAAATATAAAAAATATTAAATTTATTTATAATAACGGATAAATTAACCGTAAAATTAATTATTTTAAAGTTTATATTTAAAAACGAAAATGATTTATTAATTTTAATATTATTTTAATACAAAATTATAATATAATTTTCGGCAAAAAATAATTATATTAATATAACCCTTTAATCGATTAAAAAATTAACAAAATAAAATTTATTTTATTTTTTATTGACAAAAATAAATTAAAAAATAAATTAGTTATTTAATTAATAATAACGACGGTAAATATAGATATAAAAATACGATAAAAATTTTATTACCAAAAAGAATACGATATGTATAAAAAAAAAGTAAAATAAATATATATAACGTATTATTATTATTATTAAGATATAATTATACGAAATAAATAACGATTTATAATAATAGTTTTAAAAATTAAAAAAAAAATTTAAAATATTATTATAATATTATAAATACAAGGTTGATATAGGTTCAAGCCTTATTTTCCAGGCTGAGCCAAATATACAGAAAATTATTATATATATAATCCACACGATAGATATTATACCCAGTATCTTCGAATACGATAACTGATTAATGGTCTTTACGGTTAAGATAGATTGTATACCTTAGTCCCATAGAACCTCACTCTGAAACAGAACCTTACTCTGAAGCAGATTAATGCGTGGTTGCCGATAAGCTTCGACTCTGATGAACCTTATGCCAGCTGGCTCCACGGTTCCGCATGGTCGCAGTAAACCTTAAGGATAAACCTTAAAGAATAAACCTTAAGAATAAACCTTAAGAATAAACCTTATAATATTATAAATATAAACGGTTTTTTAAGGAATAAATCGAAATAAAATTATTAAAATATAATAAATAAAATTATAAAATAATTTTAAAAAATAATAAAATAATTACCTTTTATTTTATAAATAATTTAAATTAATAAAAATTATACGTATTACGAAAATACTTTAAAAATAAATTACGTAAAAAAAATATTAAACGGTTTAAATTATTACTAAAATATTTCATATTTTTCGTACCAAAAGAAAATAAAGAATTATGGTTAATAATTAATTACCAATAATTAAATAATATTATAATTAAAAATCGCATATTTTTACTTTTAATTATTAAAATAAAAAGTTTTTTTACGGAATTAGATAATTTATAACGTTAAATTTATAAAACAGATATAATTTAATTTCTATTAAATTAAAAAAAGAATAAAAAATAGTTTTTAAAATTAAATACGGACTATATAAATATTTAATAATATTATTAAAATTTATTAATATATCCGTAACGTTTTAAAAAATAATTACGTATTACGTAAATATTTTAATAGTTTTATTATTTATTATTTCGATTATATTTTTATTTTTTTAAATTTAAAAGAAAATCTAAAAAATACTTTTATAAAGTTTTTTAAATGTTATAAAACGTTAACTTTTTAATTAACGCCGAAAAAAACGAATTTTATGAATAAAAAATATTATATTTAAAATATATTATTATTTTAAAATATATTAAAATAAACCTTAAAAAAATAATAATAATATAAAAATAAAAAATATTTATTATAATTACCGAAATTTAAATCTTTTTTAAATTCGTTAATTATTACCGGAAATTTATTCGTAACTTTAACAAAATCGTAATATCTGTATTTAATTTAATTAAAAAGAAATAAGTATTAATAAATAATTAAAACCCAAAAAGAATTTTAAAAAATTAAAAATATGATTATTAACAAATTAATATTAATTAAATACGATTTAAATCGTTCCGTAAAATTAAAAACAGATATTTTGGATTATACGTTAAATATAATAATCGGCTATAAAAATAATTAAAATAATTTATATTTTATTATACTTTATTTTTATAAATTAATAAAAATTAAATTATATTATATTATTTTAAATAAAAAGATTTTAATAATCGTTAACGTTTTTAAAAAATTAAAATATTATTTTAAAAAGAATTTATATTAAATTGAAATATATATAAATTATAAAGATTTTATCCGGTTTTTTATTATCCAAAAATTAATAAAATAATAATTCCGTTATGTAAAATATTTTTTAAAATTCGATTTTATTATTATTTATAAAAAGATTTAAAAAAGTAATAAAAGAAACGATTTTAATAAATAACCAAATTTAAAAAAAAAGGTTTTTATAGTTTTGTATTAAATATTCGATTTAATAAAAAAATATATAAAGTTAAGATAAATTATAATAATTAAAAGAATAATATTTAATTTATATTAAAAAAATTAATAAAATTTAAATATTAAAAAAGTATTAAAAAAAATTAATACGTAAAATATATAAGTATTAATTATACGGATATCTTAAAATTTATAAAATTTTAAAATCATTATAACGTATATATTATTTTTTTAAAATAAAATTAATAATAAAAAAACTTTTATAAAAATATAATTTATATAATAAAATTAAAACGTAATATTATAAATTATACGGAAAATTATAATTATTATTAATCGGAAAATAATTATAAAATTTAATTACTTTTAATTTTATTATTAAATTGTTTTTATTAAAAAATTTAATAACGGATTTATATTATAATAATATTTTTATAATCGTAAACCGATTTATAAAAATTATTTATTTTTTATTATTTAATAAATATATAAACGTAAAATAATTAACGTATATTTTTTTAAATATTTTATAAATATACATAAATTTTTAATAAAAATCGAATTCGATAAAAATATTATATTCGTTTTAAAGTTTTAATAAAACTTTATAATATAATAAAATTTAAATTATAAATTTTTTAATATTTTTAAACCATAAATAAATAATTAAATAAAAAGAAATTAATTAAATATTTAAAATTTATTTATAGTATTATATTAATTACGAATAAAATAATTAAATTAAAAAATTATTAATAATTTAATTAATTTATAATATAAATTATTACGAAAACATTAAAATAATATTAATTAACGTTAATTTCGGTTTTATGTTAAAAATTTATTAAAATTTATAAAAAAAAATTAGTTAATATTAAAATTATTTTTATTTTAAAATAATTTAAATGGTTATATATAAAAATAAAAACAAAATTCGAATTCGTACGTATTTAAATATAAAAATATTATAATTAAAAAAAGTTAAAAAAAAATTTAAAAAAAGAAAATAATTTAACAAAAAGTTTAATTTTAAATATATCGGATTATATAAAATTATAAAAGAAAATTTAAAAAATAATTATTAATTAAAATTACCTTTTAAAATTAACTTTTATTCCGTTTTTTAGATTTTCTTATTAAAGTTAATAATAAATATAATTTAAATTAATACGAAACGAAAAAAGAAAATAATAAAAAACGTATCCGTATAAAAAATCGAAAAAATCTTTAATACTAAAAAAAACCGGTAAAAAATAATATTTAATTAAATAAAAATATTATTTAAAATTAAAAAATTTATAAAAATTTATAAAAAGTCTTACAGAAATTTAACGTTTATTAAAAACCTTTATTAATAATATCGGAAATATTAAAATTAAAAAAAATTTAATTTACGTTATTTAAATCGAATTAATTAATTATATTTACGGTACGAGAAAATAAGGTTATTTCGGCCTTTAATTTACGTTTCTTTTTAAACGTTCAAATTTTTTTATTATTTTACATTTTTCTTAATTACGTAATTAAATTAAATATTTAAATAATTTGTTAAAATATTATTATAATTTATTAAAACGTTATTAAACGGAAAATAATTTTTTTAATAAAACGTTTTTAAAATTCGAAATAATTTTTTTTTAATTAAACGGTTATATTTAATTTCGAAAAATCCGAATAAATTATAAAATTATTATATTTAAAATAACGAATATATTTTTTAAAATTATAATAAATTTTATGAACTTTTTTTTACGTTTATAATATAAATAAAAAATACGGATATATTAAAATTAAACGTATCAATTTTTTAAAAAAAAATAAAACGTTATTACGTTTACGGAATTTTTATTTTTTAATACGGTTAAATATAATAATCAAAACTAACTAAAAAATAATATATATAAATATTTATTTATTAAATAAATACGATAAGTAAATTAATTTTTAAAGCTAAAAATTTTAAAAAAGGAAAATCGTATTATAATTAAAACTTTTAATATAATAATAAATAATCGGAAATTATAAAATAAATTTCCGATACAGGCTTAAAGTTACGTAATAAATTTAATAAATTCGGAAAACTTAATCAAACTTAAAAGGAATTAATATATTAAATTAATCGAACTAAATAACGGTTCGAAATAATTCGATAAGTTTAAAAAAATTTAATTATTAGAAAAAAAAATTTTAAATTAAATTATTCGAACCAAAAGTAACATATATATATTTATTACCTTTTTATAATTTAAATAATATTAATTTATAATATAACTTAATTACCCAGATTACCTTTAATATCTGCTATTACCAGACGTAATTTTACCTTTAGTTTATTGCCCAAATTCCTACAGTATTACTGCTAACATAAACCGTACGACTAGGGTTTAACAGTTGGTTAAGCCAGTCAGCCGTTACAAATTATTTTTAATGTAACCAAAAATATTAAAAATATTTAAAAAATTAAAACTTAATTAGATTTTTAAAAACTCTTTTATTTTATTCGTAAAAAGGTTTTTATGCATAATATTGTTATTATTTACCGTAAAAGACTTAAAGCTTCGTTAATTAATTAATTTAATAAATACGGTATCGGTATATTTTTATAAAAGGTAAAATCTTATAATAAGTTTTCGGTATTAAAATGATTAAAAAAGATTTAACCGAAATTTTTAATTATATTAATGTAATTTTATATATAAATTAATTAACTTTAATTTCTTTTTTTAATAAATAATGTTTTATATATATTAATAACGGATACCGAATTATTATTAAATTTTAATATAGCTTATTTAAATTGGGTTAATAAATATTAAAAAAGATTCGGTTTTATTTTATACGTAATAATTAATATACAAGGTTGATTTAAGTTCAAGCCTTATTTTCCAGGCTGAGCTAAATATATAGAAAATTATTATATATATAATTCATACAATAGATATTATATCTAATATCTTCGAATATGATAACTGATTAATAATTTTTACGGTTAAGATAGATTATATACCTCAGTCCCATAAAACCTTACTCTAAAGCAAAACCTTACTCTAAAGCAAACTGATACGTGGTTGCCGATAAACTTCGACTCTGATAAACCTTATGCCAGCTGGCTGCAGTAAACCTTAAAGATAAACCTTAACAATAAACCTTAATAATAAACCTTAATAATAAATCTTAATAATAAACCTTAAGAATAAACCTTAAGAATAAACCTTAACGATAAACCTTAAGAGTGAACCTGAAGTGCGCATAAAAGGCTGTGCGAGCCCTTGCCAGTCTTACGGCTTGATCGTTCCCAAGGCTTCATCAAAACAGCTAAATTACGTACGTAATAATTAATATAAGATTTATTATAGCCTTAACGGTATTGTAATTTATCCGATTAAATTTAAATTTTAATAATATATATTATAAAATTTTTAATTAAATTATTTTATATTTAATCGAAAATAAAACATTAATATTATATTTCGGCAATAAAGGTTTATTAAATAGTAAGATAACGTTATTTTAACAAATAATAAAATCGACAAAAAAATTAATATTTATATTATAAAATCTTTCTTAAAAAAAAGTTTAAAAAAGTTAAATAAAAAATAAGATATAATAATAATTTTTATTATTAAAACGAAATTAAAACTTTATTCTATTTTTAATTAATTAAAGAATTAAAAATCAGCTTAAATATAAAGTTTTTAAATATATAATATAATAATATAATAAATTATATAATTTATTAACGCCGAGGTTATTTTTTATAAATAAAATTACAATACTTAAACATATATAATTATTAATTTTAAAAAACCGAAAGAAAATTCTATTTTAGATAAAATATATATTTACGGCTAATATGTAAATTAATAAATTAATAAAAACTTTATTATGTAAATTTTTTAAATATTTTAAAAAATTAAAATTAATAAATATTACGGAAATTTTCGTTCGGAAGAAAGTTAACTTACGAATAATTCTTTTTTAAAAAAGAATTAATTACCGAACAACCGGTAAAATAAATAATTGCGGTTTCAAGGAATAATAAAGGGTAATAATTAACGCCGTAATTATATCAAAACGTTAAGGGGATATATTAGCTAGCAGGGGGTACGTTAGCATTCTATATACCGAAGGCTCCCTTTTATCGGACCATATATGTTCCGTAAACAGATTACATTAAAGTGCAGTACGCGTTTTAAAGCGCCTGCAACTAGTTATGCGATATAATATAACTAATGGCCCCTATATCTGACAGTACCCGCGGGTACCTACCTATTTGGATGGGTAGTAGATGGGTACCCATTCCCTCACCCTAGCCTTAGATGGTGGGTTTTGGGTATGCTTTGGCGACACTCGGGGTCAAGGTTGGATAAGTAAGCGTTATAGTGGCGGGCAAGGTTCTTAAGATGTCTTGTTTGCTGTTATAAGCATCTTGGTAAGGCTGGAGGAAGCTTTTAACTACATATTATCTGAGATGACGGGCCCAGTTTGCTATGCGCTCAGTGCGTACGGATACAGACACGTATCATATATATGGTATCCCCGTTGGTTAACGTGTTTAAACCCGTGGTTGTGGCGGACGGGATGGGTAACACAATGTTTTACGTCTTGGCTCATCATACTATAACCACCGAGTAGTTGATTAGGCGGTAGGGAGAGCCTATATAATTGCCGGGGTCCGATCTAAACTTCAAACAATGTAGAAGATCGTAACCTCCCGGGCAAATGCGAACAGACCTGGTTGGAAACTCATAGAGATATCCTTACGCGGACAGGGGGTTATAGAGCCTGCCACTGTGATAGACGTCTATATAAGTTCAAGCCTCGCTTTTAGCTCGGAAAAAACGGAAAAGAATCGCCAGCTCCTCCCTCCATAACTTGTGTTAGATTTGACGCGGGTCTTATAATTGTCGTCGTTACCACCACCATCATTGTCATCCTCATTGCCCCTTGCTATCGTCACCCGATCCCTAGAAGTCGGTGCTCTTGGCAATATCCTCCTGGAGACTCAGGTCCTCGAGAAACCTATCATTCGCGGCCCTCATGCGCGTCAGCGCGTCCTCGCCGAGGACGAGCCGCGCAACCCTGCCGCGGAGGCGCCCGGCCATGCCCTCGCCCGTGACGGCCTCGAAAATGCGCTCGACGCCCTTGGTCGGGTCGCCGCGCTGGCGGCCATGGTAGTCGTTGAAGCGGCGTAGCGCGTCCTCGACGGGCGTGCCCCTGTAATCATCTGGTAGCTCAGGATTACCGCCACCGCTCGCCTCCTGCATCGCGCGGATGAAGTTGGTCCGGAACGCGCCGGGCTCCACGATCAGCACCCGGACGCCGAACGGCGCCACCTCGCGCGCGAGCCCCTCCGACAGCGCCTCCAGAGCCCCCTTGCTCGCGCTGTACAACGCCGAGGCCGCCTGCGGGTCCCGCGCCGCGATGCTGCTCACGTTGACCACGGTGCCCGCGCGCCGCGCCCGCATCCCCTCCAGCGCCGCCTGCGTCGCGTACAGCGGCCCGAAGAAGTTCGTCTGCATCTGGAGCTCGGCTTCCTTCTCGCTGGTCGATCATCATCGCACCAGTCAATCAGCTCTAGTCCCAGTCTCTTTGCGGGAATGTATGTACATAGGGATGTGGTTGGGGGCGAGGGGTAAGCTCACGTGATGGTCTCGCATGCCTTGAGCACCGAGTAGCCGGCATTGTTGATGAGATAATCAATCGGCCCGGCCGCCTTGATCTTCTTCGTGATGCTGTCTTTCGACTCCGTCATGTCCATCTCGACCACCTGGCCGCCCGCCGCCTCGATCTGCTTGACCGCGTCGGCGGCCTTTGCCTTGCTCCGCACCGAGCCGATCACACGGTGCTTCGCCTGCAGGGCGCGAAGAGCGAGGATCAAGCCGAAGCCGTTGGAGACTCCGGTGATAAACCACAAGGGAGAGGACATGTCGACTTTGAAAACTCGTAAAAGGGGGCCACTATCGTTGTGGAGTGCGATCTTAAGCGAGCCGTACAGAGACGAGGCAATTGCGAATCCTTGAAAAATCCAAGTTCTTCTGAATTGCCAGACTCTCTGTCCACCTCCGGGGGTCGTTCCTTCTCATATTTATATTGGCCCCTTATCGGGGCCAGGAGGACGTTATCATCTTAACTCCTAACTCCAGACTTCTAAGCCGTATGTGCACCGTCCCGCTTAATCAGAGGATGCAGTTCTTTAGCAACTCCTACCCCACCGGGTCCACCGTTAGGGCTGTAGCAGTGCAGTTTAGACCCAATCGCCGAAATCGAAGCCGTATGGCCTATCGCCGACGTATTCACTTACGCAAGTCAGCGACCGGCACCCAGCACCGAAGGACCATAATGGACCACTAATTATATATCAATACGGTTCGGAACTATTCTTCGTTAGAGTGTGTAGTATTTCAGTCGTGCAGATCACCAAGATTATACCTGAAGCTGTGATGTCGGCGCTTATATTTATTGACTCAGGCAAACCAGCTGATGTTGGGGTGGGTATTAGTATGCTTTGTCCCTTCTTCTCTAGGACTACGCCTTTCCGCCCATATGGCTTTTATTTCCGTCAAGACCATAACAACCTAGCGGTCTAGCGAGTTCGCGCTCCCTAACAGCCTTGATGATCGCAAGCACTTAATTGGTGAGGTTTGACGTCTATAGGCTCTGTAGTCATGCCACGTATATCATCATTAGATTTCTCGCTACGGATGCTCCACGGATGATAGAAATCAGCATCCTGGCACTTTGCTTCTAGAAGCCCTGCCGGCCGACCATTCTGGCGCGCCGTCGTGATGAATACGGGTTCCGTGTTCCGACTAGCTCTTCACAGAAATCTAATGGCCACTGCATTTCCTTGTGTGACTACTTAGAGAGGTTCGAAACTGGCGGCAACACCAATGCTACTATATTTTACGTGGCCTATGGCGCTCACGGTGCTGATATATATGCCAAGCTTTTCAATACTGCATTGTCCATCCATAGTCTTCCCGCGAATGTCGAACAACTTGTTATGAGCTATTATTACACCCAGTAATAGCTCATGATTTGGATGCCTTACGCACACCTTGTCCGCAAGCCAACCTGCTAAGTTAAACACCCACTTCACGCACCACCCCCTTCCCGCTCCACCCTAAATTTGAGGCTATTGCTAAACCACCTATATACTTCAAAAATCAATATCTCAGCAACCACTTAAGCAACATACTTCGGGTTTTATCGTAGTCGTACTATTATACAGTCAGGATCATCCGTATCATATTCGCTTTCCTTTTCTTCTTCGCCTTAGGCTTCGTTTTACGAAATAACAAAGAAGGGCCCTTACGCGTTACCTTTTAGCCGTACCTTTATTTCCTTAACATTTTTTAACCGTACAAACTTTTAATTAAGATAATTTTTTTATTATTTTTTTTTTATACTTTTTCGGGCGTGCTTTTTTAAGGGCTAAAATTAATTAGTTATTATAATTTTCGAAAACGATTAATTCGCTATTAAAAAGGTTAAATATTTTGTTTATCTTACGGAAAAAGAACCGAACGGTAAATTTTCCGAAAGCCGGATTAACTTTAATTAGGGCTTTTTTAAGGATTTTTAAATCTTTTATAGATTTAGGTATCTTAAGGCCTATTAAAATAATTAATTCGAGAAAATCGGGTTGATATAAGATAACAAACGGTTCGGTAACCGGTTTATTTTCCGTACCGTTATTTTTTTATATATATAAATTCTTTAAAACTTTATTCCGATTAATAGGCCATATTTTCGAAACCTTAAAACCCTTTTTAATATATTATAAAACGTTTATAACCTTTTCTTAAACCTTAATAAGCGCTTATAAGAAATCCGTTTTGTTCGTTACTTCCGAAACCTTTTCGTAATAACGCTTCCGGAATTAATAACGGTACTGTTACATCCGTAGGGATTCCATTAAACCCAGAGAAGGAGCCAGGTGAGTTGAGACGGCTAAGGCCTCCACCCCGTCGGCTAAATCTCGGCTTTCGGCTTGTCTCTGTCTGTCTCCAGAGATAGAGGGAGACCGTCTCTGTCCGTCTCCAGAGACCTCCAGAGACCTCCAGAGATCTCTGGAAACTAAGGGAGATAAGGAGGATATATGTATCAAACGATTTCCTATATAAATAATATCTTTTTAATTCCGTTTTTTAATTATTAATTTAAGTTTTTAATTAAAGATATCGTTTTCCGATTAAGGAATAAATTCGTAAAAAATTTTTAATAAATATTTTATTTATTATATTATTATTATTTATAAATTAAAATCTTTATTTCGGATATTATTTATATATTTAAGTAAATATATAACAGGTTCGTTATATTTTAATTATTTTTTAATTAATAATTAACTAATAATTTAAGGCCTAATTAAGTATAAATTTTCCTAAACTTAATAAAAACGATATTATAAAATAACGTTTAATAAATAAATAATATAATATTTATAATTATTAAAATTAAGGGCTTAAAAAAGATTTTTCTTTAATAATAATTTACCCTTGTTCCAAAAGAAATTATCGAAATCTAGCCTAAAAAAACCGACCAAAAAAAAAGGAGGAATAAGGTATAAAAATTAAAAAAAGAAAGGAAAGGAAACTTATAACCGATAAGCGACTGGATTTTATGATTAAAAAGGTTATAAAATTTAAATAAGAAAACGCTAAACTTGTTCGATAATTAAAAAAAGAAATTTGCGCTTTTTTTAAAAATTACTTTTTATCTAAAAACTTTAACCCTTTTTTTATTTAGTCGAGATTAAAAAGGAATTATATCCCCTTTTATTTACTATAAAATATCTGATATTAAAAGTTATAAGCTAAATTTTTTAAAACTTTATGATAGATTTATTAATATAAAAAGATTTTTGGTTAAGGCCAGATTTTACCTTAAGTAATATAAAAGTTCTTTAACGGAAGATTATTAAAAACAAAAAAACTATTTTTTAGTTATTTATTAAAAAGGTACTTAATTAATTCGAACCTATTTTTAAGGATTACTTACCAAATTACTTTAACGATTACCTGGATATTACTAATTATATTTTTAATAATTATAATAACTGTAAAAAACGAATATAAGCTTTATATAAAAATACGAATAAATAATAATACGTAATTAAGAAAATATACGACTTAAAGCAAATTACTTTAATAACCGAATATATAACCGAATTTAACCGTTTCGTAATTATTTTTAAATTTTCTTAAGATATATTATTTTTCTTCTTTTATAACGGCTTAAAATTTTAGGTTAAGGATGAAATATTTAAGGTACCTAAAATAAGCCCTTTCGAAGATTATATAAATAAGGTTATTATCGCCGACCGACGTATTTTTGATCGATATCTTAAAAAAAAAGGTACCGGTAAATAAAGTAATAACAAACGTTTTAGTAACAAAAAGAAAATAAAGGATAAATCTTAAAAGAAAGCTAATATTATTTTAACGGAATCCAAAAAAAAGCTAAAGTTAAATATTTTAATTATGGTAAAAAGGGCCATTTTAAAAACGAATATTATTTTTTATTAAAAAAGGGGAACCTTTAAAAAGGAAAAATCCTATAACCTAAAAAAAAGATCCGTGTGGCCGAATAAAATATAAACAGCAAAGAAAAGGATAAAAAGAAAATAAACCTTACTTCCGCCGATTAGGAATTATTATTATTACGACCAGTAAGGTTAAAAATAACGACCTAAAATATAAAGATTATATTATTTACAAAAATGTTATGGCTAGAACTTATAAATACTATCCCGGATAAATAACTTTTAAAGTAGCTATTACGTTAAAATATATTTATTACCTCGATATATAGGAATGTAAAATATACGACCAAAACAATTAATTACAAAACGATTTCGGTAATTATAAATAATTATCCTCCGAATATTATATTTTTCCGGAATATATAATATACCTAATAATTCCAGTAAACGATTATAAACTTTTACATTTTATTACTTATTACGATTATAATTATCTTATCCATTAACGAACTAAAGAAAATAACAACTTTTAGCTAAAATATAACGAAAAAACGCCTATAAAACCAGACGACGAATATAAATATATAAAAACCCCCTAATAACCAAATTACCCTAAATCTTATTACTTATACCTTAAATTAAAATAAAGCCGGAAGGTTATAACGTAAGAATGTTTATATTATTTACTAATATTATATAAT
Organism: Monosporascus sp. MG133; assembly: GCA_004155925.1. Taxonomy (NCBI): domain Eukaryota; kingdom Fungi; phylum Ascomycota; class Sordariomycetes; order Xylariales; genus Monosporascus; species Monosporascus sp. MG133. The sequence goes on along the minus strand of QJNX01000698.1, from coordinate 152,637 downwards.
AAACATAAACTTTTAGCTATAAAAATATCCCTTTTAAAAATCTGCCTTTTTAACCCGATAATTCGCAAAATATAAGACTTAAGAAAAAGTTTAAAAAAAATTTATCTTTAAATATCAATTCAGTAACAAAAAAATGGTTTAAATATATAAATAATTATTATATTAAACATATAATCAAAAAAGTACGCGAATAAAAACGCTTTTTAACCCCTAAGGCATATTAATTAAAAAATTACGAAAACTCTCGAAAATAAGGTACCGAAAAACCCTTATATATAAAACCTTATATAAGGCAAAAAAAAAAACCCCGGAATCAGATCGAAATTTTAATTTATTACGGAAATAAAATATTTAACGCTATAATCGATTCCTAAAATAAAAAGAAACTTTATTTTTCCCAGGATAACCGAAAAATACCAAATCTTTTAAAGGTATAAATAGCAATTATACAAATTACGGATAATTAATAAAAGCTTATTTACTTACGATAACGGCCGAATTCTTCGAAAAATTAAAAAATTTATAATCCAAATATAAAAATATTAAAAAAAAGTTCCTTTCGATATCGCCGATATTTTAAGATACGACATCATTTTAAGAATACCGTAACTTCGTTCCAATAATCTACGGATTAATTAAAGGAATTAAACGTTTTTATGGAATAATTTTAAGGAAAATTCCATAAAATCTATTACGTAATTAAAAAAAACCAAAATTTCCAACCTAATAATAATAATGCCCTTTAAATATCGACGGTTTAAAAAGCCGTTAAGGAATGAATTCGAAAAGAATTATTAAACTATAACTAATAAAATTATAAAAATTCCCATTAAAAAGGAACATTATTTAAAGCTTTATCAAATCTATTACATAAACCTTAAAAAAATTAAGGTTCTTTAAAAAAATCTTTAACGAAACCTTAAAAAAAGTTATATTTAAAAATCCGAATTACTTATAAGATATCCAGTTATAATAATACCAAAAATAAAAATTAATGAAATTAAGATCGATAAAGATAAAAATTTAATATATCGATAAATTTATAACTATCGACAATTAAATAATATTATCATTAAAAATAAATATTTTTTAACGTTAATAAATACTATAAGAAAAATATTAATAAAGCTAAATAGTTTATAGCCTTAAATCTGTTAGATAATTATTATTTAATCCGAATAATTAAAAGCGAAAAATGAAAAACTGCCTTTAAAATTATTTATGGACATTACGAATATAAGGTTATACCATAAAAATTAATTAATACCCCAGCTAATTTTTAGTACATATTTATTATTATCTTACGGAAATTTCTAAATAAATTTATTTTCGTTTATTTAAATAATATTTTTATTTATTTAAAAAGTTTAAAGAAAATATAAAAAGTATATTACTTAAGTTTTAAAAACTTTTGAAAAAATTAATTTATTAATAAACGTTAAAAAAACGTTTAATATAATTAAAAGCTAAATTTTTTAAGCTTTATTATTACCTTTAAACAAATTTCAATCCAAAACTTTAAATTAAAAACCGTTAAAAATTAGCCGATTTTAAATAAAGTTACCGTTATTAATATCCGTTAATTTTTAAGGCTTACCGGTTATATATAACCTTTAATTAAGGATTATAACAAACTTACCAACCCCTTAATTAAACTTATTACCAAAAAATATATTAAAAAAATTCGAATTCTTAAAGGAAATAAAAAAAATTTCCAAAATATTAAGGATAAAATTATTAACGTTCCGGTAATCAAGTTATTAAATTATAATAAAAAAAGATTTAAAATAAACGTTTTAAATTACGCCCTTAAAGTAATTTTAAAGTAACTAAAAAGTAACGGAAAATGATACCTAATAACGTGCTTTTTTAAAGCTTTTAATGACGTAAAATTTAAATATCCCATTTACGACAAAAAGTTGTTAACGATTATTTTAGTACTTAAGGAATAAAAACCATTTTCTAATAAAACCAAAAAATTATTCGATATTTATTTAAACCATAAAAATCTTATTCGATTTATAACGACCCAAAAGCTAAATAAATGCCATGAAAATTAGATAAATTTTTTTAAATTTAACTTTAAAATTTACCGTATTAAAGGTAAAAAAAATATCCAAACGGATATTTTAAGCCGAAAAAAAAATTACGACTTAAAAGTTTCCAAACGATACGTATAAATATTATATCGTAAAAAAGATAAAATAATATAGCTATATATAACCCTAAAACAGCCGATTCCGGAAAAATTAACCTAGTTTAAAAATTCTTACGATCCGGAAAAATTAAAATTAAAATTAAATAATAAGGACTAGTTATTATTTTACGGCAAAATTTACATTCCCCGTTAATAACAAAAGGAATTTGATAAAAAGTTTTACGAAAACCCTTTATATAATTATTAAAAAAATTTAAAATTATTAAACGATTTTAAGAAAAATACGATTTTTTAAAACTTTACTAAATAATTAAATAATTAATCAAAAATTATAACGTTTATAATAAAATTAAGGCAATTTATTATAACCCGTATAACTTATTATAACCTATAAAGATACCTAATAAAATATAAAATACTATAATTTAGGATTTTATTATTAATTTCCTTATATCGAAAAATCCAATTATTAAAATTAAGTACGATACGGTATAAGTAATTATTAACAAATTTATTAAATATGGATGTTTTTTACCCTTTAAAGGAATTATAATAACAAAATAACTGGCTTACGTTTTTATTTGATATTATCTCGACAAATACGGAATATAAAAAAAATTTGAATCGAGATAAATTTTTTATATTTAAATTCGGTATTAGCTTTTTTAAGCAAATTAGTATTAAGTTTAAATTTTTGATAATTTATTACCCTTAAATAAATGGTTAAATAAAACGATTATATTAGACTTTAGGATAATACCTTCGAAATTACGTTAATTATTAGCAGGATAATTGTATTAAGTTTTTATTACTTGCATAAATAGTTTATAACATATTTATTAATGAAAATATAAACATATTACTTTATATAATTATATATGGATATAATACGGCAATTTAACGACCAAAGTAATTAATACGTAAGGTACCAGTTATTATTGTAATAATTTTACGAATAGAAATAATGGTAATAAAAATTAAAACGATATAAGCCCGATTTTAGATTAAGTTATAATTTTTATAATAAAAAATGATTTAATATTATAATAAAAAAAGAATTAAGGGATTAATTTTAACGAAAGGAAATAAAATCTATTTATTACGTTAAAAATAAAATGTAACGTTAAACTTTTTTTAAATCAAAATAAAAAGATCCAGTAATAAGCTTAATTTTAAAAAGTTTAACTTATTTAAGATTAAGAAAATTATTTTAAAAATTAATTATAAATTATTATTACCTAAAACCATAAGAATATATCTTATATTTTATATTTTTTTGTTAAAACCAGCCTTAAAAAACGTCCCGTTTAAAAAAAATTTCGAAATCGAAGGAAACGATAACCAATACGAAGTTAAAAGAATACCGGATTTTAGAATAGTTAAAAATAAAATCCAGTACCTAATTAAATGGATAAACTACTTATTTAAGGATAATATATGGGAATTATTCAAATACTTAACGAATACGATAAGCCTGGTTAAGAATTTTTACCGATAAAATCCTGACCGACCAGGATCGCGGGTAATAACGATCCCTTATTTAAATTTAAGTTTAAGGCGTTTTAGTCAAAAAAGGTAAATACTTCTATCAGTATATCGAATCTTAAAGCGAATTATGTTCGCTTTTTTTTTAACGGTTTTTTTCCGTATTTAATTATTTTTGTTCCTTTAATTTATTTATATTTTTAGGCCTCCTTTAAATAAATAATATTCTTTTAGAATGTAATTATTTAAATTAACGATTTAACCGGATAATACGGTTAAATAATTCCTGTAATTATTAAATTACTAAACGTTTCTCTTTATTTATTCGAAGTTTTTTAATCCGAATATTTTTAAAAAACGATAGCAAAATATGATTTCCATTATAGGTTTAAACGTTAGCTAATAAATAATTCTGGTAATTTTTCCGTTTTTTTAGTATTTTGTAAAAAAAAGAAAAAAAAATGAGATAACGTATATATCGCATAATTTTAAAGTTAAATTAAGAAATCGATTTTATAAGCTCGTAACGATTTTCGGTTAAAATTTTAAAACGTTTTTAAGGTCTACCTAATATAATTAAAACATACTACGATAGTTAAAAAAAATAAAACTTACCTTTTAAAATTTTGGGGATAAAAATTTTTTTTTAAAAAAAAGGAATAATATTATATCCGTAGGAATTCCATTAAACCCAGAAAAGGAGCTAGGTAAATTAAAACGGTTAAGGTTTTTACCCCGCCGGCTAAATCTCGGCTTTCGGCTTGTTTCTGTTTATCTCTAAAAATAAAGGAAAACCGTTTCTGTCCGTTTTTAAAAACCTTTAAAAACTTCCAGAGATCTCTGGAAATTAAGGGAAATAAGGAAAATATATATATTAAACGATTTCCTTTGTAGATAGCATTTTTTTTAATTCCGCTTTTTAGCTATTAATTTAAATCTTTAATTAAAGGTATCGTTTTCCAATTAAGGAAAAAGTCCGCAAATCTTTTTAACGAACACCTTATTTATTGTGCTATTGTTACCTGCAAATTAAGACCCCTATTTCGGATACTGTTTATACCTCCAGGTGAATGTATGACAGGTTCGTTACAGGTACTTACGTTTTAGGACGGAAAAAATACCCATATCAAACGGTTATTATGTATACGATAAATATAAAATAAAAAAATGATATAAATTTTTTAATTATATAGTTATTATAACTGTCGATAATAAGGAACCTTTATTTTAAAACGTTAATAGGTTTCGTATAAGGAATAAATACCTTTCGTAATTATTTTAACTTAATATTAATATTAGTCCAGTTATTTAAAAACGTTATAAAGTACCAGTTTTTATATAGTTAATTTTCCGTATTAAGAAATTATTATTATTATACGTTAACGCCGTTAAATATAATTAACGGAGGAAAAATACGTCCATTTACGTTAATACAGGTTATAATTAATATCTACGTATACTTAAAGATATTTTTTAAAAGGATAAAGTTTTTAAAGATTTTATTAAATACGAAAAAAAATTTTCCATACTTTTTATTATTCCGAATTCGTCGGCATTATATTTATTACGGAAATATATCCTCCGTACCTTTAATAAGGTTAAACGGTTAAATAATACCTTATAAATGGCTTCCGTAATTCCGTTTAAGCGCCGATAATCGATAACCCGATTTTTTAAAATCCTAACTTTAAAATAGTATTAAAAAAATTACGTTATTTATTTTCTTCCTAGGCGTTCGGAATTATTAAATTTGATAAAAAGGCGTTATGCGTACGTACGAAATCGGGTATAGGAAGGAACGTATTTAAACTGGCCCTAAATCACGATTTATTTTATTAACTTATTTTTAAAAACCTTAAATACCTTTAGGCAATTTTAGTTATATTCCTTTCGGGTTTATATTCCTTTAATTCTGCGGCGAAAATAAATACGTTCGATCTGGTATAACTTGGAAACCGTTCGGACGGATTTTCTATTTATAACGTCGTTAATCGCTTTTGCAGTACGTAATTAAGCAGCGAATTCCATATCGTTAGAATCGCCTAAATCTGAGGATTAAGAAGGTATGTTTTGTTTTCTAAGGAAACGTTGTTTGATGGAGATATATACTGTTAAAGAAGGGGTTAGTGCTTAGGTTGTCTCGAAAATTCTGTGGGGCGCGAAGGGGGTGGTGTCACGTAGCCACTGCACCAAAAGACTGAATTGATAAGTGCGCACTTATTGCGCTACTTATCTGACAGGTGGTGCGTAAACTGGGTCTTTGACTTATTCTAGAAACGGTTTTAACCATTAAGAGTCAACATGAAGAGCCTCATGCTAAACGCGCGCAACACATAGTCTTTCAAGCCCTCCGCGAGGGAGCTGTTTTGATCCATCAAGCAGGTAATATGGGCGGGAGCGGGGAATGTGGGAATAGGGGTTAGAATAGGGGCAACTAGGCGACCCATGGCTCGGTGTAAAGATAGTTATCCAGGGCCCCAGCCTTAATCGCTGGTCACATAGTATGGAACCTAATGCATATTTAACTAAGCTTAGTCAAGCAAGTAGCTAGACAATAAAGTATACTGCCTAGAACAAACCTGATTAGCAGACGTTCGCTGCACTACTCAGAAGTCACCACCTAAAGAACAAGAATCAATGAAGCCGGCAGTGAGGCTGTGTGAAGGCCATGTATAAACCTGTCACTGAAGAATAAAACAAATGGCAAAGACTTTTCTGACCTAAAAGGCTAACTAATGCTTCTGGAATTACTCAGACGGAAGTTTTCCAAACCTGGACAACCAATCACGCGGGTAGTTATAACTACAGCGACGGCCAACTCAGCACATGTCAGCCTTTTTATTTTTTTCTAATAAGACTGTGCCTTTCCAGCATTCTGGAGGGGGGTGTTACAGCCAATTGGCTTTAAACGTAGGTAACATACTGTTCTAAGATCTTCTATAACCGGTTTAACGATGCCGTAAAAAGAACAAGCTGCAACCAGGGGAAGGCGAACTGCTGACTCATTGACTAATCTTCTGACATATCATTCGGGGCCGAGGAATGTAGCACAGCCTTGGAGGTCCCCCAACTATAGCTATACACAATGACTTATAGCGTAATCAATTGCTGCTTACGACCCTTACTAACTGTACTTCTCGTGGACAGAAATGCGGCACACACATGAGCCATGCTTTCGTAGTCATAAACAATGAAAAATTCTCTCTGAAATAGTATGACCATGCTCACTTTCCAGTAGAATCCGCCACGCCCCCAAATACAACAACACAAAAGTGCAGCTGTTGGGTCAAGAGATATGGCTCCATATAACCCATCTAAGCCTCGTCTTAGCAATTGGAGCTTTTGTCCAGCTTATCCTTTTATACGCAAATTGCTATCATGACCTCCCACACACATGATCGTGTGGGTAGTTAAATATAGTCGGGTTTAAGCCCGGGGGGGCCGGGAAGCCGCATTTATGTTCTGCGAGAATTCCCTCGTTTCAGTCTCATCTCCTTTACTTCTCTATCATCGACACAGAAATCCGCTCGAAAAAGGACTCCAGAACTAGCTGACCCAACATGTATATCAAAAACCTCCTGTCTCCCCTCGCTCTCGGACTGCTTATGACCGACGCGGCGGCAATGGAACCCCCGTTCAATATCACGGCCATTAGCGCACGATACGGCAACTCGAGGATAGAGTGCTGGCAGCTCGACTCGTCTTTAACCTCTCGGCACAGCTGGGCATAGCGGGCGGTGGTGTGGCAAGACTAGGCGATGTTAGTGACATAACGTACAATGTCATTCTCGCCAACTCCGACGGCGGATGGCACACGTTCCTAGGAACCGGTGAGTTGTCCATCGTACTTCCGTTTGGGCTATAACTGGTACTGATCTTTCTCTAGGTGGGTTGCCGCTCTCTCGGGACAGGCGTATATCACGGTTCCTAGGGACCAGTCTAACGGCCTCTACGCTACCGGCGGCGATATCCTGTTTGTGGCCGATACCGCTAATTTCAGCCGGCAGGGACACAGAAGTCAATATCCGGGCGTCACTGAGACCGTGGTCCTCCAGATCCCCACTAGACATGGGGAAATTCCGCCTCATGCTGTCTTGCATCAAGGTCCTTGCAATGCAAGTGAGGTCGCCGGGGCCCGCAGATTAGGCATTTAGGAGGTGCCTTGGAGCTGTCCACGGTAGGTGGATAATCTGGGATTTCGCTCCTAGTGACAGGCCTTGAGGGCTTGGGGAGTACACACGATAATATTACGTAGAAGGATGTGGGTCGTTTACTTATCCCTATTGTAACCCCTATTTTAAGGCGCCGGCGTGGGAGCGGAAAACACAAAAGGCGTTGAATTGACACTGCTTAATGCCTTTTGCCAGGGACAGGAAATCCTCACCTCAATTCTTCAATATTGGTGATGGCTTAGTTGCAGTTCTTTTGTTACTTAGGACGAACGTGTATATACGGGTGAAGGAATCATGCCCGATGGCGGAGGTCTATTTTATATTAGAATAACGCTATTTTCATATAGAGACATGTGAATGTCCCTAGAAGACTTTAACAAAACACTGTTACATCCCCGAGGTCCAACCGATGGCCTTAAACATTAGAGTAATCCAGAGGTGCGAAACAAGGGGCCTATGCCGTCTAGCGATAAGATTTATACAGCATTACGACAATTCCCACCACTTCTTCTCTCACTCCGGAGGGTATACGACAATCCTGTCGATGTCTGCCCCCTTGTAGTCGAACCCGTTGTAGAGACCACCGATCGTAATGGTGTTCTTCTTGCCCTTCTCTAGCGTGAGCTGCAACGGAGCCGACAGGATAATGCCCTTGTGCGTGTCCCTCTGGTACAGCGTCTCGACGTTCTCGGCGTTACCGTTGACCACAACGCTGGAGATGCGGCGAAGTTGCCATGAACCGCCGATCCGGTCCGGGCTTCCCTGGGCTACGGAGAATATGTGTTAGTGACCTTTAGAAATGACTCGGAACGGGCCAGACTTACGTTGATCACCGAAGCCCATGTCGTCGATGTCTAGTTCATGTTAGCCGAGCACACTACCACCCTTAAAGGGACTTACTCTGATAATAAAACGAAACCCATTGGGGCTTGCCGGTCCCTTCGATGTTGTGGAAAGTAACAGTGCTGTCATTGCCGTAGATCCCCGTGAGGATTACGCCGTCACTGCCGAAGTTCTGTCGTTCATTGAACATTAGCTAACTTTTGTCTTATTAAGATAAGTTTCAAGCGGGGCTTACCGCTTCTTGCCTGAACGCGTTACCGGCTGTGGTGGCATCCTTTCCGTAGTACGCCTTGCCCTTAACCGGTTTCCACTCTCCAGTTTTGCTGCTCGCTTGTCAGTAAATTGTTTTGAGCGATAACTCGACGCTGGAAACGTACACGTTCAGATCGTAAACATCATGCCACTCGAGCTCCAGAGTCTTCTTCTTGTCGTCGATGTTCATCGGCAGCCAGATGTACCGGCTTTCCCAGAGGGAGTTCGAGTCCCACTATATCAATATACTGTTAGTCACGTTCACATTTCCATATAGTAAGCGCACGTGCCTGATCGCCTAGATAGAGATAAGTCGTCTTCTTGGTGCCCTTGATCCTCAGGGAGAAGCCCGACTGCGAGTTGAAGGTCCGGGTGTTCAGGGGCGCGACGATCCACGGTTGCGACCAAGGGCCGCTGAGGGAATCTGCTCGGAAAGCAACGACGTCTGGTTCGACGGCGGTTAGAGGCTCGGCATTCAAAAACGGGAGGGTAGCACATACTGTTAGGTCTGTAGCCGGTCTTATGGCTCATCAGCGCATAGTAGCTCTTGTCCGTCTGGATGATCGTGGGCGCCTCGAGGTCATACTTGTCGAAGCGGTGGACTACCTCATCCAGGTCGCTGACCTCCTCGTTGAAAGAGGTGAGATAGACATCTCTGCCCTCACGGCGGTCTCCGTTGGAGTACAGGGCATAGGAACGGCCATCCTTGTAGTCGGTGAAGAGGCCGAAGTCTTGCGACCAGTTGCCGAGGGGGGCGGTCGCGTTAACGAAGGTGTAGGGCCCAACCGGGGTATCGGCCGTGGCGAAGCCTTGCAGCAGAAGGCCATAAGTCGCGTTGTCGGCGTGCCACCACATCTATGATAAGTCAACTTATTGGTTTCTGCGCCGCAGAGGGATCTCCGGATCGTCTCACGTGGTATTTGCCGGTAGGCTCGCTATAGACCACCTTAGGCCGCTGGATAATCATATCCGGCGAGATATAAGGATGCCCATCAACAGGTTCTTGCAGGGAGTCAGCACAGTGCCTTTGCCTCATTCAAAGCCTCGAGGCACTCACCTAGGGCGATGCCGTGGTACTCCCATGTAGCCAGGTCCTCGGAGCTGTAGACGGAGACACCGCCGCCTTCCTCCTGACCCTCGACCTTGTACTCGCCGTACCACCAGAACTTGCCCTGATCAACCATTATTCCTCCGGCGTGGGCGTTCACGAGATTTCCCTCCGTGTCCCTCCATCGCGCACCGGGGACGATGTACTTGGCGCACGCCGATGCGCCTAGCAACGCCAGAGATATCGCCTTGGGCCCAAACATCTTCTTTATCGACGGCTCGCTGCTCTACCCGTGCGTGTCGACTGGCTGGCTACTAGTTACCGTACCAGCTACGGAAGCCACCGAAGAAAGCTCAACTTATACACCGAGCCCGCCAAGGCGGCTTCGGTAGTATTACCCCGCGAGTCCCCCCAGCTCCCCACACCCAATTTCTCCGCATCGCTACGTTCTTCCCCCGTGCATCGTCATCGCGGCCATAGGGCGTCGGAGGGGAACCATGGCGCTATATAAGCGGTGATAGCTTTGCGTTGTTTTGGCCTTGGCTAATCTTGGGGTAGCTTGGGGAGCCAGCTCTTCAACGGGGGCTGAATTCTCGGGTTGGCGCGCATGCATGTTTTTCCAAGCCTACGGTAGGCTAGGCTGCTGGCTAGACCGATCCGAGCAAGCAAGGTCCCTGGAGGATGTGGTTCGTCACTCGGGAGAATTACTTTTCGCGACGTCGCCATTCACGGGGCCATGGAGCTTTTGTACTGCCTGACATCATATCGGACTTTTCATTATTTCTGCCAGTTTGAGAGTTCTACTTTGCCAAGTAACACTTGATATGGTAACCCATGTCGAGCTCTTATTACTCATAAGCTTGACGAGTTCGTGTCTTTCTTCGTAGAAGAACATAAGTCTATGGAACCTTAAGAGCGGTCAGTCGCATTTCCAAATAACTGCTGTTCTATGACCCCAACTCCAGGCGTCCCTTGCCTTGGCGGACCTGCTCCGCATCTGGCACCATGGAGTGCTTCCCCCTGGAACAAGGCATCGGTCTCCTCTAGAGTGCGGCGTTTGGTCTCCACCGAGAGATAAGCCTAATCGGATTAGCAACGGGCAAACGGAAGACGCCCACGGGCGAACAACCCACGAAACAACTTACTGTGAGAATCGGGGATGACTGCGTCCAAGAACTATTGACTATGTACATCCCCCAGTCAATATTCGGGGGTCCAATCGGCATGGCATAGACGAGCACGCAACTGCACAGGTCTTTTCACCAGCCTCTGCGGTCTCATGCTAGTTAGCACACGAGGAAGGTAACTTACGCGAGAAAATCCAGCATGAAAGCCGAGAACGACCCCATCCGCGCGCATGCAGCAGTTTAGGACCTCCAGCAGGTACAGGTAGAGTAGCGCCGTCCAGACCACAGAATAGAAGCACTGGAAGATGATACGACAGCCGCTGCGCCGTACGATAGACTCCCGCGAGGCATGCTTCGGGTCGTCGGCGTAAATACATCTTGGTGAGCCCTTCGACGACGAACGGGCAAGACGACAAAGAGGACTTCCGAGATGCGCGTCCTAGGCTTGCGGCCCCAGCTTGCGGCTCTGTGCGGTGCCTCTGAGGGGCGTAGCGTGACTAGACATTGAGGGCGACATTCTGCGTCAGGCGTTGTCTGGCCTTCGGAAGTTAGAAATTCTCCTTGTACACCACCATGGCGACGGGGCCCGAGTTGATCCACGCGACCGACGCGAGCGCGTGCTCGAATGTGACTCTCGTGTACCAGCCAACACGCCGCTTCGGGACCGCGAGGAGCTTGTTAGTGGAGCTGCGGGTGGGAGAAATTATCGACGGCGGTGGTGGCACTTGCACGGAGAGTATGATGGCGATGCGCAGCAGCGAGAAGACGCCTTGGATCAATGAGGGGTAATGTCATGCCCGCTGCAGCGGCACGGCTCGTTAGCGGGCCTTCCAAGATACACCCATATACGCGCCTATTGATCCGGGGAGCCTTCGGTAGATGGAGGCCGCTTACTGTTGTCTACCATTGACCAGACTTAAGTGTCACTCCAGCCGGAATGACAGCCCTGACGCTAGTAAAAGAGACGAGACGGAGACAACATTACAGCAAACACAAAAAGGGGCCTCAACACAAAAATAGCGCGCATTACTCGGTCACTAACTAATAAAAATCATTCAGTAGCCCCCAAACGCCACAGGCTAGGAAAAGCTCTCGGGGAAGTGGACGCTGGAGACGACGCCGGAGATGGCAGCGCTGAGTTGCCGAGGATGGGCGCGACCGACGACCCCATAGCAGTTTGCACACCCGTTCCCAGGAAAGGCGCTTCGGGGAGCCCACCCTCACTGCTTTGTACCCATTACGCCGCGGACATCGAACCTCCGCCGCCTCTACCCAACCTACGCTTCCGAGCCTCCCATAGGAGCCCAATACCAGCAACTAGAAAACTAACGCAACCGAAACAGGCGCCCAGGTTGACCTCGGCTCCCAAGCTGGTGGTAGAGACGAACCAGATTACGAGACAATATGCGGCCGCGGCGAGCAGCAGCGCCCGCCCGTAAGCGCGCAGTGAAGCCTCGGCGTCGGGGCCATGGCTAGGAGTGGGAGCGCCAGCTGCTGTAGCGTCGATCTTGATATCATAGGGGGTTCCTACCGGGTGATCCGCTTTACTCGGTTGAGGCTTTAAGAGCTTCCATGCCAACACTAGGACGAGGGCGGCGGCGGTGGCTGCAAGGAAACACGCGGGGCCAACTGCAATAAGCGCGTATGTGACATTCCAGAGCAAACAACACGCGGGGCCAACTCCAATAAGCGCGTATGTGAAATTCCAGAGCAAACAACACGCGGTAGAGGATGCTGTGTCCGGTATCACATTACAGACGCCGGCCGCCTCCAGTATCCTACCCGTCCACAAAACCGGCGTTGCGGTTCTCCTTACGGTGCTTGTTATCGTTACGGTAGGTGTTATGGTAGTTGTGACCGTCATGAAGATAGTCGACGGGGACCCGGGCCCGAAGCGAATCGATTCTTGGCTGCTGTGGCAGTAGGAGTGCATCACATTGAGCACTGCGAAGACGTCGTCCGGGCTCTGGCAAGCCTGCGCCCTGGCTTCTGCTTCTTGGAGCAGAATTGCGGGCACCGTATTTCGAGGAAAACACCAGTGTTCTCTGGATGAATAACCCAACGATACCAACGCCAGCCAATCCAGGTCGTTTAGCATATCGAGTGCACATTCTGAGAGTTGATATTCCCTAAGCACGTGCTCGAATCCCATAGGTTCCATCGTCGTCGCCCCGTCCGCTGAAGGAGAGAGTCGTTGCTTCTTAGACGGTATCCCGAGCTCTGGTTGTGTACGATCAGCTACGAACGCGCTGTCGTCCATACTATAGCAATAGTTTGATAGAAGAGCGCCAGCAATAATGTGATGGCTGTCAGCCCGGCTGCATTCTCGCAGGGCCGAGCCTAGTATCATGGCCCCTTGATTGAGCTTTTTGCTTAGCTCGCAGGAAACCACCGGCTGGCAGACGCAATATTTGCGGGAACATCTGTCATTGGCATATAGCCAGTGTAAAGTGTTATCCAGAATCGCTTCGACGCATGGATTCTGGTCGTCCCAAAACTGGGATCCCATACTCATGGGGACGGGGTTTTCCTGACATGCTAATGCGCAAAGAGATTGGGCACTCGCAAACAGAACTAGGCAAAAAGCACGGCAATAGTGAGCAATCATTATAAAGCAGCGATTGGTGGATGTCGGATAGACGAAGCAGAGGTTCAGCAAAATAACTGACATGGTCAACGGGAAACAACAGGTTCAAGTAGCTGGGCTGCATCCCCCAGCAGGCAGATTGACTGTCTTAGTATGTCTTGGTTGAATGCCTACCGAAAGGTACTACTAGTCCCTGGCTTTGTGTGAGACGGAAAGTTGTGTAAGCCCGGATATCGAACTGGCGAAATCGGATGTTCTTAGAAGAGTACCGCTTAAGCTGGAGAAACTCTCCCGACGGTATGTCCTCTGTGGCAATGGGAGCGAGACCGAAACCTTCGAGGCGTGGAGACTTGACTAAGGGCATCGCGTCCCTGTGAGCAAATAACCACCGCCTTCAACTGGCAACGGCAGAGTCGCTGGCCAGAAGGAGCTTACACCTTGTCACACAATTACTCAAGGCGTGGAACACCCCGCATTCACAACAACCGCTGTATAAATTTGTGGCGGGTACGGGCGTGAAGACTCAATACGAGAAACGGAAGCATCAAGGGGCCAAATAGCCCATACAGACATTTGGCAGAGCTCCATTGATGGGTGGGCACCTTCGCTGGAAAGTCCACAAAGGATCCGGTGATTGCAACACCTGGTTAGATGAAACCTTTGAATGCGATGTAATCAATGCTGCAATACTGAAGGCTAAGAAACTTAAGGAGTTCAAGAGCAGTAACGACGGCTTAAGGGGTTAGTTAGCTGAGGCATGTCGGGTTGGACTGCGAGTGCAATATCTTGTTTGGTCTCGTCTCTGCCGCGGTCAATGCTTTGTATCCGTATGTGGTGGATATGCTCGTCGAGCTCTTGAGTTTTAGTTGCCGAAAAGAAACTCAGGTAATCCCCAAAAACATGATGAATATATTCAGTGAGCTTCGGAAGCGGCAACGGAAGCAGTTTCATAACCTTGGATGGAAAATGGGTTGGAAGCTGATGTGGGAGTGTCACTGTCTGGTCCACAAGACGCGACGCGTGGAGCATCCATCTCGTTGTCATGATAACACGTCATAACCGGGAACGTAGACGAATTACTTGTGAAAAAAATGTGGCCAGGGAGCGAAAGGAATTGGCAGACCCGAAATCCCCATCAATGCAATGCAAAATAAATTTCGGGGATGTTGAAAGCTGAGGTGGTGTACAATGTGCGGATAGCTTCATGCTGTGAATATGGGGAATCGCCGGGATCCATCGTGCAAGACACCCTGGCTGATATCAGTTGAGTTTGAGCAGTTGAGAAAACAATTCTATAATAATTGCGAGTTGAACAGAAGCGGGATGAGTGAACAATTCCTCCACACAGAATTCGAAAAGTGATGTATGGGTTGGGAGTCGAGTATTCGAAATGCGACCGAAGGCATGGAAGGTCGAACGAACAAACACGCACAAAAATGAATATTAAAGAAAGATAGGAGAAGCAGACTTGGGTTGACATTCAGACTAATACGGCCCCACGCGAAGACTGTTTCCAACTCCAACTTTCTTAACCCCACCTCTAATGATTGATCGCCTGATCCAGATGAAGTGGCAATTCGGACAAGAATTGAGATCAGAGAAGAGAGAAGAGATGTCGGGAACGGGAGGGTAGGCGAACTCGGGGGGGATGAATGAGCGGTGGGTGGGAGATTGGGATGTGATGTGCGGGAGAGCAGCAGCAGCAACCGCAGACGCATGACTGATTTGACTTGGATCGAGAAAGAGCGCAGTAACGATACTTCGAGCTATGAGCTGTTGTTAAGCTCCGGCCAATCAGAAAATTCGGTTGTGTAGAGTGAACCAGGGGGGTGCTATTTTAGATTTTGGAACCGCTACATAATAGGTTGAGGGGGACCTTGGAGAATCATCAAACTCCAACCCAACACGTCGTCCAGTCTGACTGGCGAGCTGGCTGCTCGCATCAAATTGATCAGGCAGTACTGGCATGGATGATATGTAGATATATAACCGGTTGTCTATTATCTCGATCCTTGGTAGAGTTAGGTAGTTATAACGTACATGAGTCTAAGACTAGATGGGATAAAATAAAGAAGTTTACCTCGCGCTACAGGTGGAATCCATCTTGTATGCGTAGGTGTGATGGAAGAGATAGAAGACAATTAAAGAAAGAGGAGCTCGAGACCCCTGAGGTCTGTCTGAGGTGGGAGGTGAGGTGGGAGGAGATGCGTGCTGCAGGTGTGTGCAGCACATGTGTATGCGCGTCAATCAGTTTTACTACCTAGGTAGTGCTAGCAGGATGGCAGATGGCATTTTGGTATGCCTATCAATTCTTGTCGTAGACCTAAAGAGATCTAAAGAGATGCTCTATTTCTATACAGTACCTGTCCAGGAAACCCCACTTGCCACTTGTTACCTAGGTAGACTTGGGGCTCTAGAATTCTACAGGGAAGAGTGGTTCCAGGTAACAAATGCTCCCCCCTGCTTCACCTATCTCCTAGCGCGCTAGCACAGCACGACCTCCCGGACACTGCGACGTCTGATCTGATTTGGGTGTTCCAGCAAGAAAAAAAGCGTTACTGATTGTGCGCAACCCCCCGCTTGGTATATAAACACTTCCCCCCTTCCGGCCGTCGCGCCCCGACCGACACCTCCCTCCCTCCCTCGATTCTTCTTTTAATTCGGTACGCGATAAACTCATTTCGGACCTCTATTGTAAACCAGTTCAAAGCTAGTTGCATCCTCGATCAATTGATCTCAATTTTAAAACTACCCTACCTGCCAAATTACCAACTACGAACTCGAGACGAAATGGCACCCAAGAAGGCCGAAGGCACCACCACCACCTCCAAGCCCAAGAGCACCCATGCTTCCTATCAGGTTTGTGCAACCACATCTTCGGACTGGTTTAGGCTAGATCAAGGGCTAACGAGCTATAGGACATGATCACTGATGCCATCATTGCTGTAAATACCCCAGTTCCTTAAATTCCGGCGCATTGCATCTCGCATCAGGCCATGTGTTGTCGGGCACGCATCGCATGAGCACGTGTCGCTGGGGCACGCCCACCATGGCCATCTCGCCACGTCACTCCTACTTCCATCTGAGTACATTTACTGACGCGTCTTTCAATCCTTCAGCTCAAGGAACGCAATGGCTCTAGGTAAGCATCATCAGTCTGCCTCCAGCGTGCATTGTATTCATGTGTGCGCCATCCAGTCTCACCAGATGCTAACTGTCGCCATAGTCGTCAACAACTCAAGAAGTACGTCAAGGCCAACAACCAGTTGTCGGTCACAGACAACATGTTCGACTCTCTCTTCAACAAGGCATTGAGGGCTGGTGTCGAGAAGGGCGTCTTCGAGCAACCCAAGGGTATGTCGCATCAAGTTTAGCATTTCGTCCTATTTTATCCATGCTCCCACCTGGGTGGTCTTCATGGTCATGCTTGCTGACCTACCTTAGGCGCTTCTGGTGGCACCAAGTTGTCTAAGAACTACAAGAACGCCAACAAGACGGCCGCGAAGAAGGAGGGCGATAAGGCCGCTGCCCCCAAGAAGGCTTCCGCGAAGAAGGACGACGCCAAGAAGCCGGCGGCGCCCAAGAAGACCGCTACCAAGAAGGAGGCCGGTGAGAAGAAGCCTGCCGCAAAGAAGGCCGCCGCCCCGAAGAAGGCTGCTGCTCCTAAGCAGACTGCGGCTAAGAAGGCGGTGAGTTGACATGGTGGCCACTACCATCACGCAAATGACTGACAACTGCATAGGCCCCTGCCGCTGACAAGGCGGCCACTACTACTACTACTACTACCAAGACTAAGACAGGCAGAGTGTCTAAGACCACCAAGGCACCTGCTGCTAAGAAGGCAACCACAACGAAGAAGGCTGCCGCGCCCAAGAAGACGCCAAAGAAGGAAGACAAGAAGGAGGCGGCCGCGGCATGAATGAGGGGTCGGCTTCAGCCATCCTAATTGTTTTTAGAAGCAGCTTCGGCCTTGTGGTTCTTTTAGGGTCTTGATCTGGGGTATGGCGGTTCTACTGGCGTTCGGGGTACTGGGTACAAAGAGACGCGTCTATTGCCCGCGCATGGGGGCTCGAGTACATTGTTATCCCAGGGTTGGAAGGTATCTTTTTTTGAGGGACCAGGGATTGTCCGCCCAGGCCACAGGTCTTCGCGAGAGAGAGGGGCGCGTCACGTCTGGCACGTCTCATGTTTTGAACGATTGTCCATTTTTGAGCACACTTTGCACACACTCAACCGAGCAGAAGAAAGCATTTGTCTGGTCGGATTGTACGGATAGTCGGCTGCTGCGACGTTCTGTGTCCAGAAGGGACCGGATCTGGGATTCTGACGATGTGATGAGTCTATACTTGTAATTATACCAATCAGCCGAGTGATTTTGCCTGTTCAACTACGCACTTCCCACGAATTTGTGCTTGTGGTCAACTGTCTTTGGACTATCAGGGGAGAGTGGGAGGCGCTGCCCAACTGGAGATGTGCGCCGCCCCATCGAGACGACGCGTCTTGCTACTAGGTGTATAAGGCGGGAGTCCCGTGACTTGTTTACGATGACCTAATTTGGCACTTAAGGGTCTCGCTATCGATAGTGCTGCTTGCTCCTCTCTAGTGCTACCTAGTAGCTAAAGCGGGGGCTACCACTTACCTAATGAGTAGCTCCAATGGCCTGAACCTTCTTCTCTCCCTTTTCGACCTATCACAATTGCCAGTCTACCTATTTGGAGGGCACGAACTGATGTTGATCGACTGCTCTCCCACGCATTAAACTTTGGCAATTACCTAACCTTCACGTCTTCTGTCGTCCCGCCATCAAAATCGCAGGATTGTGTACAGCCTCAGATTATCAGCTTCGCACACGGTTGCTGGATGGGTGATACTTGGGTAGCTTGTCTGAAAGTTGTATTTTCTCGAAGCATCGCTGCTGCTTGCTGTTTGACGTCTTTCATCTCTTTCCATATAGGTCTAATCATGAGCCCCTTTCCCCTTTCCCACTTCCCACTCCCCTCCGCTCTATTCTTTTCCGCAATGGAAACAAATCACAAACCCAGGTAGGCGGGGGGACAGCTAGCTGGGCAAGTGGATGGAATCTACCATATTCTTCTAGGTAACCCGACAGCTGAGGCTCTCCACGGTTTTGAAAACGCCTAGCCGCCCCGCCGCGCCACGTCCTCATCGGGGAATGGCGACAACACACCCCCTCCCCCCCCAACTCCCCCCAAAAAAGGCTGCTGCCTTTACACGTGACCGCGCATTGCGATGCACCACTTCGTGCGGGGTGCGCTTCGTGCGGGGTGCGCTTCGCACTCGGCCTGCCAGGCTGCGTCGTGCAGCAGACAGTGTAAAATTGCACGTCCCCCGGCAATTCGCGAGAGGAGGTGCTGATCGCCCTCCTTCGTCCGGCGCGCCGCCGTGCGCGGGCTGTCTGATCGCGTACCTGAGCGAGCTACCCCGAAGAAGGCGACGGCCCTGTCGCTTATGGCGCAGCTACGCAGGCTACCTACCTCGCAGCGCGCATCGGCGCGGCGAGATTCCGTCCGAGGCGGCTGTCGAGATGCAGGCGCGCTACCGAGGGATCCGGCTCGGCGTTGGTCGATTACATAGCCTGCCGCCGCGCTGCACTGCTGGACCGCGACCCATCGTCGGCCGACCGGGCGCGGATGACACCGACGAAGACGAAAGTTATTTCAGGTGGTTTGGAAGCGGGCACCCGGAATTCATGGGCGTCGTGCGCGAGTTCGCGACCTGAGCGGGAACACCTCTCCTGGGTCGGCTAGCCGTAAGGGCCCGCCTGCTCGGGCCATCTTCAAGTTGCCCGGCTTCCTGGCCCATGATGATGAGGCGGATATTGTGTTCCTCGCGGAGAGCTCCCAAATTATACCATGGCGCTTGTTCGGTCTGGTATGCTACGGGAGCAGCTGGGGCGGAACCGGATGACCTGGTTAATGCAGACCATCTGCATTGCCGGATGACCTGATTAATGCAAGCCATCTTTATAGACCAATAACTATGTCGTTTGGTCCCATCCTTTCCATAAGCGCCCCTCCCCCTTTTAGAGCCACCTCGAGAATTGCACATGTGATATTATCCCTGGTCCGTGCGTTTTTATATCACAGATCTCACAGTCGAAGTCGGCGTTCGGCAAGAAGCTCTCTCAGCTAAACAACTGAACATTGTTACTCGACCGATTGAATTAGTGGGACAGACAGCGATTAATGATAAAGTTGGGGATTATTCAGTTCAAGGACGTAAAACTAAAGACGTAATCAGCATTTTCGACGTTCATTTCACATAATCGGATATTCTGGACTAGTAGAGTCATTAGTAAAGCATTGCTCTGCCTACCTTAAATACCCAACTTACCGACTATCACACAAATCGAGATCAGATCCTGTCGAAGAGACAATTGAATTTAAATCCTGCAATTGATCCATCTTTCATTATAATATCTGTTGCTGTTTTAATAAGTTCTCAATTGACATAATACAGATTTATCGCTTATCCTACGTGTACTCTCAACTGCACTCCCACTGCTCCCCATTAACCCCGACTGCGAGGGGTTTATGTACTCTAGCTGATGACATCCATTACTACTACTAAATGTCTCTTCGTCCTGGCTGCCTGCCCGACCGGCCGCATTCCCCACGTATCATGGCCTGGAACGTATAGCTGCAACGATATATATAACTACCCTCGAACTTTTCTTCTTCTGGTCGAGCGATTACCGTCTCCTCGTATTATATCGGATCGGTAGCCACCACCATGGCTTCTTCATCTGGTCAACCCCTCAATTCCAACAATCCATTCCGTAGGAAACTGGGCATGGTGCACCCCTCCTCATCCGCAACCCCCGGAAGCCCCGCGGTAACAACCCCGTCGGACTCGACCTCCACCTTGACGTCGGCGTCGACGTGCCTAGACGGACAAGATCCGTCGTCTTCTTCGCTCCACACAGCAGCTCCCCGACCTCCCTTCACCGCTTTTAGCTCCAGCTTACCCGAGGACGAGAGAAGAGAGAGGGAGCTACACGGTGATGAGGACGGGCCGGTACAGCCGAAACCGCGAAGGATCGTCAAGAAAGTGCGCGTGCAGTCACCGCCCCCTTCCTCGCCCGAGGATGCCGTTCCTGTGAGGAGCTTCCAACCGGAGGATGCGTATGATGATGATGATGATGATGAGGACGATAGTAGCAGCAGCACCAACAGCACCGACTCGAGGAATCGGGAGGAGGATGTCGATCCATTCGACAACGCGGCATCAGACACAGAGGACCACAAGGATATAGAACAACCCCTACCGAGACCGCCGGCAAATCCGTTCTCGAGGACATTAAAAGACTTAGAGCGGAGCGGACAAGCGCAGGGACGGGGACAGGGACAGGGACAGGGACAGGACGGGGGCACAATGCCGGGCCACGCGGCAAAGGGGTCACTTGATGTCGACTCCTTCAAGAGGCTCCTTCTGACCGGCCACGCCAACGTATCTGATCCAGCCCCAGCATCGGGAACGAGCCTGGCCGTAGTCTCGCCCTTACAACCTCCCCCACAAGACGGCGCGAGCAGCACAGATGCAAGCTCCGTCTCGCGCCAGTCTATGGCCGACGCTATTCAAGAAACGCCGCGAACGTCACACGAGATATCCGAGCCCGAAGAACCCGAAGGCAGGCGGAATGTGCCATGCGCACCGCCTTCGACCACCGGAGCACCATCGGCATCCACACGCAAGAAACCTCCGCCGCCCAACTCCCGCCACGGCAAGCTTATCAAGATTGAGCTGGGCGCCGATTCGAACGCCGCCGCCGCTACGAAGGGGCCGACGCCGTCCATATCCATCGACACGACCGCCGCCCCATCCACCGAGCACGCGCGCAAGACGAGCGGCCAGTCCAGCAGCATAGCGCGCTCGCAATCGCCCGCCTCCTCAATAACCGACATCAATAAGCCCCTTCCGCCCCCGCCGTCCCGCGCCCCCGCCGACGAGGTCGAGAGTCCCTTCGACCGTGAGGCCGCCGGCAAGGTACCCGAGGGAGCCCTCGCGAGCCCGCAGCAAGCGGCGGCGACGCAGCAGCCCCAACCACCGATCCCACCGCCGCCGCCGCCGTCCTCGTCCCGTGGCCGCTCCGAGAGCCAGAGCAGCACACAGTCGCGCAGCAAGCCCGCTGCACCGGCACCGCCGCCGCGCCGCCACACGCGGACGGAGAGCAAGCCGCCCTCGGTTCGCGCAGGCAGCGCCGAGGACGACAGGGACCAGCCGCAGTCCTCGCTCGACTCGAACCGCTCGCGCACCGACAGCTCGCGCGTAAGCAACGGCAACAGCGGCGGGAGCGGCGGCGGTCCCGCGCCCGCCCCGCCGCCCAGGAGGAGGCCGAACCACGCGCGATCCGGGAGCTCGTTCGCGCCTACGACACAGGCACAGCATGGGCCCGTCGCGTCGTTCCCAGCCTCGAGGAGCCCCAGCCGCGACCGGCAGAGGCCAGTCAGCATCGCGGGGATCCCCGCGACGCCGCCGCAGCCGGAGAGACCGAGCAACTTGGCCGCGGTCACGACGAACCCCAGAGAAGGCCTGCCCAAGGTCTCGCCTCCCCCGCTGCCGCCCGCGCGACACGCCAGCACGAGGCGGCCGCCAAGCGTGCGCGTCGCGAGCGCCGAGGCGGGCGCGCCCGCTGCCGGCGTCGCTACCACTAGGAAGGTCAGCAGGGAGAAGGACGGCGTACCGATCGCGCCGCCACCACCCCCGCCGCCTCCGAGGCAAAGGGGGAGCAGTCGCGGGGGCGCCGAGACAGCAACGGGTGGTGGCGGTGGTGATGCAAGGAGAGCGAGCGGGGACGGGGGAGAAGAAGGGACGTCGACGCCGCCGCAGACGCAGACGCAGTCGCCGTCGTCGAGCGCCGATATCCTCGCCGATCTGGATGCACTGCAGAGGGAGGTCGACGCGCTCATGACGCGATATCCGAAGGTGGAGACTTGACGTGCGGCGTTGGTCGGGGCGAGAAAGAGAGTCTGTGCGTGAGATTAGAGCAGGCCAAGGAGGGGTAAGTCACAGCAGGAGTGGGAGTGGGAGTAGAAAATGGGCACAATCAGAAATGGAAAAGGGAGAAGAGGGGATGAAGGAGTCCCCAGAAGAATAAGCCCCGGAATGCGGGAAGCTGGGGGGGCGCGGATGCAGAGATGCAGAGATGCACGCACCGGGGTCCGGATACGGCCCGCTTCATTCCGCCAAAAATGCGGTATGGGGTTATGTATGGGTGCACAGTTATTCGATTTTACGTACGAGGCAGCGCTCAGAGGGAAGCTGAGTAGGGAAGCCCAGAGGCCCGGGGCGGCGTGCGGATCACCTACCCACCTTGGATGGGTACGAGACGCGGAGCAAGGGGCCTGGAGCACACGCGGAACATAATTTCGAGGGCCTGGTGCCTAATAGGAATACGTTACGCGTTGGAGGAAGGGGGAGATGCATCGCGGGGTCGACCGTACGTGCATGATGGGACTGGGACTCGGTGACACGATCGAACGACTTGGACAAGGGATTAGGTAGACTACGCGCGATAGTAATGGCGATAGACCGGCGTTGGAGGAACTCCGGCGGGTCGCGTCCGTCACGTACGGTATTCGGGTATACAACTATCTTATTTGTTCAACTCGTCTGTCCCGGGAGGACAGGGCGTACAAATGAAGTCCAGAAGTCCTGAGATGACTTCAGCGTTGTTTCCTGGGGTGGTGGAGGAGATATGTCACTATTCGTGCCCACATGAGGCTCTCCCGGAGGCTCGGCTCGGAAGCCCCTTTTCTGGTTATTAGCTAGCTGGCTAATAGACCCAGACAATTGCACCTATATATACCGCGGTGTCTCTTCAACCCGCGCTAAGTAGGCTGTGGGTCAGAGAGCTGCAGTGTGGTTTGATTTCTGGCCGCGAGCTCAAGCGATACCGTGTATTCTACCCGCCTAATTAACTCGGGGATTTCAGGTATCCTCGACGCATAGGAAGCAACCTACGGCGCGGGAACCATCGACAAAAGCTATTAGTTCCGCCCTGCCGGATCTCATTGACCTCGTGCGTGCGGCCTGCCCCCGAAGGTACTCCATAAAGGCCGGATGAATCGAGATAAAGGTAGATCGCCCGTCGTGGCTGATCCAACATGGGCATCCGTCCCATCCCGGACATTCACACAATTTCCCACGTTGTTAACGTTAGCTAAGTATGTAAGGGGCCCGACCCGATCCGATCTCGTGATTCCGCATAGGCACCTAAACGTTACTTACACGGCCTCGTACCCCCAGGCCCGGCACCCATACCTACATAAGGTAGGACCATAGGCAGGGGCTGGTCATATGGCACCGCTGGCCGTCTTGAGACGGGATTATTGGGCGAAGGCTCGCGCTCTTTTACACGGACAAGTTATACCGATAACTCGTGACCAGCGGTACGAGTATTGGATAATAGGACCAAGAAACGCAATTCTGAAATGATAATATAATGCCCAAGAGTCCTATCTTCCTTTGTTCCTGATCGGTCACAACAGATGGGGCTGGGACGTTCCTTCAATTCTTGAATCGTTCCCCCTAAACCAATACAAACGCTTTGGACCGCTTCGTTATGCCACGCCCTTAACGAACGGACGAAGTCGTCGAGTGCGTACCACCAGCTAGTTGTTTCCGACGGTGAAAAACGCCCCTGGGGCTATCGGCCTCCGTCGCGGCGGCAGCGGCGATGTCGTCCAGGGCTGTCTGTGACGATATTTGGCTTTAGCAGCCTTGCGTGAGCCTCTGCATCTATCCACCGCGGACGGTTAACTTGGCCCCGGCCAACCACCTGCCAATCTCGAACGCGATGGGTGGAGGAAGGAAGCATGCGAAGGAAGCCCAGACAACCACAAGGGCTCCCGGAATAATTCCTCTGGCAAATGCCCCCTCGATCTCGCTGCTTCCCAAGAGGAAAGTAGGCAGTACTCGCATATTTGGAGCTACGGCCGAACAGGGACGGGCGGCGATGCGTGGCGGACTCGATATCGCGGCTGGATATATTCTTAGGTAGATAGGGCTGTGACCTATCCGCCGCCGAACGGCGTTGGCTCGAAGTTGCCGTCGGCGGACGCAACGAAGCCGCCTGCCCCCCCTCCCCTCCCTCTTGGTCCTTTTTGCCCCCGCCACCTCGTAGAACCTTAGACAGTTATCCGTTTGCCAGGCTCCGGAGGCAGAAGCAGGAGACCGGGGATCCGACTTTCAACGAAAATATGCGTCCGGCTCGCGTTCACCGACGGCCTCAGACCACCAGTCGTCGTTCCCCTCCACCCCCCCCCCGTTTTCTTGCGGTAGGACAACGCGACGGAGTCTGTTCCCAGCTCGAAGCCCGCATTCTGGGAATGTCCGTCCCGTATTGACTTCGGGCGACCGAGGAGACTCGCGAAGATAACTACGATTAGTTAAATGGTGGTTCTTCTTGCTAATGATGACGTAGGAGGTTCGCATAATTAACAGTGGATGGGGGCGCAATCGCAATGACGATGCCTCTTATCTAGTATGTCAGAAGGCCTTGGTCTCTGGTGGCAATGTACGAGCTCTAGCGTCAACCCAAGTCGATAACTCAACCCTTGCCTATATTTCGCCCTGTCTACTTAAGACACCCGCACGACGTATTTAGCTTTTAGGGACTCGCGGTACGAAGTGGTTAACAGATGACTAGAATGCTACGCCTCTTGGCCATTAAAATAATGGTCCAGAGCCGTAATCATTCAGCATTAGCCGAATGCTTCCCACATACCTTTAAAGGTTAGAGTAGTCCTCCGCGCCGTGAGCTCGCCCGTCTTGAACAGAGAGCTTCCAGTAAGTTGGCGATGGGATTCCTTCCCCGCACCTGCACGCCTACCGGGTCTATAAGTTAGCCATGCGGACGCGACATGTTGTCCCCGGAGGTAGTTAGCATGCCTACCTAGGTAAGTACCTATGCAGCTTACGCGCGGCCGACCCCCGACGCACTCCGACAACGATGGGAGTCGACTCCGATTCGTCGCCGTGATCTGCCGGATAGTCGCTCGTTGGCGAGAGTGCAATAGCCAGCGATCCAATGTAACATCAGGTAAGCAGCCGACCGAGGCAATTGTCGATCCCGCGACCCGGTCATAAGCTCCGACGTGAGGGGGCAAAGAGGAAGCCATTAATTCCGATATATGGTACCAGACGGCAGCATCTCGAGTTCGCCCAGCCTTTCTGTTAGGTACTGGTCCGTTCTTGCTTTAGATTATCTATCTACTCACCCCTAAGCCGCATCCCAAAAATGGCACCAGAGACCACTTTGATGCTGGGGATAGTAGCGGCTACCGTCGAAAACGCGGTGGCGGGGAACCTTGGCTTCCCACGCAGTATCGTCCTACCGGGGCTTGAGTCGGGCACGCCGATCGACCCGCGACAGATCAGGCCGGCCGCTATCAGCATGAGCAGTGACCTCTCGGTCTCCGGCGCTCCCTGGTTTGATTACGAAACCGTGCAACTCACGGACGAGGTCCTACGAAGCATCGGACAGAGCGAGCCCGTCGCGAACTACGCGCACCTCTTCGCGTTCGATAGCGGGCCTACCCTCCCTAGCGGCGCGTGCAGGACGTTTCCTGGGGACGCGGAGTGGCCATCCGCGCTCGAGTGGGACGCATTCAACGCGCTGCTCGGCGGGGCGCTCATCCCGACGGTGCCGCTAGCCGCACCGTGCTACGGGAACTGGGGTGTCTACGACTCGGCGAGGTGTGCTGCCGTGGCGCGGAATTTCAGGGATCCCTACTTCCAGTAAGCCCGTCCAGCTCCCTCTTTGAATTTTAAGATAGTTCTTGTAAGAGCGGCCACGATGAACCGGTCTGAAACAGCGAGGCGGACCCGACGTCGATACACTTCCCGCTGTGGCAGGGCAGGACGTGTCTACCGATCGACAGGCCGAACGGCACCTGCGAGCTCGGGGCGTACCCCCCCTACGCCGTGAACGTGAGCACCGTCGCGCAGATCCAGCTGGCCATCAACTTCGCCCGCAACTCGAACCTGCGCCTCGTCATCAAGAACACCGGCCACTGCTACCTGGGCAAGTCGAGCGGGGCGGGAGCTCTCAGCGTCTGGCTGCACAATCTGAAGAACGTCGAGTACCTACCTGACTACGAAAGCGATGGGTATTCGGGTAAAGCGCTTAAGGTGGGGGCAGGGGTGACTGTCAGAGAGGTCTACCAGGCCGCCCATGAACACGGCGTGTCAGCTCTCGGGGGCATATGCGGAGTGAGTCTCCCGCACCGACACTGACACTAACGTCACAGTGCTTTCATGTCCTAGCGTCCTATCTGGATCGAAGCGTAGGCTAATTGTAAGCAGAGCGTAGGTTACGCTGGCGGATACATCACCGGGGGTGGACATACCCCTCTGTCCGGGCTGTACGGGATGGCTGCCGACCAAACCTTAGCCTTCGAGGTCGTCACAGCTGACGGGCGCTTTGTGACTGCGAGCAGCACGTCGAATCCGGACTTGTACTGGGCGCTCCGGGGAGGTGGCGGCAGCACATTCGGCGTGGTAACGTCCGTCGTCATCAAGGTGCATCCCAAGGTTCCGGTAACGACGTCGACCTTCACTCTCCGGTCCTCCGCCACCGTCAGCAACGAAACATTCTGGCAGGGCGTGCGCGCGTACTTCGAGCTTTTCATCCCGTTCACGGACGCCGGCACGTATTCGTACTTCTGGGTATACTGCGAGAACGGCTCGTACCGGTTCGAGATGGAGCCGTTCTTCGCCCCGAACCACACCGTCGCCTCCTTCGAGAGGGTCGCCAAGCCGCTGTTCGACCGGCTCGCCGGGCTCGGGATCCCCGTGGCGCCGGTGACGAAGCACTACGACGCGTTCTCCCCGGCCTTCGAGGAGCACTGGGGCACCGACCAACCCGCGGGCCGGTGGACGAGCATGCCGGGGAACCGGCTCTTCCCGCGCGGGAGCTGGGAGGACGCGGCGCTCTTCAACGCCACGTTCGACGCGATCCGGCGGGTCGGGGAGACGTGGTCGAACGCTCGGCGGTTCGGCGGCTACCACCAGGCGCCGCGGAACCGCGCCGGCGCCGACAACGCCGTGAGCTCGGCATGGCGGCACGCCATCTCGTTCCTTATCGCCGGCGCCGCGATCCCCGCGGACGCGACCCCGGCGGAGCTGAGGGCGGCGCACGAACGGCTCGTGCAGGACGTGCTCGGCCCCTGGCGCGAAGTGGCGCCCGCCAGCCGGGGCGGCGGCTCCTACCTCAACGAGGCCCACGTCATGGAGTCGCGCTGGCAGGAGGACTTCTACGGCGTCCACTATCCGGAGCTGTTGAGGCTCAAGCGGAAGTGGGATCCCAAGAGCACGTTCTACGCCACCACGGCGGTGGGGAGCGAAGAGTGGGAGGTCCGGACTCGTGGGCAGGGCATCCAGACGCAGAACGGGAGGCTGTGTAGACTCTGATCAAATAGTGGGGAGGGGAGCATTGATCTCCAGGGTTATTGTACTGCCTGTACGTGATATTTACTTCACCACCTCTATTCGAAATATTAAAACGTTTAAAGATACGCCGCATCGTAGCAGGTGGCATTGCGGGCATGCACGAAATGAAAGGGATAGATAGAGAGAGACCAAGTTCAATTCCGAATCCGGTACTCTCTCTAAATTACGAGGCGTGGTGCCGCTCACCCGTGGGTTCCGATTGTGCCAGACAAGCAGGCACTGGAATGGATAGAATTTCGGGAGGCCCGGGCTTCCGCCTTTCAAGAAGCAGCTTCTTCCTTCCGCCTTGGCCGTATTTTGAGGGTCATACGTACGTAAAGATGGGTGTTTGGTGGTGGAGGACGCTGCAGACCCCGTCGTCCCTTTTCTCGTTTTTACGAGGCGTGTCGCCATAATGTGGTCAACGAAACGATCGCATCTTATGACAAGAATAAGTTATAAATTAATATTCTCACATATAATGCAGGCAACGGAGGGATATAGCCTTCGGGGTTAGCAGCGGCCTTGCATGGGGTCCGAGAGTTGAGGTAGGCGGTGATGGCTATTTGGGGGGGGGTGCCCTAGACAGCGACGCTGTGTGGTAACGGCATCCCCGGAGGACAGCAACAGGATCCCTCGGTACCAAAAACTTTTGGGCTGAAGCTTCACAAATAGCAAAATATAACCGAAACACGCAAAAATACGTCCAGGACGGCTATTATATCTCTTAAAAGCTTTAGATACTACGCACAGCGGTAAACAGGGGAATACCGTGGACGAGTATCCTTTCCCAGAAGCGGGGTCGTCATTTCCGCGATTTCGGGAAGCTGTCGCAACAATTGTGCTGGTTAACGTCCAAGGTGGGTGTTCTTTTGGCATGTCGTTAAGTATCGTTCAACTATCAAAACGACGAGATGAACAACAAGAAGTAGGATTCCACCCGCAGCTGATCGCCAAACTCAGAATTTCTTGCCGCCATGACTTAAAGACACGAATCATCACCTACAAGCTAGGTATTAGCTGTCCATATGCTGGCTGCAACAGCTCTATGAACGATGACCGAGACCATAGATCTGTTAAAAGGTATGCTCGCTGCGGCCTGCTTGGTACTGCCTCCAAGAAAAATCGGGCGTCAGGGGAATTCTCTAATTGGACGCTATGATAACCCAGCCGTCAGCCATCGTCAGTACGCACGCATGCATACGATGGTCAATCGCAGAAGCCAATGCGGGCATCAGGTGCAGAGCGACCGTGAAGCTTCCAAGCAATCAGAGAGCGCACGATTCGCCCCGGCGCAACCATAACTTTAAATCGTGCTTGCCAGATCCCGGGTTCGTGGTTGCATTGCCATTGGTTCCCCTGCGCTAGCGGCGGTTCCTAGGGGTCGCTCATCATCATCAACCAGGCCACATTCGTTCGTACGCGCGGGGCCTGAATGAGCCTCGCAAGCAGAGAGGGATGCACGTGGGCAACAGACTCGGAGCTTCCCGTCCATCTCCTTGTCCCCACGTACGTACCTACAGGTACTAGTAGAATACGAAGAATGCGAGACCACTCCGAGAAGATTGGCAGATAAGCGTACGTTGACGTGCGGTGTGTGGAAGAAATTAGGTGAAAGGAAAACACAAAATAAAAAGTTACCATCTGCTCCGACGCATCTGTCGGCCCGTGGGGGAAATTAACCAAGAGGTTGACGAAACAAGGGCAACACCGAAAAGCTCTCTTCTTCCAATTGCCGCAAAACTATCTTTGGGTATAGGGAATCGTCTAAAAATAAAAATAAAAGACATTGAATGTATACATCTTCTTTGTGCGCGCATTACCTAGAGAAGATGCCAACCAAAAAAATGGCAAGAAAAGACAAAAACGCACGGATCTCTCTCCCTGTCCCTCAAGGCATCTTTTCTTTGTTGCCTTTTCTTTCTTCTGTTGTTTCTCTCTTCGCCGGTTGACAGCCAACTGCCTACTTTGTCCCCAGCGTCCAGTGCATCTTTTGGCGCGAGCCTCTTCCGTCACTGTATTAGTATGGGTGAAAAGTGGGTTTAAACCTAAAAAGACAAGAACCCATCAATTAGGAGGTCAACAAACGGGACCGCCCAAAATCATAATCATGCCAGGATCTCCACGCGCGCCTCCTCTTGCGGCTGCTGGAAGCTCAGGAGGTACAGCGAATACATGACGTAGATGCCCATCGAAGTGAAGGATATGATGGAGACCCAGATGATAAAGGCGGTAATGACGGCCTCCTTGAACCGCTGCTGGACCGCCGCCGCCTCGTTGGACCGCGGGAACGGCTCGTCTGGTATCGGCTTGCCAAGGAACTTGCACAGCGGCTCCCACCCGTCCTGCACCTCCATCTCCAGCAACCGCTCCTTGGGCACCACTTTCCTTATGTGCGCGTTATGCCTCTTAAGGAGCTCTGTTTCGCCCCCACCGTCAGCTGCCGTTCCATATCGTGGGGATGAATTTTGGGGGAGAGCAATCTGTGCTGGGACAGACGGTGAATGTGACCTACCAATACCAGGCTTCATGTCGCCGTAGAGACTCCGGTTCCTAAATCAGGCGAGTTAGCTCACTGCGCGCGTGCGTGACAAGGGGATTGCTGGCTTACCTCGCGATGAAGCCTTGGAAGATCTCGGGAATCCATCTGAGCGCGGGCACGGGAAATAATAACGGCTTGAGCCACCAGAACTGCACGTTTTTCGCGACGGGCTCTATGCTCTTCCACCACTTCTCGGGGTCTCTGGTGACCAGGACCACCTTGACGTCCGGGTACAGCTCCATCAGCTCTGGTATGTACAGGATGCCGGGCTGGTCGGTGATCCCCACGAACCCCGCAGTGATCTCGCGCAGCAGCCGCATCATACGCGGCCGATCTCCTCGCGATCTCTGGAGATCTACCAGCTTCTTGAGATATGCTACATATGCGCCGCGATTAGCCACCTTCGGTATTCATGAATGCGTTGCGAGGAACGTAGGAATATTGATCGAGTAATAATGCGTGATAATGCGTTATGTCAAGTCCGAGGTGTTCCAGCACGTGGAATTGGGAATGCGCCGCCGAAAACGAGAAAGTAATGATTGTGATGAGGTGCCGCAAGCGTTGCATGTGTGCTCAGGTAGAAGAGTGTATGAGCGGACGTGCTTACCGTCTTCTCTGGCGAGAATCTGAGTGCCTCCGTGCATCACGGGTCCGTCGAGCAATTTCTCTAGGGCCATTGAAATGGCGGACGTGCCCGTTCGGCCATATCCGGCACCGATGACCTGGAGCTGTCGCGAGCGGTCGCGCGGGATAGAAGGGCTTGCACCCATTGGGAATGCTTCTTTCTTTCTTTCTTCTCTTCCTTCTGCGCTATTGCAACCTCAACTACCTGGAGAGGCGAGAAGGTATCACGAATTACCGGGTGCCTGAGGTATGAGATGGTGGTGTTGATAAGCGCGTAGCGTCGTCTTGAACAGTTCAGGCCGGTAATAATCGTAGTGAAAGCCGCCGTGGGGTTGCGGAGTGTATTGTTTCGGACGCTGGGGGGTTCGCGATTAATGCGCTGACCCTTTCTTTCTATGGCGGGGTTAAAACTGTAAATGAATTATTAGACAGATAGGTAACGAGCGGTGTTGAATTAATATGTTAGTACGTATCGCCGACCAGAGAAAAGAAAACCCTCTTGGTGGGTTATCGATTCATTCCCCTTTTCTAGGTTGACCCTGTTTTTTCCGGTAATTTTCTGAAACCGAGGGCGGCGGGAGCTGGACAATGAGGCGCGAGCTTTTCTAATATTTAAAACTTGTTGGGATCCTTGCATGCATTCCCTTTCTATTTAATGTCGTCCCGGCACTGATAACCGGGACTACGTGCTTTGGGGAATAAAACCCACCGGACAAGGTATCTTCGTACCCTAGCCTGCCTGTGAGGAACAAGTTTTGTATGCTTGTCGCCTCTTTGTCAGCCTGGGCGCCTTGGAATTAATGTACAGTACCTACGGGCAACACTACATGACCTTGCCCAGATCGTGACCGCGCGCCAACAATTATTACTCTTTTTTTCAAGGGGTTCGCAGCTCGTTTGGGGGGCCATGTGGGTGGATGTGATGAGCCAAGAAGCGGCCAAGGCACCTTGGACACACCTTATCCCGTAGGGATAGGCCTACTGTTACTCTGATGGGCCCACACTACCTTGGCTGCTCAGCACGCGCTTTAGGTACTGCTAACTACCTAGGTAAGTCAAATCAAAATCACGTGGAGCTGGGGACGTGGAAGCTGCGTAATAAATGGGGCTCAGTTGAACTCAGGAGCTCGGATACGTACGTACTTATGGGAATCCGACTGGTCAACGCCTCATTTCGGCTTCACGCATCTGATCTGTGTATCTACATAGTATCTGCACGCATGCAGCGTTAGAATTGCCCGTCAAAATCTCACGTTATTTAGTCCTTTAACTCCCTGTAGCTGACATGCATAGGTATATACATCCTCCATCCTACTTCCTATCTATGTGTTGATCGTCCAAATCCAGTTGCCCAATACCCCCAGGAGAGCTTACCATTACTATGTACTCTAACCGGCTATATTTGAAAGTAGGTGTCAGCGCTGGGTCTACTATTAGGTACTTAGTTGCTAACTGCATAGAAGTTCTATTAAACCCTGTGGAACACTCTTACCTAACCTCCGCACCTACATCCATAAGATACAACCGCACCTTGCAAGCATTATGTTCAGGTATCTACCGGATCTCTCCTCCATACGTGGACTTCTATGTACCTATCAATTAAGGTTAAAGCACTCTACACTCTACGTTGATACCCGTCGAAATGGAAATGGACCCTCCAAATAGTTCCGGTTCACCTAGCTGCTGCGTAGTGGAGAACTGAAGATCATATACATACTCACATAGTAATGTGTTAGGCATCTATGTTTGTTAGATAAAGACCTCCTTGACGGAGAATGTCCAAGTTGATTTACTGCTTCCTCCGGGCGGACGGTATATTGCGGCATACGGAATATAAACAAGCGGCTGGACCCTGGATCTCTCATGAGATCTGATATTACGGGACCGGCGTGGCTTGCATGGAGTCTAATTTCGTCGGAGCCCGAGAGAGGAGCCAGAGTACGAAGTACGACGTACGAAGCACTCGCTCTCCATCGTATACTCAGTACCCCGTTCGTATTTCCGTGCTTCGTACGGTCTTTCGGTTTCCCTTGCCCCAGCGCGCCTGCCCAGGTGCTGCTTTCAGGCATGCCAAGCCCCACCGCCTATCCGCTTGCTCCAAAACTGATGAGATTTCGGTGCGCCACGTCAGCCAGCAACGCCGCCGACCGAGTTTCAAAGACCGCCTCCAACGGGGGTGATGTTTCTGTCAACAAGAGAGCAGCAAAGAAAGATACTGCGCATTCGGCAACATGCTGCCCGCTTCGATGCGCTGTGCTATCCTCTAGATCTCCAATGCCATGCCAATGCTAACTTAGATCATTATGCATCAGCCACGTCTTCCTACCGGTAGTTCTGGTGCACAATCCTTTTTGAGAACATCAAGGTACGAAGGATGTACTTCTTGCTGCGTGGGTATATATGCACGGGTGGATCACCAGACGAATTGAAGATCGGACCCTTACATAGTACCCCGTTGTTTTTTTTTTTTGGAGGGGCATAGTGCTCATACCGTTTTTTATCGCCCCAGTTAGATTGACCTTGTTAATCGATAATCGGCCGGAGCTAAACGCTCTTTGGCAGCCCACCTGCATTTCTCATTTCCCATACTGACCAAGTGCACTGACGCAGTAAGGCTGGTATACCGGTACCTGCCATAACATCAACAGCACCACCCGCCGTCACTAGCATATCACAATCAACATCACCGCCAATATCAAGGCCATATACCTTAATGGGGTGCCTCTCGGTGGTCCCTCAAACCCGCCGGGGTTTAACTCTAACCCTAACGGTTGCGGTGGCTAGCTAAGTACATATATAAGTAGCCAGATGTTAAAGGTTGAAGTACCACCCTGTGGCTTGGTACGGGTGATTTTCCGACGACGAGGCTGATCAACAGTGGGGCTGCCGAAACCGTTTAGTTTTTGCCTTGGGCAATCTACCTGGGGCGTCACTTTATTAGTTGAACTCGCTTCCTCCCTCACCGTCACTATGCACTGGACTAATAAAATAGTTCGCAGTTCGCTCCATTACTGCCGTATTTTCCCGTATTTGTCCCTTTTATCGTATCTTCAATGTTAGCTTCCACTGCAACAATCGCGCATTTTACAAATGCGCAACTAAGGTTGTCTCCTCGGAGGATACGATAAAAATGAAAACGCCGGACGTTTAATGTTATAAGCATGCACGAACTTTGCTTTTTCCTCCCTCCCTCCTCGACACCATCTGCCAAGGCGATCCGAGTTGTTAGGGTCATGTTCGCGCGAGACAACCTGCATAACTAGCCGAGCAACCCACGATCGCGTCAACAAGGCTTGTCACGGAAGGAAGTGCCGTAAAAACCTAATATCACCGTGGCGATGCAAGACTCTTCTGGATGGACGTATTCCATTCCCTGCGAAGCTTCTCCGAGGCATACGTCACTATAAATTGCGTGCTCGAGTAAAATCCCGAACCGGGTTTTGAGCAGCCCTCGGCGATCGCGCCACCGGCCTGAAACTTACTGCCCTCGTTTTCGACCGTTTGGTTTATCACCCCGAACCCGTCAATCTCTTATTGCTCCTGTTGCTTCGCTTGCACTGCCACGTCGACGTCTAGCGCTTGAAGCCCCTGAACCGCGCAGCCAAACCGTCCGTAAGTGCACTTGTTAGTCAGGGTGACCGCAGGTGAAGACGGCCCCACGTTGCTGTTGCCGCCGACACTTGACTAAGCTGGTGAGGATGACCTTACGTGGGACAAAGCTTACGCATCATTCGCATGCTTGAAGGACAACGACATGAATGCTACCCATTTCTATTAGCATTGCAGGAGCCTTGTTGCGAAGGTGGCAAGGAAGTAAATGACTGCCTGATCCTGGCTAATAACTTGAAGGTCTGAGATGTGTTAAAACACACAACATTGGGGGAGTCGCGACGGATAGGCGCTTGCTAAATATCGATTGTTCCTAACTCTGAATCAGCCTGATCGCCTTGATAGGAAAGCTTGATATCTTATATCATTACGATTGATCAAGCAGCTTCTTACCATGCGATTGAGCAGCCACTGAAAGACGCTTTCCAGGATGGTCCATGCCTGGATCTGACTACATACGTAGGTAAATGAGGCTCAGTGGACAAACGTAATCGGAACTCAATTTCCACATCTGACCAATATTTTTAATTGAACGGCCGTAAATGCACCTGCCTAATGGACACCACATCACATCGCAATGGCTAGTGCTCTCCCACCATGCGCTCTCGCTTGACCACACGAGCGAGGCCTCTGGGTCACACGCTATCTCCCGGCAGTTACCCACCTGTTCAGGGAGGAACCGCATGGTGCATCTAATGCCTAGAGATGCGAAAGCTTATTCTTGACGACCGTTTACTTCAGGGGCATTTTGCTGCGGAGCAGATGCAATGCCCTCATAGCCCAGATACTGCCTCTCTCCCTCTTTTTTTCCTTCATGCATAACTTGGCTAGGGAATGCCTCGCCGAGGATAGGCTAGGATTGAGGGACGTAATTCAGGCGTTCGAAAGTACCACGAACCTGATCCCGGAGAGAGGTCCAACAAGGAGAAGAAAACGATAGGTCAAGATTCGCTTGAAACGTGATACTCGACGCTCGTAGTCTCCTCGAGCGCCTTGAATAAATACACAGACACTGCCTTTAGAGTGATTGACCTTCGGCCATCCGACCTCTCTTCGATCTCGACATCGGTAGACGCTCAAAGCACAGGTGGTCACGCTTGACTTGCAATCCTGGAAGCTCGATGTGCAGATGGAAGCCATCCCTAAATTACTGACCCCATGATGGTTGTTCCGCAGATGAACCCGTAAACGTCGTAGGTGTCCTCGACCCCGAGAACCGGGTTCATGCTCATGTACGCACGCCTGACGGGCACCGGCTGAATCGAGCAAGCCTCCATGCATCCAACGTCGGAGCTAGGAGGGCACGAACTCCAGAGCTCCGCCCGCCCTCCGACTTCCGCTTCCCCAACAAAAAGTCCGTCTTGGGCAGTATAATTATAAATGAATACCATGACGAACCCCTCGCTTTCGTTCTGACCTTGATCGAATTGAGAGTCGCCTCTCGGATCCAGGATCTGTCCTTCACAGTAATATGGCTAACCTAGACGATATTAGCCGTCGGCTTGGGTGCCGCGATATCGGTTCTATCTGGCGGGATTTTCCCCGCCTCCCCTCCTGCCGCCGTGGTAGTGGCCGTCAGAAGTCCACAAACCAAACTCCCCTCCGGGTGCTCCACTAATAAATACGCCCTACCTCAAAGCAATTTTGTTAAGCATTTGCGCCCTATCACTCTGCGGCTGCGCCATCTTACCTTGCTCCCGTCCGTCATGACGTCGGTAAATCGATAGGGGGGGAAGAAGAAAAGAAAGGATGAAGTGTTACAGCATCCACCATGACGAACTGTCAGCTCTCTCCTCGACCGACATTCTTGGCAGCATGGAATACAAGCATCACAGCCCACAAGGCAGCCGACCGTCGAAAGTGCAACTATCAATTAATCGT
This sequence comes from Monosporascus sp. MG133, assembly GCA_004155925.1. Lineage (NCBI taxonomy): Eukaryota > Fungi > Ascomycota > Sordariomycetes > Xylariales > Monosporascus > Monosporascus sp. MG133. The sequence continues at coordinate 115,855 of QJNX01000698.1, read as the reverse complement.
CACATCAAGAACGGGCCCATCGTTCATGCTTATCAAGACACTGCCGCTTAGGAGCTTCGAGACGGGATGCCGCTTGTAGGCATGAGAGGAAGGCGTGTATCTAGCGCTCATACGAGTTCTACGACGGCTGCCTGATCAGGTTGCCTGTGTCTCGTCGCGGATTGGCGAGCCAATCATATAGATTGGGCACGTCGCCAATGCGCCAGATATGGTTATGTGCATTTGCGCATTTCCCTACAACCGGGCTTGCGTTACGATCGGCATCGTTCGGGGCGTCTCCCCAGGTTGAGACTTCGCACCCTTATTTTCTTTGATGGCTTTCTACGGCTGTTGTGAGGCCTCAAACAGGCTCGTGACCCTTCATACACAACCCGGTCGTGATTCCTTCACGTGATCAGGTCTGTGGTTCTCCGGCCACTACTTCGCGGCAGGCTCCGTGCTATAGGCCGAGTGATTATAAGCCCTCAGCCGGACAGACCGCCATTGTTGCGTGAAGAGGTAGGTGTGCGCTTCTGAAATGGTCCTCAACTCGGAAGAGTTTGCCACCGACCTGGGTGCCGGGCGCCTAAAACGGGCCGCGAACCAAGAAATCATAAGCCAAAGAAGCTATGTGCCGCCCATTGGCTGATATTGAGGGAAAGATGATAGTCTCGTCCTCCCAGTTTCTGCCCTTCGGCCTGCCTTCGTTTCAAGCTTTGAGTTCGGGGAATCGGGTCGGGAGTGCCGCTTACCTCGTGGAGCCGAAGGGAAGGCGCCCTTCGCATTATTAGCCACCTCTGCAAAACAACAAAGTATCGGAGCAACCACAATTGTCTTCAAGAGATAATTGGGTTATGGAGATGGTAGGAATATGTCTCAGATGCGTCGGCTCCTGTTATGCCCACCCTTATTTCTTCACCGGCGCCGGCAGCGTCGTAAGTACTTTGCTGTTCTGTCCCCGGCATCGTCCGATCTTATTATAAACGTGCCTCAAAACCCTGCCAGACTGTCAAATGCCCAAACTACACAGCACAACGCCTTCATGCCAAGTGACCTCTCCGCACTAGGTACCCTTCGTAATGAGCCTCATTTTGGGTTGTTGAAAAGGCGCGGGTACCCCTCCAACAATGACTTGTCCCTCGTTACTCGGCTTGTCTTTGAAACCGCAGGCTTTCAACGATAGGACAAGAACTAGTCACGTCTAATAACCCCCCTATCCTCGTTGCAACATTACTGAGGCCCCTACGGGCCGGCCGAGGTGAGTGAGTGATTGTTGCCCATTATTGCTAGAGCCTTGGGGAACTGACAGCATGAAGCACTCGGAGCACTGACAGTTGAGACTTGAGGCGGTCGATTTGCACACGACTTTCTAGGTTACTAACTTCTTGCGTGCTCTGAATGCTCATCATACAAGACAGGCTACCTATTCGTCCACTCGTTGTGGTTGTCAAGTGAAGCGAAGAGGCCCCGGTCGAGCTCCTCGACGAGACAGCCGGCATGCCTTGTAGCTTCGACGCCGGCAGCTTAGGTGGAAGCGTGGAGGAATACGGCTATCCCTACCCCGCAAGGCCGCTTCTGGGGCCGACTACGGCTTACCCTAGAGCAACACCACTAATCGGTCAACCATGTGCCCACAGCAACCAGGCGAACGCTGGTTCCCCAGCTGCCGACCCCACTTACAATACCTATCTCACTGATCTGAACTTCTCGAGCTCGCCCTGGTCTCTACCCCAGGGGCAATCGGGCGAAGTCGACGGCAGTGGGTACACCGACGCCCTTTACTCGGGCGAGAACTACTATCAACGCGGCGTCCCGCATTTCGATGCGCATGTCGACCCGGCATACGCAAGTTACTATCAGTCCCCAAGTAGCCTTGCATATACCGATCCGGCGGCCAATACCGTGCATGCCTCGCCGGCGCTTGCCGAACCCCAGGGCGTGCCTATAAGCGAGGCTGTCGTACTACCTGAAACGTATGCTACCACCCGACCCTAGTTTTTCCACATCTGTAGCTTGCCTTTGGGGATTTTGCCTAACGAGGCCTAATTGCAGGCCGATTCCGGAAGAGGAAGCAGCAGCATCCCTCGCCTGCAGATACTGCCGCAAGGCGCACAGGGACGCCAAGTCCCGCGACCGCCACGAGATGGAGGTGCACGAGAAGCCGGTGGCGGGCGCGAACCGGCGGGGCGTAAGCAACTCTCACAGTCCCTTGTTTCCCTCTCAGGCCTGTCAGGATTGGAAAAGTCCCCGGATCTAGTCATCTCCGGGAGATTTTACCCCTGGGACAGAGTCTACGACTTCCGCCTTGATCTTGACAGTGCAAAATCTAACTCCGGGTGTTATAGTGGTACCGGTGCAAATGCGGTAGGCTCTTCTGCTACTTCCGTAAGGCCAACTACACGCGCCACCGGAGGAAGTGCAAGAGCCAGAAGAGGACCATGGCTACGTACCACTGCCAGTGCGGCGTCGAGCATGCCGACGACAGAGAGCATCAGATGCACTACAGAGAGTGCAACGACGGCAGACGCCCGGTCGGTCGACCCCCACATAGCCCGCATAGCGGGGTGACGGAAGAGATGCAGAGTGTAGAGCAGTGGGGGTTTTGATCTAACCTACCGGCCTGCCTACCTGCCATATATCACACGCGTCTCAGGCTACTAGTACAAGGTGTTAGGTAGATAAGGCATACTACCGCCTCGGTTCCCTTCATGCAGGTGCTCTGAAGGGATATCAACCGCTCCCTTTGACTATTTTCTTTGTTGACACCCACACTCATTTACCGTATGCTCGTGATGGCACCATATCACTCGTTAACATTAATATATTTCCTTTGTGGATACGTTTGCGTGCCCCGTCTGTGTTGTAGGCTTGAGGCAGCCTTTAGTCGACTATACCCGGGTCTGCCTGCTGCAGCCCGCTACCGTAGTTCCATTGTCCTGAATGCCTCTAAGGCAGTACTGAAACGCTTTTGGGATGTTTAGGATATCAATAGAGACAAGGTAGGCATGAACGTCTGACGGCTCGCGGGCGTAGTCAAACCTCTCAACTGGCTGCTCAATCAAGAAGAACTTGGGCAAGTCCACCATGCTCGCCGTATTCGTGGGTGAATGTCCTAGAAAACGCCTTCGGTGAGTCCATTCACTCGCGCAATCGTTGCCATGTGGCGTGGACGCCTTCTTAGTCCCCAGGAAACTTAAGCGGAAGAGTTGGTGGCTAAAAGTAGATAAGTTTGTTCCTCCCAGAGGGACTGCTCAGCTGGGTATTTATACCGCAGAGATCCCACCACCTGCCAACTCGAGAGCCTGGTCGTCCTCCGCCCCCAATTCAGCCCCCAGCCGAGTTGGGGGCCAATATCGAAGATTGGATGGAAATCGACGCTCCACGAGGACCGAAGTCAAAAGACCATCATCACGCCATCCACTGGTTTGTGACGTTCTATATAGGCCTAGTTCAGCCTGACACTGGAAATCAGACATGCGTCTGGCCGATATAAGAGGGCCTCAACAGACGGCTGACATCATGCCTGTAGTGGGTGGGATTTGAGGCCAATTTAACGCAAATGGGGGGTTCCGTACGGTCCAATCACGCCAGGCTGCTCTTACATCTGTGAGGCCAAATACAGCCACGCGACCTGGCACAGCCCCGTCCATGCGCTGTGCTGCAACACAATATTTGGCCTCAAACCTTCATTATAACGGGGCCTGCGCCCCGGAAATATGCATATCGACGCCAATGGAATAGTTATGCAGTTAATGGATGAGTTGCCATATACCGTTACGTTAGGGTCTGAAACCAGCGCTTTTACACCGGCATAATTGCAATAAAACGGCGATTTGCATCTATGCAATTCACACAATTCAGGACTTACTCCTATACCAAAGATAGAGCATGCGACTGGAAGCCTCCCCAACAAGGGCCTCGAGAAGGCACCTCACCAGAGGCGTCTCAAAGGCACACGGTGTCTCCGTCTCCTAACGCGACCAGGGGCTTCAGCTTAAACTCCGCGCCCTCCATCTTCCCAGAGGGTGTAGAGCAGCCAGCCATTCATATCCAGACTCAGAGGCTCTAAAGGGACGCAAGCCGGACACCGATCACATCCTTGTATTCATACTCGAGAAGCAGTTAGTTTCCTTGTATAGTCGGCCAGAAGTTTGAAAATGACTATCAAACATCACCAAGACCACAAGCAGCAGCAACATGAGCGGCCTGTGGAGCTGCCTTACGAAAACTTCCAGGGCGCCTTCGTCGGGGACCACTACCGGCTGCAGCGGCTACACCTGCAGAGCGACTTCCTTGACATCTACACCGTGACGTGCCTCTGCGGGTGCGCCTTCGAGGCCCAGGCCTTCTCGCTGTCATGTCCCTGCGGAAGCGGCTCGGGCGGTGGCGACGGCAGTAGCAGTAACACTAGCTGTAGCAGTAGCAGTATCAGTGGTGGCGGTAATGGTAGTAGTGGCGGCGGCAAAGGGGGTAGTGGCACCAGCAAACTCCTCGACTCCCGCCGCCGCCGCATGAAGCGCATCTACCGGTCGCGGAACTTCGTCGTCGCCTTCGAGCAGGCCGGCAAGCGCTTCCTCGTCTCCGAGGTGCGCCGCACTGAGGCCGAGTTGCAGAACGTCTGCCGCCAGATCAAGCAGGGAGCGGGCTTGACGGGCGACGGGCGCCTTGCCATGCAGGAGGTAAAAGAGAGGGAGGTAGAGGCGGCGGCAGCAAGGTGTTATAAGCATTATAGCAGTCGTGAGGAGGTGAGTGTTCACGTTTCTGTTTGTAAATACGTTAGATGTGCGACGGTGTGTCCGTGCGGTGCGCTGATCTCGGGTTCTAACGTAGACGCCCCGGCCTTCGAGCTCGAGCCTGTCTTCCGAGTGGAACCCGAATCCGCCGAGCTATGCGTGCATCGCGGCTAAGGGTCTTGAGCCGCGGAATACGTGATTAGCTGTCATAGGAGGAGGAAATACCTGTTTGTGTGAGATGTACGTTGGTTTTGGTTGGGGCGACCTGGTTGGGAATACTGCTTTTGGTTTCCACCCCTTCCAGCCTCTCTGGTCTACTGGTAACTTCACAATTGCGAGTTCCTCCTGTCCTGATTGAAGGCAGACTTCATGGATATTTGTCCTTAGAGCCATCTCCTCATCTGAGCTACGGATTTACGGGGAAGGCATTATTCGCCTTCGTGAGCTGTCGACGAATCTCACACTGCGGGCACACAGCTGCTTTACGTTCACCCGTACCAGCAGGGCTGGATACTACTCCGGTCATTTACGTTATCAGACATTCCCTTAGGTCAATAAAGATACGGGATTGAAAGTCATGCTCTACGTGGTGTCTAGACTCTTGTAAAAGGGCTAAACCCTCGATTCGTACAGTCTCTCGTCAGCCTTGACGTCGTTAATCCTATTGAGCATCGAAGGCATGAGATACAGAAATGACGTCTGAGCTACCAAAAGCTTTTAAACTCGCCGATATGGTTATAACAAAAACGTATCATGGTCGAATTGACTTGATACCGATTGGATGCAATAGAAAAAAGTACGCACTCCCTGAGTATATAGTTCTCGCAAACACGGACTCACATCTAAAAATCCTAGATAATTGATTCGCTCCAGGATAACTAGATACCGTCGCAGCACGTTTGTTGATCGAGCCCCTTACGCCCTTCACAATACTAAATAGAAATCAACATCGGAAGCAGGCGTCGGGTTTCTCTTTCGCGTATATACAAGCGAGTGCCATTCAAGCCTGATGGTATATAACCAACTATATATACAATGCGAAGGGTATTGAATCCAAGATCATTCCACATACAGATCAGTGCCCTCACATGGGTGCACCTGATGAAACCCCATAAACAACCCGTCATCAGTCATCAACACGGGTTAAGCAATAAGGCCCCTGAAGCAAGCCCCACCTAAACAGGTACTCAGCGTCTCAAATGTACATGAAAGTTAAATGGCCCGGCAAAGACCCCATGGAGGAGTCGCCGCCGCCATATATCCGAACCCTTCTCGGTTCCTTACATGGCAACCGCCAACTTGGTCAGCTTCTTGTGCCTGAGCGCACGCCTATGCGAGGTCCCGTTGCTCAGGGTGCCGCCGATGAAGACTTCGAGGACCTGGGGGTCGGGGCCGGAGACGAGGCCGGCGGCGTTCTCACCGGCGGGGTTGACGTCGTCGTAGGAGAAGGCGTAGCCGCGGCCGTCGACCTCGTACTTGTGGACGAGGCGGGCGTAGTGGCTGGTGGGGTCGTCGGCGTAGTACGTGTTGCTGGCCGGGCCGGGCTGGACGTTGCCTCCCTCGGCGAGCAGCGTGGTGCGGTGGAAGGCGGCGCACAGGCGCGGCACCACGGCCACGTGCACGGCATTGTCCTCGGAGGAGATGGCGAAGGGCCCCGAGTTGCAGCCCCAGATGTCCACGACCGTGGGGCGCGGGTAGCCGCGGTTGTCGCCTTCGCAGCGCAGCTCGTCGCTGCCGGTATCGACGCGGCACGCCACCTCGCCGGGCGCCGCCTGCGTGTTGATGATGAGGTCCTCGGCCGAGTACTTGGCCCACACCTGCTCCACGTACTCGTCGTAGTAGCCGTCCTGCGCCCCCGGGTTCGACGCGACGTACATGTTGGGTGCCATGATGCGAAGCGGGTTACCGGACCCGTCGCGCACGCACATTTGCTCCCAGGGCTGCCCGTCGATGGCCGTCTGCGCCGCCAGCTCGTCGCATATCAGCGGCAGCGCGTCGCCCCGGAGGCCCTCGACCGTCTGCCTCTCGCCGCTGCCCAGCGTCAGGGACATGCTTAGGATCAGCCCGACGAAATCGACGAAGGAGATGTTGGCCCACTGCAACGCTTCGGGTTAGTAATTGCTCTTTCTAGATGATCAGGCGCTGGTCGGGGAGTGTATTCAAACGAGTCAGGGTCTAACAATAGACTCCCAGATGGCTCGACCGGGGGAGCGGTGTCCGGCGCCCAGGAAAGAAGAAAAGAAAATCCACGAAACCACTTACGATTCCTGCGTCCGCGGTGTTAGTGAGTTCCACGAAACCCCAGTTAATCCCGGCCGAGGGGTCCGAGGGGTTTGCCGCCGAGGGCTCGACCAGCTGAGGGAGCCCGTTCCCGTCCATGACGGTGAAAAAGGTGAGCTCGCCCTCGGCGACCCAGATGCGGCCGGACTCGATGTAGTCGGGGAGGGTGATCTCGGTCTTCTCGCCCCGGCCGTTGAGCGGGATGGCAATGTCGGCCTCAATGGCGATCGGGATCGTGCTGCCCGCCGGGTCCGGGTAGTACCACTCGCCGCTGTTCGACAGCATGACGACAGCACCCGTCGTGTCCTTGCCGTTCACGTACGCGTACAGCTGACCGCCGCTGCCGCTGAAGTTGTTCGTCAGGGATACGGTTAGCGGAGTCCCGGCCGCGAGCGCCTGCTTGGCCGCCTGCGCCTTGAACTTGGGCACGTGGGTGCCGTTGATGGTGTTGTGCTCCGTAATAATCAAGTTCGTCACATCGCCCGGTGCCGCAACGATGGGCACGGCTAATGACTGCGTAATGAGTGCTGCGACGGTGGCCGCTAGTCCGAATAGTCCTCGCATTGTGATTTCAAGCTCTAGGTGTGAGCCAACGACTGAAAAGGAGTGTAGTGTAGATAATGTTGTGAGGTATTGTCACTCAAGGAATGGTACGCTGCAAAATCCAGCTGAAAAGGAATGGCAGTTCTAAACAAGAACTCAGAGACTGACTGTCGTCGTCGTGGTCGTCGTGTACCCAAGCAATGACGATATGCTTCCGAACCGACCCGGTCGACGGAGGACGAGAGCCGAATATATAAACACGATCCCACTGCGCCGCACCGCATAAAGTCGGTTGGCACGAACCCGCCCCCCCTCCCCCAAACGAAACATGAACCTTCCTCCGTGATGGTCGACATCATGAACGAAACGTTGCGAACAGTCACATTCCGAGTTGAAACAACCTGTAGACCAAGATGGAGCACTTCCCTTGGTTTTCTACCTTCCCGTTATGGCGCCAGCAGACCTGTCGCCCCGGCTGCGCAGCCAATGAGACGCGCGTCTTTGACTTGCTTTACCTCCCCCGACACAACCTCCAATCTCCCTCAGAATAAGGCCGGCCAATCACGTGTCCGGCCCCCGCAAACCGCCGATTATAGTTGTACCCCCCGAGGCACTTTGTGTTGCACCTCAGATACTGTACTGAATGTGGGTGCCACAAAACAGCATGGTTCCGCGCAACCGGATCTACAAGCAATATATAACCTTCAGGAAGGAGAAGGCCCACGACGAGGATTCCGAATGCATATAACCAGTGGGGCTTCCGGCCGCCTTAACCACGAATTGAGAAAGTCGGTAATCGCAGTAATATGTTAGCATCCTCTCTTGGACACGGTCGGCAAAACCGTTACTTATTCTTCATCAAATAGCCTGGATGCCTCCGTCTCGGAACGAACCAACGAAAAAGCAACTGCCTTTTCCCTACAATTACCGGGTAGATCCTCGCTGAAAGCAAAGCGAGATCCGATTCCCGGGACCAACGGCGGCTTGGGCCTGGTTAGTAAGAGTAAGCGGGCCCAAGGGAGTGACCCACCAACATAACTGAACAGTCAGGATGACTTTGAAACCTTAGACAAGCGGCCGAGACTGTCAGTTTCAGATGCGAACGATGCCCCTCCCCGTTGACCTATCAAGAGGCATACCTACTAAGTTCATGTTAATCTTGTGTAAGCCTTTGGGCGCATTGGAGTATCTTCGACTTTATTGGCGAGTTCTTGGTGTCTTCGCAATGGAATTCTTGTATGTGTCTCACGCATAGCCGACTAGAGCTCCAAAGAAGGTTTCCTTTAATCAGCCACGCATGTTGGCTGCAGTACCTACCCAGATGGGATGCAAAGGAAGCGATACGGGGAGCGCCAGGATGAGGTCAGTCGCATCCGACCCGATCGTTACCCAGATCGGGGTATTCTACTCTAACACTAAGGTAAGGTACCTAGCACGACATCATGCCGGTGCCGGTACCGACCGCCCCATCTATTTATAATTTTAAGCTTGCCCCCTGCCCGCTCGCTCCACTGTAGTAATTCTCACGCATCTGCCATTGTTGGGGAAGGATCGCCAGTGCCGGGGGTAAAGACCGGTTGGCACGGTCGGACAGAGGCGGGGCCCAGCTCTGAGACGGACTTGGCAGCTTCCCGATAAGGCTCCCGAGTCCGACCGACTGTGCCAGGCTAATAAAACAAAAATTCTTTATATCTAAGTAGTCCCGATATCCAGTTGATGTGGGAATATTGAGGCAGAAATTCTTTCAGCGGTTGAACCAGCGCGCGGCAGAAAGACTCGATCATGTGAATGGCCCCTTTCTTCCCAAATCGCGATGCTTTAGGACGCCTCAGACGCTGTCACACCACTAAGAATCCTAACAGGCAGCCGTTATAATTTTGGTCTCGTTAGCCGCCACAATGCACTTTGCTGCGGCCTAGTGTTGTATAAAATGCACAGGGAAAAGGGTGATGAATGATGTAGATGAAAGCAGGGTATCTATAGGGAGCTGAGTGGCGGGCCAGTTATCCATACTTGAGGTGGCAGAATCCGACTGGGCCAATCCAACTAGCCCTAGCTCTCTCATGTATTGTTAGCTTCTTTCCAACCGCCCAATGTGGTGGTTGGTTCCGAGTTGGTGTCAATCAGATTGGCGTGGGAGGTAGACAAACACTACATCCCACAACCATGCCAAGAACTGACCAGCGAGCTCCAGTGGCCGCTCGGTCCTCGGGAGGGCTTCTCGGATCGTTCGTGGGAAACCATAGTATAGCCAAGTATAGTATATAGGAAGGAATGCGCCCAGTGTCAGGCGAAGGCTCAATCCCGAGGCGTTTCTGGACTTCTCGAACCTGTTGAAGATACCCCCTCGAAAGCGTTGAATATGTCCTGCGGGAAGGTGAGGTTCTTTCAGCTGTGTCCTTGCACTGCCGCTTTTTAGTCTTGGAGGCCAAATCCCCCACCCATATCCCCTAAGGAATGGTATGATGTTGAGTCAAGATCCGGTCTAAGATTCCTGGTCCGCCATGACTGCCCTGCCCTGACCTAGACGTCAGCGTGTCCACATACCCCCGTTGCATAATCGTAGCCTTCTCTCCATTGCGCTTCGCTGCAGCTTAATGGGAACTCATCGGCTGTAAAGTAAACGCAGCGCTGTGATAGGAGTTGTTCCTGGAAAGCCCAGCCTCGCATATGTCACGTTACGTCTCAGACTTCCTCACACAAAGGTGTCGATGAAAGCAAAAAGATTGAAAGTTGTCCCATCTGACGCATCAACAATCTTTGTCGATTCGATAGAATGTCCCGTGCGGGGACTGCCCTCAAAGCCCAGCATCTGCATCACTGTCCGCTACGGCGGTACTGGTTGCAGTTGCAGAGTTATAAATATTGTCCATCTGTCCTATTACTCGTGCCTTCCCCCGGGGTCATCTTGGACGATGCACAAGGCATCGACCCACAAATATCTCATCCCCATCTGTCATGCGAACTCCATGGCGTCGCAGACTATGCGCGGCTTCTTTCTGTCCATCGTAATGCTGATATCGATTCGGACAGGCTTTTAAAAACAGTCAGATCTTCCACATCACACTAAGGAGTGAGAAGAACGTGGTATCGCTTGATCGTAGTCGCCAGGAAAAAGGAGAGTAGGAAGTGGGCCCAAGCATAACGCCACATAATCGCATCTTCTTCTACATTTGAAACTAAGCACTCTCTAATCACGTGAATAAGCCAGAAGAGGTGTTGAGGCTGGAACAGGTTACTGCCTCGCCGCTCCGTGGTCTTCCTGGAATGCTTATGCTTTCAAGGTTCCTCAAGCCTTTTTTCACGAGCGCGATGCTGACGTAGTTTTCCCGCACGTACTCGAGGGAGCTAGTTCACCCCCGACTCTCGGAGAGACTCGATCTCCGCGGTTATCAACCTGTTCCTCACCCGGTCGGGTTGTCGTAGCAGAGCTTTGCTGGACCTCATCTAACTCCCTAGGCACGGCCGGACGGCTTTAGAGATAAGGCGACAGAAGGGGACAGTCTCCATAGGTCGTTGTACTCCGAGAGGTTTCCAATGAATTGCTGAAAGAGGAATTCACTGCTTCAGGTCACAGTCAAGGCAGCAAGACGATACGCTCCGTGTTGAATCATAGCAGGGAGTGTGTGGTCGTATCTTCGCAACCACTTTTCCGATATATGATTGCCAGTAGCGTCCAGTTCAACGTTTAGGATTCTCCCTACGTCGTGCAGGCTGTGAAAATCTTGAAGTCTGAATTAGAAGTTGGAGTGATTCATTCAATTTCAAGCACACATTGCGCGACTATATCTCTCCATATTGTATGGTTATCTAAGGGTCCGGAGTTATAAGACCCTGGTATGATATACTGAAGTTGTCGCAGAATAGGGGTCACTTGCTTAGTCATCGAGCCCCAGGGAACTGTAGACGCCCCACAAGAACGTTGTTCCGGGGCTCCCACACTATATATAGAGCTTTCTAGCCACCACTCTCTAGAGCCCAAACTATCCATGACGATTTACACTTTCCACACTCTATGCAACCTTTTCTCGCGATCAGCCTAAATGTGACAGAAGTATTAGTCTTCGAAAAAGGGTTTTTATCTGGTTAACCTTGGAAAGGTTAGAACTAGGGATAGAAAGGTAATGATGCCTCAATATATATATGGAAAAATAACTGTAACTGAAAAAAGCGATACCGGAGGTGGCTGTAGGTAGTCCCGTATAGGGGCTGAACTATTGGGGCCAAGACCGAGCTACACAGGCCTAGACTTAGCTAGGTCCGATAGAAGTTGCAAGGCTAAAGTCTACTTCCTTCCATGCAGGTGAAAGAGAAGTTCAATAAACACCATTTAACCGTAATGATGTCACTCTATTCCTGCAGTACACTAGACGTCACTTCTTTGATGTATTAGGTTTCTGAGCCTAAATGATAACGACCCTTCAGTTGGTGTGGAAGTCCGTTGCGATCATGTAATAAGGTTTGTACAATGGCCTTGATGAGGGATGGACGGAAGGCGACTGTGTATTTGCTGATTGCGAGGCTAGCAACAGAAGCATTTGTATTAATGCTGTGAATCAACCAATTTCCGATGAACAATGCCACAAAGCGGGATTGTCTGACGAAGGACACGAGAGAGGCCATGGGAGCTCCGATAAGAACCGGTACAGAGGCGATAACAACGCACTGGGAGCTTCTGGCCGGGCAGGCGGGAGTTCGCAAGGTACCAAGCGATTGTGAACGGCAGGATGAAATGGGAAATGAGAGTTTTCATCACATTGTCTGTTACCTCGAGAGGTTTGCCTTAGGCCTTTATACTTTCAAGTTTGCCTTTTTAGCAGCCCAAACTGGGTCGTACCGAGCCTGAAGTGCACGGCCACGCCTGGAACCTTCGGCGCACCTGACAACTGACAATCCACGCGTCAAATACTTATAAAACAGAAATTCGTATCAGCTTTCATACCAAGACAATAACAACAACAACACGTCACCGTCACAGAATGCACGCGATGGAGGACATCAGGAACGCGGCGGCGATCGTCGCCAGCATCGCGACGCGCATCCGCCAGCTTGATCCGGAACACATGTCACACCACCACCAACGGATCCCTTCCTCGCCGATCCACCAGGACACCGCGCCTCCACAGGCCCCACCTTCTTCCTCATCGTCATCGAAGCAGCATGCAAACCTCCCGTACAGGATCGCCTCGGTCAGCCGGTACACGGCCAGGCGGCCGAAGATGGCGGGGCGCGCGGGCTCGGACGGCGTCATCGACGACGTGACGGACTTCATCGGCAGAGTGGCGCGCGAGGTGGGCGCCGACGCGACGGCGCTGGCGCACTTCATGTCGGCGACCGAGATCCAGGAGCTGGCGCGCGAGTTCTTCGCCGAGACTATGACGACGACAACCACCGGCGGGGGCAAAGACGGACACCGGGGCAGAGACGGGAACCGCTGCACCGCTGAGAAGCCCGGCTACGCCGCCGATGACCTCTTCTGGAACCTGCAGTACATCGGGCAAGGCGACCTGTCCGAGTCCCGGTGGACGCGTGCCAAGGCCGGCAAGGTCGGCTGGGAGCTCTCGGACCACCTGACCCGCTTCATCCTGCTGTCGGAGAAGGCCCGCTTGCGGGCCGGGGGCTCCCGCTGGCAGACGCGCGACCTGTCCTTCGAGAGCAAAGTCAACTTCTACCTGTGCGTCCTGCGGTGCTTCGCCTTTCGGGCTATATATGTACAGCAATCTTGAGGCTCCTCGGTCTTATATCGTCCGAGGGTTGTCCAATCAACGGTCTTCTTAGGCATGATGCCCAGGACAGCTAGGCCAGAATAGGTCTTGCGGAAGGCAAGTGCCGTTCGTGGTTTCGGTAGGTTTCCCCACGGGGTATGCCCCACTGGGTAACAACTTACCCATCATGGCGCATGACAAATTCCACGAGTAAGTCCGCTTACTTCTCTAGCGATACCTTATAATAGGGGGAGAATATAACCCGAGTAGTGACATCGCCTCTGCTCTAGACCATCGCTAATAGTCTTTAATGTAGGTTCTTTCTCGGCCCCAACATCCCTGGCCCGACTGAAGCCGTGATGGTCTTGCAACGCTTCTAGGAGGGCCCGAATACTTAAGGAGCCGCCGCGTTGCTTTGCGGTGGCTCTCAAGTCTGTCCACGGCCCGCTCGGTCTAATTTCCTACCATGCATTTTCAGGCAATTCTGACGGGAGCCGTGGCGCTCGCGCTGGGGCGGCTCGCTGCTGCTGCTCCAGCTACCGATGTAGTGCAGGCCGCTGATGTAAAGGCTGCCGATACTACTACGACAATCAATGCGAAGTCGAATTGGGGAACATGGGAAGGCTGGGGCACTTCGCTGTGCTGGTGGGCTAAGGCGTTCGGCAACCGAGATGACCTCGCCGATATTTTCTTTACCCTCGGCTCGCGTCAGTTCGCGGGTCAGAATCTGCCTGGCCTGGGCTTCAACATCGCACGTCACAACGCCGGTGCCAGTAGCTGGAACACCTATAACGGCGCCAAGATGGTTGTGTCTCCGAATATCAAGAACTCCCGGCAGATGGAAGGACACTGGCTCAACTGGGGTAGCACTGACCCATCTTCATCAAGCTGGGACTGGTCGGTGGATGTCAACCAGCGTGCGATGTTGAACAAGGCGAAGGCCCGAGGAGCTAATCGCCTGGAGCTCTTCTCGAACTCTCCTATGTGGTGGATGTGCAAGAACCATAACCCGTCTGGTGATAGCAACGGGGGCGAGAACATCCAGTCGTGGAATCTGAAGGACCACGCCGTCTACATGGCCGCCGTCGCCAAGTACGCCAAAGACAACTGGGGCATCACATTCGAGTCGGTTTCCCCGTTCAATGAGCCTATCGCCACCTGGTGGAAAGCGAATGGCACGCAGGAAGGGTCTCACATCACCGTTGCCACACAAGCAACGATCATCAACGAACTACGTACCGAGCTGAATAACCGGGGACTCTCTTCCATGATGATCGCAGCGTCTGACGAGTCTTACTACGACCAGGCTGTGTCGACGATGGAGGGCTTGGGCAGCACTGCGCTCTCTAAAGTGGGCCGCATCAACGTTCACGGATATCAGTACGGCAACGGAAGACGCGACAGGGTATACGACCTATCGCAAGGCAACGGGAAGAAGCTATGGCAGAGCGAGTACGGCGAGAGCGACGCGACCGGTGGCAGGCTTGCTAGCAACCTCTTCCTCGACTTCCGATGGCTCAAGCCGACGGCCTTCGTATACTGGCAGGTCATCGACGGCGGAGGCTGGGGCCTCATCGACGGGAACAACGACAACGGGTCGCTCGGCTCCCCGACACAGAAGTACTACGTCCTGGCCCAGTTCTCCCGTCACATTCGGGAGGGCATGCGCATCCTCGACGGGGGCAGCGGTAGCACCATCGCGGCTTACGACGCCAAGAACAGGAAGCTGGTCATCGCCTACTACAACTCAGGCAATGCGCAGACAGTCAATTTCGACCTCTCCCAGTTCAGCCAGCGGCCTGCCGACGGCACGAAGGTGGCCCGATGGCGGACCTCGATCGGCAACGGCGGCGATCGGTACGTCCAGGACACGGGCGCAACTATCAGTGGCACCCGATTGACGTCGCAGTTTGCGACGAACTCGGTGCAGACCTTCGAGATTGGCAACGTCTCATTGTAAGCAAGTCATATAGGTACCCACTTCCGGACATTTGTGTCTGGCGCATTACAAACTGCTGCGAAAAAAAACCGCCCTCGGCTCGCCTTATGTTGAATACGTGGCCAATGCACCCCGAAGTCTTGAATTAATCCGCCGTGATGTGACATGCCCAGCGCATATTTCAGATGGTCTGGGGATGATACTGATTCGTTCCACTTTGCAAAAAATCTTCAACGTGGCCGCGAGGCGTCTTATAAGAATGCTAGCAGGAATGCTCTTTATGTCTCGAACGCGTACCTAGGCAAGTGATGCAGACTAGAAGAAGACCCTAGACAACACCGAAGGCCATGGGCTTCCCCAGAGATCAAACAGAATGGATCTTGCGAATGAGAGGTATAATTATAAGGAAGGAGTAAATTAGCATAAATTGTGTTTTAACAGACTTTTCTTATTTCGCGACCATATACAAAATTCGCTAGAGTTAATTTTTTGCAATGCACTCAAGTCTTCTAATGCAGAATATGGTACTTAAGGTACAGTACCTACGAAGTACACACATATGTACATAGGAGACGCGTTTCGCGACGCAGGTGGGGCAAAGTGTGGCTGAACTCGCGGGGCACAGCTGGAGATGTCCGGATATCCTTAATACCAGGAACTATCGACCGGACACCTTTATTTTGTCATTCCGGTATCCATCCGGGAAACGCGACCGGGTATCTCTCGGGTAAGAGTATCCGACTTTCTAGGTGTCTAAGACACCTGAGACTCTCCCTTCCAAGTTTCCCTAAAGCAGAGCTTCAGCCACAACCTTGACGGGACACAATCTTATGATCCCTGCCTACCTCTTCTATCCAGTTTGGTCATCAATTCTATCCCAGCTTCCTGATCCGGACCGTCATTCGCGCAAGTCTGATAACATATCTGTTAGCCACCAAGGCGTTACATCTCGAAAGGGACAACATATTAGCTGGCCACCAACCAGATTACCAGGCTGGGTCACCATGTTTGCCATGGGATATTCTTCAGATCGCGATGATCACACGGCTTCTGACCACGAAGAATTTTACGAGTCCGGGGAATCTGATGAGTCGGGCTCGGAGACTGTTTGTGACCTTCTAGACCTGGAGGCTTTCGAGTCTGGCGACGAATACGACGATGATGGAATGAGCACCGAGTCACATGACGGCTATCATGTCTTTTTCCCTCAATTCTGCCGCCTGCCGATTGAGCTTCGTCAGCGGGTATGGGAGCTTTTCGATCCGGATCTAAGGGCGCCCGTGCGCATCTTTGTTGTTCAATCCTTGGGCAGTAAATTGTGGCCAAGTGCGACTCTGTTCCAGCAAACCGAGCCAGCAAGAACTATCCTGGAGGTTCACCGTGAAAGCCGCCAGTTGGCGCTGAAATTCTATCCAGATAAGCTGCCCATCATGAATCGGCATAGTTCGCTCCGGTATCATAAGGCCAGAGACATCATTGCCCTCAGCTTCATCCCTCAAGTCCTGGAATGGGGCTCTGGAAGCTGGGGAGCAATTGCTGACGACCTAAAGGACGTCGAGCGTCTAGCATTTGAAATCGACCCAGATTCCATTGGACTACACCGGTTCCAACTACTCCCTTTTCACCATTTTAAAAGTTTGAAGACAGTGTACACCTGCTGGGACGGCGAACAGCTTCAATCCCGCAACCTTAGGTGGTGTGTATCGGATTCAGTCCGGACATTTCATCTCAAAACAGAAGAGGAGGATATCGACCTGGGCGAAGACTATGAAATGATCTACTGTTGGCCTGACCTCGAGAACCATCTGGAGTACGCTGAAAAGGAGGTACCTGAAGGTCTTCGGCTGGGTCGTTTCGCAGACAAGGGGGAGGGGTCGGGCATCGAAATTTGTCCAATGGTGGTCTTTCAATCCTTCTACGGCATTCAGCGGTATCATGACCTAAGGGAAAGAGCACTGGCCGGCGAGAATGCGAAGTGGGATTCAGACTCAGAATCAGACTCGGACCCGTCGGAAGAAGATGAATACGAAAGTGAGGGCATCGACGATGCCACGCTTGATGGAAGCGACGGTGCTGATGACGATGACGACGGCCTGGTGGTTCACGATACCTTCGAAGAGAGTGACGATGAGAATGATACCGAAATCAGTGGCTTCTCACGCCAGAGTGATGGAGTCGTCCCCGTCGATGATGGAGCCGTCCCCGTCGATGATGATGAACTTGCAGCACGATTCTCCAGCCTCGAACCGAATTCGCCGAGGGATCGCAATCCAGACCACTCCGACTCGGACGATCAACCTGTCCGGAAGAATACCCGAACTAAGCGTCGATTTGTTTCTTCAGATTCTGAAGACGAGGTTGCTGATGGTGATGAACTTGCACGACCGTTCTCCATCCTCGAACCGAATTTACCGAGGGATCGCAATCCAGACCACTCCGACTCGGACGATCAACCTATCCGGAAAAACAACCGAATGAGACGTCGAGTTGTTTCTTCAGATTCCGAGGACGAATCCGCCGATGAACCCCCGAGAAAGGTGGCGAAACGATCGCGACATGATAGCCGTCGCTCTGGACGGGCTGTGCTGTCCGACTCAGACGAAGAAGATACAGACACCAAGAGCGGTGATCGCGGGTCTTCGGATAGCGATGCGAGCCCAAGCGAGGATTCGGAGGAAGAGTCTGACAGGGAACAAGGAAACAGGGAGCCAATATCCCTTGCTGAGAGGCTTCGACTCTATCGATCCTGTATCCCAGTTCGTCGCGAGAGTACCGAATCAGATTCCGACGAAACTAGTACTCAGAATTCCTATGAAGAAGCCGAAGACGATGATGGTCTGGTCGAGCGAGGAGCATACCGAGATAGGGATGAGATTTCAGAGAATGACCTCGTCATGGACAGAACCGAAGAAGGATCCGCAGATGACGATGACGGATGGTAGAGGATGGGTTCATCCCTGCTCATCCGGTGCCTTCTTAATCTTCAAGGGCACGGGGATAGACCTTCGAGTTGGATGTACGAGACGCTGGTGGTTACTTTACTTGGATCTACTGGATGATCAAGCCATTCGACGGATGGAGTTATTTCATTTCCTCGATTGAGTTGGTTCTGCCAATATGCTAAGGGAGAAGCTGCATAATAATAATCGTGAAAACCAGGCTTCTACGTACTGGTCTGGCGAGCTTGGCATGAGCTGGCCCAAGATCGCATTCACTTGGTTGGTTGCCGCAGGTCCCTAGGTATAGACTCTGGCAAACGAGTTGTGTCAGTGCTTTATGAGCATCGGTTATTGTTTGGAAGCCGTTTCCCCTTGCTCTCTCGCCTCTTTTCGGGGCCAAGTCTGTTATCATCGATTAGTTAATGGTATGATGGCATGGGTCCGGGAACTTTCAAGGAGTCCTTCGCTTGAGAGTACAACATAGTCACCCATGAGCGAGCCTCTTGAAACTTGTCTCAGAAGATTTCTGTTAAACGGGAGAAAAGGTCTATGGATCCACCGAAGTATTGGTTCAAGCCTTGGCTGAAAGCAAGTCACCCTTTGTTCGGCTGACCAATCTTCAGAGTTTAAGAGATATGCTGCTCGTTCCCGGTCCCCTGCTCTCGTCACTTTGTGTAACAGAGTATCAAAACAATGTACCCTGTGATCTGAATGCAATTTGTGTCGACATAACCATAGTGTTCATCAACTCAACCGTACCGTCCAAGTTCTTCGAGCGGCATCTTTAGGGGGGCGTGTTTCGGTGGTGTCTGTTGTTTATGTGCAGACTGCATATAAATGACTTGGCGAGTGCCGCCGGATTCTGCTGTCTTCCATTACTCATTTACCAGAGAGATCACTAAGAGTTCACATCCTCAAGAGCTGGAAATCTCGGAACATTCATATCCACAGAAGAAACCTCTGAAGACTTATCAGTCAACAATAGAATTACCCAAATCGAAACCCGCTCTGACATCGCCGATCGACATGTCTGCAAACACAGAACTAGCTTCCGCTCCCATCTGCTCAGACGAGGACCTTAACAGAACCATGCAGGAACTGGCCGAGCACGAAGGTAGGGCCGCTGCCCTTAGGAAGGCGCTAGCTGACTACATGGCAAACAAGGAGCTCGATGAGGCCGCGGAGAGGTTGGCGAACGTGGCGCTCCTCTCGCGCCCGGCGTCGCCCAAGTTCGACTTCTCGTTCGAGGGCCTGCGGCGGGCCCAGGAGGCCCAGGGGGTCGATCTGGAGGCGTTCCGGCTCAAGACAGAGAAGAACGACGACCTGCGCAACATCGCGAACGCTGCGGGCGTCAACTACATGGCGCTGCACGGCTTCGTCATCTCCGACGAGGTCCACGCCTTCGCCTACGAGTTCATCCACGACAGCGACCTCAGGAAGTACACCAGGGAGGCTTGACACGAACTGTGGGAGACGCAGGAGCGCCTCCGGTGGCTGCAGGCGGAGGTGGCGGAGGGTCGCTACGGGAAGAATTCTGACCTCACCCCCTGGATGGGGGATGCGCCTTGTTTCGATAAGCGCCATTTCATCATGGCCGACCACATCACTCGCTTCGTGCTCCTCTGCGAGAACTTCCGACTGCGCTCCGGCAAGGACGAATGGGCGAGCGAGCGGTTTGGGCGCCCGGAAGCCCGCGTCGAGATGTACAAGGGGATCTTGCTGCTGTTCATCAAGAAGGAAGAGGATGAGATGACCGAGAACGCGCGGCGCTGGAGAGTAGCTGAGGCGCTGAGGTCAATGGAGGATTAGTTTCGGTGAGTACAACTGTCTTTGTTCGGCTTGACACTTCCATCTAGACTGGACCTTTGTTGGAAGCTAGTTTGTACCGGTTGTCACCACCCTCCCTGCAGCCTAGTACCCTATACCTTGCCTTTCATACCGTCCCATTCGTCTTAGTCTCCAACTTACTTCTCCCTGCGGATTTACAAGGCCAATTGATACCTACGCGAAATAAAAGAAAGAAAGCCAGAAATTGCTATGTTCTATTCGTACCCAAACATGTTGTCGTGCATGAGACTCATTTAATCGTAATGATGTAATCGGACTCAAGGGCCTTTTCATACAGGCGACTGATTGTAGCCCTGACACCTCAGGAGATAGCATCTTTGTACCTGCCTCACCTGTAATAGCCGTAAACCCAAACAATATAGCTACTTCCTGGAAAAGGGAAACCAATCGTGGAGAACCCCCTCTCTCTATGGGCCAGGCCGGTTCGCATTTGGCGCCGCTCCACTCCAAACAGGGCCGCCTGGCGCTGTGTAGCTGACCTGACCCTGGTCGATCCTCCAAAGGTCAACGAGGATCTAACGAGAAACGTCAGCAGACCACCAGTGACCGTTAAAGGGATATCGGAGCATGAACCTACCCCAGCCTTATCATCCGGGTTGTAAGAGCCGGGCAGCGCGATTCCCGAGGGAAGCTTGGTCGAACCGCCCTGCGTGACCCGGATGTGGGTACAGGAGGGATAGAACTGGGCGCCCATCCTCGTCCCGGCCACGTGCAGACCCAGGATCTCGTGCCGGAGCAGGTACTCGCCGGGCGCCAGACCGGGCGGGACGACCACCGACCACTTGGCCCCGCGCTCGCGCAGGAAGTCGGATGCCCATGGCGGGTTCGCGGAACGGTTGTACGACAGCTGGTCGATCTTCACCCAGACGTTCCCCGTGTCGCCCTTGAAGTTCTTGCAGTCGTTGTTTGCGCATTGGGCGATGTATCTGTGTTGATAGCTTGTTAGAGACCTCTGGCTCGGTAATCCCCCCTTCCGGCTAGCAGACATACGTGAATACTGGTCCGCTATGGGCACTGTTCCACTGGTCCCAGACGAACTCCCTAGGAGCATTTATGTTAGTATATCTGCGCGACCCGACCTAAGATCGTACGTACACTTTATCTCCAGCCTTTAGCTCGATCGATCTAGCCGCGGGTATATTTCCGCCGCGGCCGCACCTAGTTGCATCGTTAACAGGGGATCGGATTCGACTGCGTATGAGACATACGTTATGTCCTTTGTCGTGAAGTCAGGCACAGGGCCATTGTCTGCTAGTTTACGGGCGTATCGCTCGGGGGTGGGAGTGACGTAATCATCCTGACCGACCTGCCAGGCCATGTAGGTCTGACCGTTGACGACGATGCTCTTGAGATACCCATGGCCAGCTACGAGGTTAGTGGCGCAGAGGAGGAGAGCTGAGATCGACAGCTTGACCATGATGGCGCGGCTAGCTTTAACTGTTTTGATGGTGCTATAGCTTAAGATACTAGTTATAACAGACCCCAAAGACAGAGATTTATAGAATGCCTGATCTTATGCGAACGCATTTATTTATAATATGGAAAGTTTCAAAAACAACCTCAAAGGGGATCGGGGCCGATTTATGGGCAAGAAATTTTGAGTAGGTGGTTCTGCAGCGAGACGTTGAGATGTCGTGGCGTCGCTAATCCTATCCGTAATCCCGGGAAAGCCTCGACTGAGAAGATTGGGACGATGGATGGAGAAATATTCAACTGTAGACTATCGCCGGAGGTTGACAGTCCGCAACGCGGTTCGCAGTTTTCGACTCCTTTAGGGTTCTAGGAAGGCGGAGGATATATGCCCGCTATCTTGGCAAGGGGCCATAAGGGGAAGGTTCATAAGAAACGCAATGGAAGCCCAGAGCAGCTGCCACCAGGCATGCTCCAATGACCATAAGGCCAAGGTTTTGCGGCTCTTCAAGCATTTACACCGGTGGATGGGCTAACGCCTCAGCGACAACCTCTAACTTGACAGTCCAGCAGTGTACTGGATACCCAACCACTCCTTAGACGACCGACATATTTGCTTGGCCCTCTCTCTGAAATGTTCGCTGCCTAGCAGCCCTAGCAGGCCCATGGATACGTGCCTGCATGGGAGCGTTTGCATTCCTTGGATGCATTGAATATAACCATAGGATGGTGGATGAAGATTCAGCCGCATACTTTTGACGATGCCTCCAGGGCTATGCTCTCATGCCCTCAGATATCGTTGCGTCCTCGAGACGGCAGATTCTTGAATACCTGAACACCCAGCGGTACTAGTTAAGCCCCCTTCACCTATTAATAGGCATATAGAGAGACAAGAAGGGCTCCTCTATCGAGTCGAGAAGAAAGCCTAATTAGTTTCGTAACCGAAAGAGTATATATGGTGTACCAACAGTTAACCGCCCTTAATACAGATGCCTGGAATCTGAATTGATTGACCCGCCTCCTATGAAGACTGCCTTGGTCGTCTCCTACTATATTGTGACGTCTCTCCTCGCTGTTGGGATACATTTCCAAGAAGGTCGTCGTCGCTGCACTTTTACACAATTGGTAAAGTGGGCTGAGATGGCACTTTGATATTGCCCTTGCTCCTCTGCATTTAGGCTGCCATTACGAGTCTCATCCGTCCCAGAGTCCTGGACCCGGAGGAGCGGTGTCTCGTTTCAAACCCTACATACTAAACTACTACCACTTCAATCCATACCGTCATTCGTAGACATTACCGCAACGCGCCGTTAAACTGGCGCTTGTATCGCAAACATACATCGGCTTGATATTAGATACATGACACTCCATTTGCCGATATATGATGTAACTATCCAGGTGCGAATAACATCCAAGTATGACACGTCAATCTGGACTTTGTGAATTTCCATTGTTGTCCAAGGTCCGGAGCTAATTTTCCTTGCAGATCGTCCGGAATCATCTTTGACGGGTTCCAGTTCCCGCCAATTAAAAGTTGAAAATCGAGTCCTTTCCTTAACGTTACCCCTATGTTTCTGTCCTGCCATCCCTGTGCCTGGTCGTTTCATCGCTTGCTAATCGGCGTCATGCTTTTTAAATCTACTTCTCCAAAAGTCCGTAAAGGAGTTAGAACGTTTAGATGGCGTGGTGTGACTATGCTGGCTTGAGGAAGGATTCAGGGATCCCGCAGAGAATTTGGTAGAGCCCGGTTCCTTTATGGAAGATGGCGTCGAGTGATTAACCCTCATAGGTCTGGTTTTCTCATGAATTCCACCTTTCTGACCATAAAGAGCTGAAATTCGGACGCAATTCCTCCCAGTCACACTGCCTTTCTGCCCCGCCTTCGGTTGGGGGGTATGCTCGCCATGCTGGGGTGTTCTGAATCCGCCTTCTTTTGACCCTCCTTGCTAGTACGTGACAAGGAATCGGCGATACCGAAGGAAACGGTTCGGCAGTGATGCCGGAAGGATTTATGTTTGTAATACCGCCTTGGAGACTAAAAGATTCTGCTTGCGTAGTAAGGTTTTATTGCTTCGAGAGGTTGGACCTATAGGTTACGCGAAGAAACCGACTAATTACGGTTCTTTCATATAGACAACATTCTTATGGAGAGGGCTACGTGGAAAAGCAGGTAGCATCTTAAAAATATGGCCGGGTAGGAATCGAAAGGGGCATGGATAATCCGAAAGAAGTTCCTTTTGCTGTTGCTGCAGCAGGTAAAAGGAACTTTAAACCATGGAGGTCTTCGAACGAAGCTTACCGACAAAGATCCTGTAAATTTAAAAACAAGATCGTTCGTGATTCTAAGCCATACGTAGGCCATATCATCGCCTACCTTAAGTGGACTCTTTCCCCTTATTCTCTGCTCGCTTAACGACAGGTGCATTCTTCTACTGCATGGCAGCAATCCGCCTTGGATGAATCTGCATGGGCTGTCGCCTGATTATGGATGAAAAGGCGGACCTATAGCCTAGGATTATATCGGACGTATAAGGGAAAGCGTTTTCTAGCTTTTTTTCTCGGGATTCGACGTTTGGCGCTTAAGGTCGATATAAGTAACTAGCCCCTTTTGCCTCGCTTTCGAACGTACACTTTGTTATCGTCTCCTTTTTCCTCTTTCTCTTTAATCCTTTTTACCTTAAGCTCCCTGCTTTTTCCTCTCCGCTCCTTTATCTCTTTCTTCATTCTTTATTCCTCGCACTCGGTTCAACTTTCTTCTCTCCTTTTACTCTACTTCTCTTACTCTTCTTACCATTACTAGCAAAATGAAACTTTAAATTCCCGTATATGCAGTCCTTTAGTGAAGTTAAAATTAACTGCGTTGCAGGCTTTAGATCTTAACTTTCTGGCCTCCGGTTTGTAAGTGGCGTTCGTAACGGTAAAGGTATGTCGTAATATCGGGTTGGTTAATTTTCCGTCCCGTTGCTTAGTAAGCTTTTAACGCTAAAGCTAACAGTTCTGGTATAAGGCTCCTTTTAGGTGGCTCCGCCGGGTGGCTGAATGGCTTGTGGCTAAGTATTCCACAGAAACCAAAATGCCACTAACACGACCTCCCCCATTCCCACGCATCCGACCCTCCTCAGAAAGGTCACATCCGCCATGGCGGATCAACCGCTGTCAGAAATTATCAAGAACAATCCTATTGGGAAAGGACTTAATAGTCCGTACCTATTTTATTTCGATTTGCGAAAAAAATAAAGCTTTTTGCTCGCCAGACGCGCTAAGTCAGCTTAATCAAGAAGGTAGGACCATTTAACCATACTAGAGCACTCCTTTAACCAGCGTACAGATGCGCAGGATCTCGCATTCAATCTTTTATCGTCACTCCAAATCCTCCCCGCCGCTCGTCACCTACGTTCGAAAACAGGTTACGGCACCCTTCGCAGCGATCTTCTAAGACTGAATTCTGCCGTCGACTCCGATGATTTCGACTTCGACCGTATCAAACCGCTCTTGAACGCAATCTTCGCCGACAAACCAGACGAAAAGATCTGGGATGCTGTCTACGACGCCGTCGCCGAATCGACGCCGCCTCCTCGGCCGATAGCATCTTCCCTCCAACAGACACCGTGGCTCCGCAACACAAGCAGCTTTGCCAATTCATCGGAATATCGCAAGTACGTCGACGATGTGCTTAAGGAGGAGCTCGGCTCTATGTATGTTGGGCTCCACAACTTCCACGGGACCTTTTCGGAAGCGTCGCGGGTCTCGAGGCTACGTCTGAGATTGTCTTCAAGAAGTGCACGGAAGGCAGCAATCCACTCTTTCGTGTAGAAGAAGGGTGGAGAGGATGGCCGGAAGACGCAAACCATGATCGCGTTTTAGGCTGGTTTGTAGACTTGAGCGAAAAGCTGGCAGCATTCGCGGAAGACTTCAAGTCAAGACCGACAGCCCAACGACGGCCATTGGCACAACCAAACAAGCCGATTGATGGTTCTATAGCGAAGCGCAAGATGGACGTTGGCTTCGTGAGCGATCCTAACGCCAAGAAAGATTCAAGATGCCACTGGTCCCAGATCCTCGTACCAGGAGAGCTGAAGAGCAACCGATCCGCCGATATAGCTTCAGAAGCATGGCTTGATCTTGGGAGGTACGCGAGAGAAGTTCTTGCTGCTCAAGATACTCGCCGCTTTGTCCTAGGCTTCACAATCTGCGGATCGCTTATGAGCGTTCAAGCGATATACACGTTTTATTTCAGTGCATTGCGGCGTTCCCGAGATATGGCGGTTTGAAGCCCGGTCAGGGCACGAATCGGGATATCGCGGAGGATGACGCGGGATGCCGGGGAGGATGACGCGGGATGCCGGTTTTGGCGGCCGATCGGCCACCAAAACTGCCCTTTGATGATCACAGGCGGCTTGCGGGCGCCAAGCCCTGTGCCCCACCCCCACATGATATCCATTTCATCAATGTTGTTGGTAGCCCCGAAATGGATTCTGATAAATCCAAATTTGGACAGTATCAAAAGAAACCGCGTTGCGCTGTCAGACAGGTTAGCTGGGCCGCGCCCTCCTCTTCATGTTCCATGAATTTCTATGTTGTAGTATCCCTCTAGTAGAGGGTATTACAATAGAGGGGAAGGTCTGCACTATATATCCAGCTGTTGTGGACAGTGCCAGCCCCCTATTCTCAACATTTCTTTCCTCCGCAAACCTTTTTGCCCATCGCTACAGCCAAGTAACCTTCAATTCTATTCACAATGGCCACCTCATCTCCAGAAGGGCGGGAGACTGCATCGCATCATTTCACAAACCCACCAGAGAAGCATGGCGATGGTAAGCAGCTCTCAAAAGATATCCTGCAAAAGCTGGAGGCCTTGTGAACATGTGGACTAACTCATACAGATCCAGCGATAGGTTCTGCCCAGACTGCGAAAGATGAACACGTCTACATTGCCGATGGCTACCCCTTGATTCGGAGGATCATCTTCATCATGACGGTGTGTTCATCCATGTTCACCAATCAGCTAGGCCTATGCAACAGCCTCACGACGCCCGAAATAATCGGAGAGTCCTTTGGTGTCACCGACCCCGGTAACCTCTCGTGGATAATCTCTGGCTACGGCTGACTCTAGGCACATTCATCTTGATCTGAGGACGTTTTGGTGACGAGTTTGGCAATAAGGCAATTTTCATCATCGGTATGGGCTGGCTTGCTTTGACCAGCATGATGGCAGGACTCTCTGTCTATTCCAGCTACCCCGTCTTCATCCTTGCTCGTACCCTACAGGGCCTTGGTCCTGCCTTAACGGTGCCTAATGCACTCGCCATCATGGGCAAATGCTTCTCCGAGGGCAATCGGGACATGGGGTTCGCATGGTTTGCTGCATCAGCCCCAGTCGGTGCGATGGCAGGTCTCCTCTTTGGGCCCCTCTTTGCCATGGCTTGGTGGCCATGGATCTACTGGAGTCAGGCTTTGGGGGTTGCCACTGTCTTCGTCATCGCTCTCGTTGCAATTCCAAACATGCCTGTCGAGGGCGAGCAAAAGCAGCGACGAACGATTCGCGACACTGTGGACCGCCTTGATCTCCCGGGTGGTGCAAGCGGTGTGACAGCTCTGGTTCTGTTCAACTTCGCCTGGAATCAGAGCTTGGTCACTACGTGGGCCGAACCTTACGTCTACGTATGCCTGATCCTCAGTTTCTTCTTCCTGGCGGCGTTCTTTTACATCGAGCTTCGCCTAGCTCGCTATCCAATCCTACCTGTCGCCGTCCTCACTTCTGACATAGCCTTCGTCTTTGGTTGTACAGCAGCGGGCTGGTCCACATTTGGCATCTGGGTAAGTACTGATCTTTGCCCCGAAACCATGTCAAACTGACGACGTGTCTAGCTTTTCTACGTCATCCGAATATGCCTCAATGTCGGTGGCCAAACTCCCATTCAACTGGCTGCATGGCTTTCTCCTATCATCGTCACCGGCATAGCAACAGCATTAATCGTTGGCAAAATAATCAACAAGGTTCCAGCCTCGTCTATCATGTTGTTTGCAATGCTTTGCTACTTCGTCACCTCGCTTCTCCAGGCCTTGCGACCCGTGGACTCGACGTACTGGACCTACTTCTTTTTCGCAACCATCATCGCCACTTTTGCAATGGATTCATCGTTGCCTGCTGCCACGATCATCTTCGCGAACGCAGTGCCTCGACAGTACCAGGGTATGGGATCCAGTGTGATCATGACGATTGTTGTCTACAGTATATCGCTAGGTCTTGGTTTCGCTGGTACCATTGAACTTCAAATCAACAATGGCGGGCACACCAAGGAAGACTTGCTTCGTGGTTACCTTGGTACTCTCTGGTTTTCTGTTGGATTGACAGCATTCGGCACTGTTCTCGCCCTTATCTTTCTACTCAAAGATCTTCGAAGACGAAAGTTGGCCAGGAATCAAAAGGAAGAGGAAACGGCTGGTTCAACGGAGGCTTAAAGGGTTGATCACTCGTCGATCATTCTTTGATATCTGGTGACAATGCCTCTGTCATTGCATATTACATGGTAATACACAAGCTCAAGTTGGGAGGTGACCTCTTGTGATGCGTATGGTAGATTATCTCGGCAACCATGAGTTTCATGTTGCAGAATGGAACTTGCAAGCTCTTGAAAAGAAGCGACTAAGTATAATTAGAGGAGTTTAATTTGTAGATAGGCTTATACAACGAGGGTTTAGACTGGCAGTACTTGTAAAAATATGGTAGTCAGATTGTGCAAGGACTTCCGGCCCCCGCCCCTGCCCCTCCCCAGAATGTTCAGTGCAAGGTAAATACAAGGTATTCTGTCAAGAAGAGCCTGAACTGTGGCCCTTGGTCTGTCGTCCATGATCAGACGCCTGTAACCCGTTATCTCATCGTCTTCAGCCTTTAAAAATTAGCTATTTCGGTCTATTAAAGATGGCCTATAGCCAAGAGATTAAAGGCTAATAAAGCGCTATTTTACTCACATTAGTAAGGTTGAATTCTTTCACGTCTTTTTACGCCGCATTTCAGGCTTTAATACACCCAGTCTTCGACAATATCAAAGTAGTTATCATTTATATTTTATTAATCTTGGATCACTATTATAAATTCTGATTTGGTGTATAGCAAAAAGCAGTTTCAGGTAATCTGGCCCTATGTACTTTTTCGTACCATGATGCATAGGGTCCTTTATTATTTAATCCGACAATAAATGGTTAATCCTTGCTAATATCTTAGGAAACGATAGGCACAATATTACCTACGACCATGCTTACGACTGTACAGCAGAGACAACCCACACAGAGCCCGTATATGTCGTCTTGCTTAACTTGAATCTAAGACGGTAACTGCTCAAATTTGGACCTCAAAATGTAAAGGATAATCGTAGGGGTGAAGAAAGGAATGCAGCGGACCAACCCAAATACAAGGCGAACAATGGCGCTTAGGACCCTTGACCCTATTTTAACCCTGTCACAGTTAGGCTGATCGCGGGAAAAGGTTGCATAAAGTGTGAAAAGTATAGATTGTTATGGATAATTCGGAATTTAGAGAATGGTGGCTAGGAAGCTCTATATATACTCTGGGAGCCCCGTAACACGTAATTCGGTATTTGGCCTTGACGATTTATTTTCCGTACTTAAAGACCACAAAAAAATCAACCATTCTTCCTCTAACCCCCAACCGTAGGTACTACGTGAAGTGCCCTGGGATATGACATAATAGGTGCCAGGCTTGGGCCTAGATGCTTATACCGGAAATTCATATCTCCTTATTTTCTTCGTCACCATACCTAACCTCAGGTGTTCTCCGCAACACCCACTCACCTTTACATCTGACCTTTCCCTCTTCCATCACCAACACCAGATCACACCACGTCTGTTTTGCACATTCCTGGTTGGTGATATCCTCTTCATCCCATCTCGTTAACCACGCGTAGACGCATTGAACAGTAAGAATGCCGAGCTATATGATTCCTGTTTCCCTTGTGCTAACGTAACTCTCAGGTCCGAAGCCTGCTGTCTCTGCGTCTACATCGCCATGGCTTCCACTACCGAAGTAAGTACGTCTCCATTTCCCCTCAAGTTTGCCAATCATCATGATATCCGTTCTTCATTTTCCCTCTCTTCTCGGTGGGCATGCCCGTCGTCGCTATGCCACTTATCTGCACTAATTTGCTGTCCTCACCTCCTGCTCTCCCCACCCCACCCAACCCACCTGAGAGAATGTTCATATCCAGCGTCGCGTCCGCTTATATGCTATGTCCTCACTGTCACATTCACCATTTCTGCCCATTCCCGATGACAACTTGAATCGTGACCTGTATCCTTGATCCTGCTCCGTTGTCTTGCGGTAAGACTCTACAAACAGACGAAAGAATACTACTGACCTGAATGGTCACCCTGCCGATGACGCAAACGACGACTGGGGCGCCGCCCCGAAGAGTGAGAATCTTTGGGGAGATGAGAAGGACGGACAGGACAAGGTATGTGTCAGATCATCCACTGATTCGACCCACCCCGAATACTTTTCTGACCCTTTTACAGAAGAATAATGGAGACGCCAACGATGAAGCTAGAGAGGTAGGTGTTGGTTTCCTTGATTGATCGGCCTCGAGTGCTTCCTAACCCATCCTACAGGATGCATTCCTAGCTATGGCTGAGAGAGCGGATATGCCTACCGCAACCAAGAAGGGCTTAGCAGCCAGGATCCCTGTACTGCTTCGAATCAATGGCAAAAGCGTCAGCACACCCGAGCCTCAGGACTTCGCCACCTTCGGCTGGTGCGGCCCCGGATCCTTGACATTTGTCTGGCGCACCCGATTCGATACCGGTTTGCCGCCTCAGATCCAGCTTGAAGTTAGGCATTGTGTGGGCAGGACGGATCGCAACTATGGACACTGCTCGTTCTTCGTCACCGCAGACATGGAGCTCGATATAGCTGCTCTCAATCCGGAGGAAGCCAAGCATGAAATGCGCGAGAAGTTCAAGGCCCCTGAGGACGCTGAATTCCCAAACGGATGCACACGCGTCTCCATTGATACCGACAGACTCAAAGATTCGGTAGCCTATGAGCGCTGGGAGGGTATGGAGAGCCCGGAGTTCAAAGAACGCGTAGAAACTCTCAGAACTGCCCTCGCTAGCCAGGAAGACGGCTGGCCCAAGGTCAGCATCTACCTGAATGGCAACCATACTGAGGAGGGCTCTCGCCACTACACGAATCTGCAGCTAATGAGAGAGGTAAGCGATCCCCGGACTTCCAATCTCCTCTGAGATCCCGAGTCTTAGCGCCCTTTTACTGGGAATTCCTCTCGGGCTCGTTCTCAGACATGACGCTCAGTGTTTCTTACATCCTTCCACGGGCAATGGCTAACCACAACTCCCTCAGCTTTATAAATCTCGCGGTAGAGACTGGCTGAAGGCCTGGTTTTCCAAGTCGCCAGTTGCAAGAGTCCTCAACAAAGGCACCTTGATCCACCATGGAGAGGAAAAATACAAGCGGCCAACTACCCCAGCGGTTCCCGCGTCGTCCACATTCCTTGATTCAAAGCATTACGCCGTCGTAACCCAGTATGGGTTGATGGACAACTATGATTTTGAACTTGCTAGATGCAACGAGCTGGCACAGGTGCAGTTCAATTGCACTTACTCTGCCATGCCTGTTTTCGCCAAGGGCGAGATACCGCAAAAGCTTTTGGTCGTCGTGAAACCGGGGAAGGCTGCAGCACTCATGCCTCCAATGGGAGAGAAGTTCCAGATGCAGATCTCCGGACTCCGGCGAAAGAAAAACGAGCCGTACAAGTACAATATCCGTAAGGAGATGCCAGGGTGGCTCAAAGGCCAAGTTGAGAGAGCGTTCAACATGGCAGAGAACGACCACACAGTCGATGCACAGTCTGAGATCGAACAGCTGGATATCTGCGGGGTCGACCCCGGACAGAGCCCCGACGAGAACGTTCCGACGTCGGAAGCCATCCAGGCATTCCTCAAGGAGACTTTCGAATTCCACAAGGCTGGACGCCTCAACGACGAGCTGAAGCGCATCAACAAATTCGTGGAAGAAAGGCACAATTGGCTCAAGATCCCTACCGATGTCACGCCCGAGGAGGAAGAGAGGCTTAGTTGGTTCCGGGCCGAGCAGATCGACGCGCCCATTCCAGAGCTGAACTCCAAATTCAGGTGCTTTTTCGTCAATATCCCCTTGGAGCCGGCAGTTGAAGCCATCGGAGGACCCCGCCGCCCTGCGAACTTTCAACTCACACCCCCAGAGGGTAGCGACAAGTACGCGGTATGGCTTCAGACGAAGCTGGAGAAAGCTTCGTCGCAATGCACCATGCGAACTCTGCCGGTCGAGAAACCCACTCGACAAGAGATCCAAGCTTTTGCTGAAGCCATGCACCCTAAGCACACGTCCATCGAAAGACTCGCACCCAGTGAGAGGGCGCAGAGGATCTTCAACAGACTCGCCACCCTAGAGTCACGGTCGTCGGAGAAGACGTTGTTCCGTGACTTCCCAGTGCTCAAACAGGCCGTTGACAGACAGGCGGAGCGCCGAGTTCAGGCAGGATTCGACAGGCTGGATGAGTCTCAACAAGCCCAATGGGAGTCCATGGACGAGGCCGAAGACAATTTCGTACCCATGGACGGTTGTGTAGCCTGTGGCAAGTCGACGTTCGTCTGCACGGTCGCCGCCGCAATCGAGCACAACGACGACGGCGCCAAGACGTTGTACATCTGCCCCCACAACGCCCAGGTCGACGACATCCCGGCAAAGGCGGCTCAGGTGCAGAAGGCCATGGGCTATGAGGACTCCGAAGTAATTCATCCGCTCCGAGTGTACAGTGTGCCAAGAGAACTGAACGCTGGAGTGACGAAAGTGACAGAAAAGGCTGCAGGCATAGACGGCGCCAAGTCAGACGAACGCGCCACGGACGAAAACATCGAGGCTTTGGATCACTTCCTGGCCGTACACGTACTCGCCAAGGTAGCAGAGAAGCACGGGCAGAGACAAAACACCCATAAAAACTTCGCCAACGCCTCCCTACACGTCGAGGTCTACAACCGCTATCTACAGAACCCCGACGCAGTTGAGTTCAAAGCTCTCGCGACCGTCCTGGACAGAATCGCAGTCGGACAAGACATCACCATACGACAACGCGTGAACGCCAGAATCGTGCTGAAAGAAATGTATAAGGAGGTCCTCGGCAGTGCTCGTTCTGTCGCCTCTACCGCGTCTGCAGCCAGAGAGACCATGTTCCGTCAGGCCTTCGAGCCTACCCTTGTGATACAGGATGAGAACGCTCGCTCGCACGAATCCACCACCGTGATGATGTTGACATCGTTCCCCTCCGCCCAATTCTTCATCCTGGTTGGCGACACACGCCAGCTCCGTCCGATCGTGAACTCGCAAGAAGCGATGTACAAGAAAGACGCTATGACAGCGCCGTTCGCGCAGCAGCGGCTCGTATCCATGTTGGAACGCCTCAAGCTTGGACGAGCCCTGGTTGGCAGAGGCCTCTGGTACAACCACAGACAGTACGCAGAACTCGCTAATCTGCCTAACAAGCTCTTCTATGGCAATAAGATGAAGATGGCAAACAAGGAACAGTGGCCCGAGTTTGCTCTGACGGTAGACCAGTTGATGCGTGAATACGTCCATCCCGACAAGAAACCAGGCTGTAATCGTGTCCTCATCAGCATTAACGGCGCAGAGGAACGACGCGTAGGAACGTCCTATGTGGTCGACGTCCAAGTAAAGTACGCTGTGGAGCTTGCAAAGAAGTTCGTTCAGGATCCACAGTTCGTACTCCCCACCGGCAAGCCAGCGAAGGTGTCCATTCTATGCATGTACGACGCTACATATGCGGAAGTGGAGATCGCTTTGCGGCACGCCGATATGAACAACGTCACGTTCCAGACAGTCGGGGGAATTGTTGAGAAGCGGATCGACAACAGGACCGTCGACGGGGCACAGGGGAGCGAGGCTGACGTTACAATCGTGCTTATCTCTCGAGTTAACCGTCCCGGCTTCTGCGGTGACCCTAAAAGGATGAACGTGTTACTCACTCGCGCCCGGTACGGCGAAGTCATCTTAGCAGAAAAATCAATCCTCGGAGAAGACGACCGCGCCGTCGCCAAAGCTGCCAAGAGACCCAATACCGCATACCTTTACCAGATGTTCTTGGAGATGGAGGACGACGGACGTACGTTCTCCATCCAGTTCTGCAAGTGCTGCTCCCGCTCGGGGCATGGTGACGTTGATTGTCCTGTCCCAAAGCCATGCCATCGATGTGGCAGACTCGGCCACTCCACAGAGGAGTGCCCTGATGTGTCCTGCTACAAATGCGGCCAGAAGGGACACGTTAAACAGGTTTGCGGTGCCTGCGATAATTGCAAGCAGCACGGTCACACGGCACAGCATTGCAAGGAAGAGAAGCGACCAGAGCAGTTCCCTTGTCGAACTTGCGGTGAAATTGGTCATAAGGCAGTGGATTGTCCCCATAAGCCAAAGCCTGTCTGCTACCGTTGCGGCGAGGAAGGTCACAATAGAGCCACTTGTCCGAAGGACGAGTTGACGTTGTGGTGCACTGTTTGCGAGAGACATGGCCATGTAGCCGGACTATGTGCCAAAAACAAGCGATAAGAATAGGAACGTTAACTGGTACAGTAGAGGTGGTCGGCAGCGAGACACGACGTCGACAAGGAAAGTGGTGATCCCAATGAGAAATTGCATAAGATGTACTTACTCACCCATCCATGGCTTGATTAGTTAGCTAAAGTTCTAGAGGAATAAATTCCTCCAGTACAGGGATTGCTCAATATGCAACGCACGAGTGCGCATGTGTAGACCCAATTACTATCCCCCTACTCCCCTTCTACTAAGAAAAGATGCTAGAATTGGACCCTCACTACTTCGTACTCACACCACACAGGACATCAACAAAAAAGCGCTAATTAACCCAGCGTGCGTTGTGATTGCAGGGATTAGTTCACAGGGCCCCCTCTCGGTACAGTAGCAATTCCCGGCTGCCTCAGTTACACGTTATCGATAGCCGCAGAAAGCAGCCTTTGGAAACCTCGTGCGACGAAACTCGGAAGACTGCTGCCCTAACTCGAGTCCCTCCCTGCTGCGTCTTCTTTTGTGCGAAGCAGAACGTCTGCCCAAGCTGCTCTCTGCGACGGCCTCTTCAAGGCATTTGCATCAGGATCTGACGACGCACGGTATGAGGGTTCAGATGGCACCGAAGACGAACCTCAAATCATGACGGAAGCCATTACAATGCAGCCATACACCTATGGTGGATCAGCTAGGTACAACATCTATTCACTTCGTCCGGATCAGGTTCTGTGCAAAACTTTTCGGAATTTAAGGAAGGATTCTAGTTAGACACTCGCTACCTCGACGCCTACTTTCCAAACACGACGACCCTTTCTATCGAGGCCGATGTCCACCACTGCTTCTTCCGATGTGATAACGCGCTCTTCACCGACGGGTAACTTGACGTGAATGCCATTTCTCGCCCACAGGGGTTCAAAATCGCCTTCCTTCTTCATGCGGGCCGTAATTTGGATGTGATCCCTTGCCACGGCGTATGCGATACTTACCGTGCAAGCGTCCGCCTTTTCAGTGCGGCTAATTCCATCATCTTCTAGCCAGCTGTTTCGGTACCACGTGGTCCCAGGCTTAGTCTCGACCGTATTCGTGGCATCCGCGGGTACGTCTTCGGTTGGCGAACCGGAGTGGCGGTGCAGAGGAGGGGGAAATATTTCCACCCCGCGCCAGTCATCCTGCTCCATTCCTGAAAACTCGGGGTCCCCGTCAGCAAGGCAGGTCGTGGGTTCCGGCTTCCCGACTGGGATGGCAGAGCCAATACGAGCGAGCACCGGAATGGAGGCTTCCCAGGGCGACGAGATCTCATGCCATCTGCCGGCGACTAGGTATTGGTACGGAGCATTGAGGTTCAAGAAGCCCGGGTCGCCGGGGCGTCCTGGAAGATAGACTCGCGCAGTTGAAACTCCCGGCTCATAGACGCCTGAGACAAGCATCGCGTCTCCGAACCAGTACTGGGTATCACCTTTGAACAGCGCAGGGGTCCAGACCTCAGGGTCCGATTCGTAACCCCAGCCAGTCCACCCTTGAGGCGGGATCGCCTCCAGGTGAGATTTCAGCATGAGCGAGTAGGTGTACGGCACCAGTTCGTAGCGGCGCTTGATGGCCTCTTGTATAATAGGGGCGACGGATGGATACTGCCATGGCTCGATTACGTCCCCTACGAGGTTATCATCGGGACTTGTCTTGTAGCAGTTGATGGCGAAGCGCGGCGAGTGCACCCCGAGCTGAACCCATCGAACTAGGTGTTCAGGAGTCGGCTGGGGTCCCTCGAAACCACCAATGTCGTGGCCATAACACTTGCGTATGTCAGCGCCACGTCCGATATAACCTCTAACATGAGACGCTCACCTGAAGCAGAGAGAACCCGGCATTTAGAGCCAAGGAGTTGGCACCTCTCATCCCTTCCCAACTCGTCACGTTGTCCCCACTCCAGGAACTCGCACAGTACCTCATTGTCCCTGCAGTGGCGCTGCGGGTTAGGATGAGAGGCCTGGTGTCCGGGTCAATTTCGACTGTCGCATCATACGAACTCTTCCCGTTAAGCTCGGTATGTAGCGCTCTTCCCCACAGCCCTATATCCTTGCGAGTCTCCCCTGGTGGTACAGGGACGTTGTCCAGTGCGCACTGCCATTCGTCGTTAGTGATGTTATATTCGTTATTGTCGTTCCACATGGCATCGATGCCGGCTCTCTTCAACTCCCTGACACCGTTATACCACCATTCGAACCCTGCCTTGGAAGTGAAGTCGATGTGGCTACCTTCGCCGCTTTCGCCTCCGCCCGCGCTCCAGAGCCGTGCAACCGCCGTCTTCTTCGTGACGGGGTCAGTGAAGAACGCCCCGGCCCTTTCCAGCTCCTCATACGCCGGGTGGTTCGCTAGAACGTACGGTTTGATGTTCGCTAGCAGGCGAACCCCGTGCCTATGGCATTGTTCGGTAAACTTCCGAGGATCTGGAAACCGGTGCCGGTTCCACGTGAAGACGTTTCTCGTCTTGGGTTCCGTCT
Source organism: Monosporascus sp. MG133 (assembly GCA_004155925.1). Taxonomy (NCBI): domain Eukaryota; kingdom Fungi; phylum Ascomycota; class Sordariomycetes; order Xylariales; genus Monosporascus; species Monosporascus sp. MG133. Next base: position 79,377 of record QJNX01000698.1, on the reverse strand, counting down.
CAGCCACGGTGTATCCCGAGCTCATTTGAAATGCAGAGCAGGGCATGCCATGTTCTTTGCACTTCTCGATGAAGTTCAGTATGACTTCGGATGCACGCGGGGAATCTTCCATGCTGTATTTCATACCACCGCCAATGTAGCCCATCATATACCGCGGGACCAGTAAGGGAAACCCGACCAGCTCGGCATAAGACCGCACCACATCCGCGACCGTATGCCCAACGATGAGATATTCTTCAAGGCCACCATGCGCTTGCCGGTAGACTTTAAAGCGACCCCACAAGCCGTCGATCTCGGAGCCCACAGCCCAGGTAGCTCGGGAGTGGGACGTTGAGAAGATGCCAACGCATCCAGAGGGAGTGACGTTGATTAGCAGCGGGATGTGCTTATACAGTGGGTCTGTCCGATAAGCATCGTAGCCAAAAGTATCGCTGGCGGATATGATGAAACCCCGGCCGCTGAGGTCCATGGGTGCCGCTTTCTCTCCGAGACCGACGTGTAAAGTGTCTTTCTTGTAGACGCTATAATGCGCTATGCCGGTGCCGTCAAGGGCATAAGACCGGAACTGCAAGTCACGATGGATCGGCTCCGGGGAGCCGTCAAGAAACAGGGAGACGGTAGGAGAGTCTGTCCATTCGATGACCGCTTCAACATTCCCGAGCGTGATAGTCCGGGACCTTCTGACGGGATCGGTACTAATCTTCGGTGCTGTAACGTCCGAGAAACTCGGATCAGGGCGCTTAGCGCTGGGGTATGGCGGTGCAGGGTGCTGAGACGTTGTGAATGTTGTACGAAACACATTAGAGTTGATTGCCTCGAAGTAAAAGCGACATGGGCTAGAAAAGGTGTCGTCGGTCGAGTGAAGTGCAATGGATGCTCCAGATACGGATTGAGGAAGCGGAGTTGGGTCTTCCTCCAGCACATAGTGCTTAGGTACGCGTTCGCATTGATGCAACATGACGCCGCCACGACAGGAGGCTTGGGGACGACAAAGGACTGAGAGAAGACGTCAGCGCTTCGCATTGAGGTTTTCAACAACACACTGCTGTTCAGCATTATTAGAGGCTTACTCAAAAAGGGTTAGCAGCTAGAGATTCCTCAACCTACAACGCTTCCGCTGAGCGCGTGAAGATGAACGAGGCACCAATGGATAAATACAAGACGTCTCAGTAAAATATCGTGAGAGTTGTGAATAGCATTACATCGTTGAAGGAATCCAATGGGGCGGGGACATCATGGGCTTGTGGTACGCGTCAAAATTCCTTATGTGGAGTAACTGGAGCGGGGAAGTTAGTTCCATTTCGCGGGGTTGAAGATCGGTTGCTGGTCAAAACCCCAGCGGAACTATTGGCCGCTTGTATCATCCTCGGGACGTCACGCTTTTCACCCTGTAGCTTGCGAAGGTAAGTTCCTGGACGTCGTGAAGTCCCTAGGCTACAAGTCGAAGTACAGGTGGTTAACTAATAGCTAAGAGACTCGGGCAGGGAGTTCCGACAGCGAGTTCCACTTTCTGTTCATTCTTACGTAGGCCGTTAAGGTGGTCAACATCGGATTGACTTGGCCTACAGCTTGCCCCTTCATGACTAGCCCTTCTGATGTAGTACTTGGTGATGGTTTCTGAAACCTGTGAGTGAGTGTTGAAAGGTTACATCATGAGATCTTGTTGAGAAGTCCTGTATATACCAGGTGGTGGATAGAGCTCATCGTTGTTATCGTATATGCGTTGTAAACCCTGATGGTGAATTCATATCAGGATATGCTTACCGAGCGGTAAATCAGGGCAGGGTCCGTATTATGAAATTGAGATTACAGACCTACAAATTCTATAACATATCTTAACGGTAGTGGCAGGGTTTTGAGACCCCTAGATCGAATGAGAAACTTAAAACGGGGGGTTTGTGTTTAAACACAGTGGTAAATATAGCAACGTAAAACCCAACGAACGCAGGTCATATATCTAGGAGAACCTGGGGCTGGATAAGGATGACGCCAGACTCATAATACTTGACGACAGACACCTGAGACCGCGCTGGTATCGCCTTAAGAGTCTGCATGAAGAAAAGGGATTGTTCTCCGGGTGGTGACTAGGGACTGTCCCAGCATAATGCCGAGAACTCGCCCAAAGATCGGGCAGTGGGCAATAATATGTCTGAATATGCTTCTATGTTGTCATAAGGGGCTTACGTAGCTATCTTCATCTCCATCAGTTCACCCCATTCCAAACTAGTTTGTTTCGGCAGTCAAACAATGAGCCGCAATTGAATATCTGAGTTGTTTTCTGTACGATCTGATCCCCTTGCCACCTCAACCCCTCGAATTTTGTTGCAAAGCCGTACCACCCTGAGAGTAACCTAAAGACCCCCATTTCCAATGCTTTGTTTACTTGGCAAGAGTGGCCTTCGTGTCTGTAATGACCTTGCCCTGGGCTTTGGCCGGGCGACGATCCCACTCTGGTTCCTTGTACCAGCTGGGGATTGCCCCTTGGACGTCTCGGTCAACCCTTGGCTGCCTCGCCCCCCCCAGTAGCCGCGTTCAGGCACTCGATTCTTGGCTCCTGGGTCGTGTCGACCGGTGTTGTTGACCTTCTTATAGCGTCTTTGGCGTTGGGCCTGACTCTGATGGGCCTTGGCTTCACTGCCACCCTTCTTGGCCTCGTCGACGGCACCCTTAGCCTGAGGGTGGGCACGTCGGGAACTACCGCTGCCAGCTCGGGCACTGCCATTAATGCCCCGCTCCTGGCGTTGGGAACTCTGGCTTTTGTTGCCGCGTTTCTTGTAGCTGACAAGCTTAAACCCATCCTGAGAGACGTTTGTGGTCGCCATTTTGAAGATCCTTGAAAGATGCAGATATGAGTTGGATTTGAGTTTGGTAGTCTACCTCCTGTGCTGCTTTGTTGGTTGTGATCGAGAGTAGGGGCTCGGGGATGTATATGTAGCTTTTTTACAACTGGAAACCCTTAGAGAGTGCGTTATCGGACACAATGAGCATGTTCCACATTGTTTCGGAACCTCTCCTCGTTGTGTGTTAAATAGGCTTGTTTCTATTCCTATTTCAACTCTCAAGTTTACACTCCGCCTGAGTAAGCAAAGGGGGTTCTTGGGGCATCTTGCCTATCCGTTGCACTTGACTAAACAAAAACTTAGGCTGTTCAGTATTGACACCTTTCAGGTTGATCATCTTGCAATGAATTCTAGCTCATGATTGTCGGTAATGAAGTCTTGGCGCAAGCCAGGACAGCCTGTGCAAGCTAGGTTTACATCTTTCTAGGTATGCTTCCGCCAATCAAGCTTCTAGATCTTCCATCCTTTGAGTATCATCACATCTCGCTCTATAGGTTTCTCGTTTTATACATTTCTCGCTCGGTGGATTGCTTGCTTTGTAGGTCTCTTGATATGTAGGTTTCTTATTCTGCAATTTTTCCGGGTCCGATATTTTCTCGATTTACAACTTTCTCGGTCGATAACCTTCTCGGTCGTCAATTCTCTCGATCAGTAATTGTTTCGATTCCCGATTCTCTCGGCCCGCAATTCTCTCGATCCGCAATTTTCTCGATCCGTAATTCTGTCAGTCCGTAATTCTCTTGGTCCGTGATTCTCTCAGTCCGTAATTCTCTCGGCCCGCAATTTCACGTAGAATAGTGATTATATACTGGTAAAACTGGTATAGAAAATGCATAATTTCACAAAGCAAGAGCAATATAATTAGCATGAAGCTAGGCGGATAACAGTAGGAAAGCCATGGAGGTTCGCATAACGGCTTCTTGAGCTGATAAGTCTAGTCTGAACTTACTTTAAGTGATCCTACTCCCATAAGGTCTACACAACTCCGGGACTCAATATGAGGTACATGATAAGATCAAGATCAAAGGGCAGTTTGTCTGAAAGAGCGAAAGTTTCGCAAACGGTGAAAGCTAGTCAGTATACATCATAATGCAACCCATGATCCTACCCTTACCTGTAAGCTTTTGCGGGCCCCGGCAGTCACATAGGAATAGGCGACCATTGTCAGTGCATGAAAGGGCACTAGAGTTATCCAGCCATCGTTTAAGACCATCACCATAGGGTGCCATGAAAATCTGGGGGTGAAGTCCTTAGTATAAAAAGCACAAAAGGAATAGAAGGCCAACACGAAATCCTTTCACCATAAGTGGACCACTGGAGTGAAGTCCAAGTGACTTATTAGATGACATCGCTACGACTGGGCCACTGGAGTGAAGTACAAGTGACTCATTAGATGACATCGCTATGACATCGAGTAGAAGTCATAATCAAAGAGAAGTTGCGCGCCAGATAATGTCTAGAGCGTCATGCCGTGGGACCCTGTTAGTCCTCGCAACTATCGTAAGCTATTAATAACGGGAAAGAGGCAGCTGTCATATATACCTAGGTACTTAGCACCCGCCCTACATTGGCTTTCTGATTTGGACCTTCCCGTAGTCAGGATCCGTATGTAATTTTCTAAGATGATTACCGCATGAATCTGAAACGCGGCAGTGATATCCAGCTCTTGTACTCAAAGAGCTTAGCAGATCCAGGCGTTGGGGCATGTGCAACAGAAATGCCTAGATAGCAACGCCGGACAAAGAGGAAAACTATACCAGATACTAACCACATTTGGAGATTTTCCGAATCGTTTGCCCACAGATGTTAAAGCTCAAGCCAGCTTGCATGTACCAGAGTTCGGGATCCTCAGTACTCCCGAAGTTCCCAAGCTATTACCGTGCCAGTAGGTGCAAACGGATGTGATTTGCAATTTACCAAGTCCAGTAAATGTCTTATATACAGTCATCTTGGCCCAGAGTAACGGGCTGTCTGTAGACGAAACCCGGAACTTGCCCTTGGAGGACTTTACGGCTGATGCTAGCTCACATACACAGATCTACTGGTAGAGATTGAACACTGGTAGACGCTGGGCGTGCAGAATGGTTAGGAGTTTGGGAAAGCCAATGGTGGTGTACTTGGTATAATGTAAGGAGTAGCTTTCTCCCCATAGTGCTTTACTATGTAGTAACAGAATTCCTACTATGTAGTGCAGTCAGGTGATTGCTGACTAATCCATCAATCACCTACGTGAACGAAGGTCTGGCACAACGCTTAAAGCGGGCTTAGCTGCAGATGCGAATTTAATGACATCGGTACGACTGTACGTATACATCGATGCAGTCGGGCGCTTGCCTAAAATAGGCTTAGCGTTCTCCGCTTATTTAACTGCATGGGCGTGTAAAGATGCACTCCGGCGCTTGCCTAAAACGGGCTTAGCGGCTTCCGCGAATTCAACTACATCCGTACAAGAGACGAAATAGGGGCAGTAAAGGGGTCGGCGATTTATCAACGCTATAGAATAGGCGAAAGAAAAAAAAATACGAACGCCTTTGTACACAACCACTAAACCGTTGACCATATTGAATTTAGTAGGGCATAACATCTCCTATACTAGATATTATGTACAATACCTGCCCAGGTGCTTCGTAATGCGCTGTGCGGATTTTACGCTGCCCCGTATCGAATATACTAATGCTCGTAGGATGATTGCTCTGAAACGAAACTAAGTCTACAGTAGACCTTCGATATGCTGCTACAGATAGGTGTCACGTCACTTATGGGTGATAAGAGCTAGACTGGCAGCAGTGGAGTCGATGTAAAATCGTAGAATTTACAGGTACAAGACCCTATGGCTCGGAGCTGTCCTCATGACTCCAGAGGATTCCAGTACACGTACCTTTGAGAGAAGCTAGTCAGGTATTAAGACCTCCATGGGGTTAGTCATGCTGCCTCTCCTGGGCCTATGCCATCCTAGATTGGTGGCCTAGCGGCTAAGGCAGATTGTAATGTGGCCTCAAACGTCTAGTACATAGTCCCAAGCCCGATCTGGCTGAAGTAGATAGCAAACATTTATCTAAAGCAGCAGAGTATGTGCTCAAAGTTGCGCAAGATCTGACTTTGTCATTACGTCAGTAAGACGAAAAAGGTTGGGAAATAATTAGCTTGAGGATCAGCCCTCGGGAGTACCAAAGCGCGGAATTTGGGGTGGAGGTTCGTGTCTATATAAGAGACCAAAATTCTCTCAGCCGCCTTCCAAAACATCTTCCAGCGGTCACACCTTTTCCGAAGAAACACATCAGGATCAGCCATAACAGCAGCTCATTTTCAGACCGTTGTCTCGTATCCATCGCTACAGATAGACCAAACCTTCAGTTATTTGTCCACTCCATCATCCCATCGTCTATAGACAGATCATCCTTTGAGGCAATCGTCACATCTCCACCGTCTACGGATAGACCAAATCTCCAGGCTGTTTGCCATCTCCCTAAGACATCACAGACTTTCAGGTTGTTTGCAGCTACCATCACCAGTAAGAATAGAATCATTTTTCCCGGTGTCTGGTGATCTTCCGCTAATCCTCTCGTCGATAGAGTCGCAAGAATGCCCCGAGCCCCTCCCGCCGTCCAGGATCAAGGCGAGGTTATCCGTACCACCGCAGGCGATATCAAGTACCGCTGCACTATCACCAAGCCGGATGGCCAGCCTTGCGGTACAGTGATTTCCAACACGAAGGGGAGTATCTCTAGCCACCGGAAGATACACAATCCCAACTCGGCTTACAACCGAGACGCTGTGAAATTCCAACAGCCAATTCCGTGCCAAGAGACCGGGGAAGATGGCACTCCCTGCGGCACGGCTTTGACCAGCAAGCATAACATGGTGCATCATTACGGAAGTCAGCATGGCATTAAGGGCAGTAGACTGGCCATCTTCGCCAAATACGGCCTCTAGGTATGTATTTTGTCCTTCGCGAACTTGTAATGCGGTAACTAACAGGTAATGTTCGATGACCAGACACGCATACGTGAGAGCTGCAGCAAGAGAGCCGGGCCAGTCACCAGTATTCATGCGACACGTTTTCAAATGGCACCCCTAAAAGGATTTGGGAGGACTCAAGGTTAATGCAGATAGCTAGCTATTACGCCGTGGAGGCTATTTCCCCCAACTGAATAAACGTGTCCCCCCCATCGCCGTTTTCTCTATCGGGACTCGTGATGCTATTTTCGCCGTAGGACCCGACGCCGGTATGACCACAGAAACGGCTGACTGACCATCCCATTCAAAATAGAGGCGTGAACTGGGCTTCATTCTACATACCTAATACTCCTCAAGAAACAGCCGTTATCCGAACACATACCGCCCGAGACGATTCCATCGTATCCTCCGTTGCCCATTCGAGCCGTTTCGTAAACCATACTACCAACCGGGCGCGTCCAACAGCGTCCTAATAGAGGTATCCAGGCGGAGCGCGGAGTCAGTTCGCATAGGTACTACAATGTCTCGCCGTTCTGCTCTATGTACCACCGTCCTCTTAGGTGTAAGGTGGTCAGTGTCTACGGCTAGGCATCGGTGTCTAGGAATCAGCCTCTAGGAATCGGTATTCGAGTGGGAGAATCTGTCTTGTCCGTAACCTTCGCTCCCATTCTGTCATTTTGCGGTCGAGCGTCATAATCTGGAAGCTTGTAGCCATAGCAGCACTGAGCCTTATCAATATCCTCGCCTTCAAGAGCCTCGTAGCATCCGCTCCTATGGAGCTTCAGTGTTCTCGCTAGAGGTTGTTGTGGTTGCTGCTGTACTTCACTCCTTGGGACCGCTGCGTAGCGGCTGTCACGAAGCCTTCCCTTGCGTCACAATGGCCTCCTAGGCCAAGGTGTCTTACCTTATGCACATAGGATTATCAAGGCGACAGCTGACGGACTGCCATCGCCGTCGCGTCCAACGCATTCGATTCCCCTTGGCCCTCGAGCCACACGAAGAACCTCACCGTCTATCACCACCGAGAAGCCAAGGCTAGAGCCTCGAGAGGTCAGCGACGCCACCGTAAAGAACTTACGAGTCCGGCAGTTACACGACCATTTCAAGCGCTATAACGTCGCTACGGACGGACGAGGGAGTGCACCAAGAGGGCCTACGGTTCAAGAGCATAGAGAAATGGCAGATATACACTGGTTTAAGGAATACCGGTACTTGGGAGAGATGGGAGAAGGAGATCAGTGGATCTGCGGAGCAGTAGCTATTATCTCAGATCCGCGAGGCCAGGCTCCCTTCGCCATGAGGACGTGTTGAGAAATGGTGGCCCAAGAGACTTTGTTATGGTCGCCTAAGGCGGGTGTCTGAGGCGGCGCATATGAAAACGCATTAAAATCGTATACATATGACTAGTGGACTGCTCGGGTAGGTCTCTTTCAATCGTTCAGGTTTTCCCTTAACACCCTGGTTACAGATCATTCCCCATGAAAGGTCGCTGTGCGGGTTGTCCACGCCTATTGTCTTTGGTTGAAATATCTAGAGCCGGGGGACCGCCGCGCAGCGGCCATTTTGTAGGTAGCCTCAGGGCATACAGGCGTCCTAGGCTAGGTGTAGCTAACTAACTCTCTTATTCTACAGGTGTAGAACCCATCTAGCAGACCATGTCCGAAGCCGTGTCGCCATTTCCGGTGGGCCAAGCTGTATTCTCCCCCGCGCCCCAGCGCGACCTGAAGCGTTCGACAGCGCCCAACGTTCGAAACGCCTCTATTCAAGCCACGATATGCTCCGACGCCCAGTGCTCCTGCGGCAGTCCGCAGACCTAGTTTCTAGTAAAGGAGTTTCAGTATGCGGCGAACATGCCTTCCGGTAGCGCCGCTCCCTGTCTGGTGGCAAGGCCACGAAAGCCTTTGATATGATTTCGGAGGCAACGTACGAGACGAGACGGGGACGGCGATAAACATTCGAGCGTGGTGGGAAACGGAATGACGGACGTACATATACGGAATACTCTCCTCGTTAGTCAGTCCTTCGTCAGACGACATACTGCACCCCGTTGATTACGATTACGATCGTTACTATTCTACCTACATGTTACATACTGTCTCTGACTTGGCCGTAAGGAAGGAATAGTACGAAAGGCTTCAATTGTTATTCGTTTACGGACACGATTTGTCAGACGGGTGTCTACGTGTAGAATAAACCCTAGCCTAGTACGCCCCCAGTACCCTAAGGGAGGTCAGGGACTTGGCCTCCATGGGAGTTACTACTACTGCTACTGCTACTGCTACTGCGATAACTAAGATGTATCCTCTCTGCGGCCAGTGACGGGAGTACCTACCCAGCGGCTGTCATGTCTAATAGTCGAATATCGGGAAGTGACGCCCTAGTCGTGGCATGTACGGCCTAGGTTGGAGGCAGTTCATCCCTTCCTGCGTAGGCTAAGCGAGGCCAGTACCCAGAAGAGTTGCAAGAATATAGCCAAGAGGCCGGAGCCAGAGTTGTGGCTGTTACAGTTGGATAAGTTGATGGGTCCTGCGCGACCGTTGGCACATGCACAAGGCCGTCATTCTCGCTAGAGTGTACTGTAAGACTGGTAGGGTATGCGTTTCATGTCGCCTTCCCGCGGGTTAGGGTCTCTCTGCTCTGTAAATGCCTTCTAGGATCGTACGGAGTGGGCAGTGTCTTTGGACGGCGCCAGTCGTCAGGCGCTCCGTCCTCGATGGCGTCAAGGAGGAGGTTGTATTCAAGTATAGCAAAGCATGGCGTAGACGTGAGCATATACTGTCTAGCTCGAGGCATCATTGTACGGGTGGGACTCGCGGCGGTTATGGTTTTAGACTTGTCGGTCAGAGGACGGAAAACGGTTCTTCTTGTAGGGCTCAGAGGTGTGTCGGTCACGATTCTCGTGAGATAGCTTTGTTTGAATACCTCGGCAGATATCATAACTCTCGCTCAGCTCGGGTATCATGGGCAATAAACACTCAGGGAGAGGGTAGCACTGGCGGATGTCGCTTTAGATAAAGAATACTTTGGTCTGAGCGAGCTGCTACACTACGGCCGGTCTTTGGCGCTCTGGACATAAGGTGAAATAAAGTTGTTTGGGATACCTGAGAGTCTGGCTCTGCCACGGCCTTGTTCGCTTTGTCTTTTGCCATAGGTACTCCATGAATAGCCCATATTCTTACAGTGGCCCTAAAGTCCAAGAATATCCTGTGCCATCTTTATTGTAATTTTACCTACAGCACTTAATGTGAAAGCGAAGTAGCACTAAACACGTAGGTAGAGCTGGAGATAATCTCACAGTTTCTTGGAAGCAGCTACAGCATTACTCTCCTATGGCACGCAATCCATGTATTCGTATCTGTCTTTGGTTCGTATGCCATAACGCCACATGCATCCAGTAGGCTTGTCACACCACGCGCACTGGCTATCTTGTGGCAATTATGGAAGACCCTTGATTCTATTCCCAACAATGCTCCACCATGTCGCGCGATAACTTGTCACTTCCGTCCAGCAAGTGGAGGGTAGAATTCCTGTCGGGGATTAATTACATCTTAGGCGGCACTGAGTACCGAGCGGATTGTCTTCGAACAAGTAACTATCCATCTCGTTAACCCCTTTACATTCTAAGAAGTTGCGGGAAATTTTGACTGACTCGAATCCTTATCAACAGGCTCTACTACAAAGATTTTCCAACGTATGAACCGATATGGTTGTCCGGCACCACTCCTATTGGCCTATGATCTGTATAGTGGGAGTATCAGGTAGAAGATAGTGCGTACCTGCTCATAGAAGCGAATACCCTCGTTGCAATAGGATCTGCAAGGGACAAACGCCCCGAATGATACCTTGTCTGCAGACCTATTTAGACCTTGTTGAGGTGGAAGTTAGCAAGCACAGGAGACTTGTTTACGACGGTCGACATCACTGGCGAGAAGCCCATACATCTTTATCCATTCGAACCACCAGTTCCAAGGGCCACGAATGCCTTGTTTACTACCAAGAAATCGATGGTGAGCTCTTCCTGTTCTTAGAGAAACTTCCGCTGACACTATATTTTGTCCATGCTGGCCAGGCAGATAGAAATAATAAGGCCCCATTGCACGGGTAGATGAAAGCATGCCCTGTTGGGAATACCGACGCGTCATTCCAAGCCTTCGAAACCTCTCCATTCGAGCCACGATATGCTCTAATGCCCAGCATTATACCTAGGCCCTGACCCCGCGAGGGTTTTCAGTATGCGGCAAGTATGCATTTCGTCGGCGGCGTCCCCTGCCTGGCAAGGGTACGAATCTTATGATGTAAATCTTGCACGGAACGTACGAGACAAGGATGGGTTACGGAGGAGCCACGACGATAGCAGGAAGAAGCTTTTGGACATCGGGAAGATAGAATCAGCAGTCAAGAGGGTCGGGTCGGCTGTCGCCGATTTCAAGCGCTGGGAGCAGATCCGGGAGACACAGCATCGTGCGCTCCAAAGGCTCGGATCCCTCGGACCTCGGCAAGCAGCGCTGCGTCTACAACGACAGCATGGCCTAGTTCGATACGGGCCTGTTTGGTTTGGATTTTGGTGGGGTGAGTGTCCTTCTTACCTCTTCTCCTGGTTCTTTTCTTGTTTGCATTAATAGTACCATGCGGCGCCCCTATAGCTTCCCCCTGAATATAGGCGCATCCTACCACTTCGTATTGCTTCTTGATCTTCCCATTCGACAGTTGAGGCTATTTATTGCATTCTGTCTACTGTTTGTCCTCCTCACGAGCCTCCTCGCCCTTTCCTTCGAACAGACTTTGCTAACCGGTACGAAACAGATCCCAAACCGTCTGCAGTTCAAGCACGTCGTCTACCGGGCGAAACGAGACAAGGATAACATAAAAACACAGACGCGGGAAAACGGGGTTTTGGGACTACATACACGGAATGCTCTTTCGTTAGTCCTTCGTGGAAGGACGTATTGCACCCAGTTGATCCCGACCATTGCCATCCTACCTTACGTTGGGTACTGCCTCCACGCGGCCGACAAGACGACACAGCACGAATGATTTCATGTCCGTACGTCTAGGAACATAAGCTACTAATGGGTTCTACGCGTAGATAGTTAACTTCACACCTAGCACGCCCCCAGTACCATAAAGGAGTTTACGGACTTGGTCCCCATGCTTGTTAAGTATTACACCGAGAACAAGCCTCGCGTCGTTTCAGGGGCGATGGCATTTATCCATGATAGTTCGTCGAAGTCTTTCATGTTCGCCGACAATTATATCTACCAAGTTCCATCGCAATCGCTGAGTTGCTCGCTCTTACTTCGCTTCTTCGAGCTCATTCAATACTCCATCGTGAACCATCCTTTCTTTACTGGCAGTCACCATACTACACTTTAAGGCGTACGTGCCCCTAAGTGCACATGTTCGGCCTCCAACACTGGCGGTTTTGTAAAATACGTAATACCCAAATGCTTCTGCTTCGTCTAGCCAAGGACGAACCCAGAGATGGACTATGGTGGACCTCCAGAGCAAGTCTACATAGCCGTAAACTGGGCCCGATGTCACGACCGACTGCCTCCTCTTCTGGCGACGTAGCGAAAGTCGAACTTCGCTCTGGCACCACGCCAAATCAGTATCGCAAACAGAGGGGGATCCTTCATCCATCCCGCGATGCATTAACCAAGAAGTAACTAGTAATTAGTCCACACGACAAGGCGTTGCATAGGGCTGAGTCAGCCTATATACCTGCCATATCTGGCGTCCAGCTCTTTCGGGAAATAAGCAGGGGCGGTCACTGCAGGACATCTGACAGGCGAAAGCAACGGCGGGGTTAAGAAACGCCAGGGGTCCAGTCTCAGCCCTAAGTAACTTAGGAGCTGACGTTGGGCTTTATTCACCGCCAACTCCGTTCCCCGCGCATCTGCATGCGCTGTGTATCGTCGTAATAAGGCGAGGACGACCACTCCTCCATCGACCATCGCCGTGCTCCAGGCGCCACGAGAAGGCGGTGAGAGAGTTAGAACCCACGGTACCATTCCTGCAATCGAACTTCTCAGGGCAATTTCGCTTGTGCTTCACTTCTATTCAATGGAATGGAGCACGGCGCGTGGTGCTCAACGAAGCGCCCAAAGAGGAGGGCGGGTTTACCTGGAGACTATGCCGAGCTTCCCCGGAACCCCCAAGGCGTGAGAGCGATTGAGAAAACGGACCAATCCAATCGGTCCGCGCGGCGTGGGGAAACGTCTCCACTGCTTGGAGATCACAAGAGGAGCCAGGCGGAGCGACCAATGCCAGTCAGACTGGTGCCCTCCGCATCGGTAGCGTTTTACATGCAAAGACACGAACGATCTGCCGAGACATCGGTCTTATCCGGGTTACTGTGAAGGGGTGAAGTTCTTCGGAATAGGCAACTAGTCTCGTAGCCCTAGGAGCCTGGCTTGCTAAGATGTACGGAGTACTCATGGGAACTATATTGGAGTAAAGAGGACAGCAGTGCTTGAGCCCGTGTTCACGAATCCCATATGCCCATAAATCTGGCACCGACGATTGCGACTGTCTTTCGTACTGGACTTAACCCGATACCTGCTAGTGGAGAATAGGGGTACTTGATCTACGAGGTGGGGACGTTCTCTAACTGGTAACAGCCAAGATCTGACATTGAAACATGTAATACCGAGATTACCGAGACACGCTAGAATAGTCTGCAGATACTTGGATCGCAGCGGACATCATCCAGGCGTTTTAAGGTACGCGTCGCAGGGAGCAATTGTAATGGTGGATAGCCTCAAAGGCACATGATCAAATCGTATTCAGAAACGACAAAAGAAAGTGCTATTAGTTTTTGTATATGCCTAACCACTGGTAGACTACATGGTCGTTCGCCGCAATACCACGCCTGCACTCTAGATATCGGCAACGACGCTGATGTAGCCAGCGGCCTCGACGACGCCGGCCTTCTCGCGCAGCTCCTTGATGACGGGGTCCACCTTGGTGAAGTGCTGCTCGTCCCTGCAAAGAAGAAGCGCAAACAGGGCGCATGTCAGCGACTCGTCTACACAATAAGCAGACCCCTATGAAATCTACACAACAGCTGGAAAGGTTTCGGGGTGAAAGGGGGATGAGATAAAAAGAACGTACTCCTTGCTGGCGAAGCTGACCATGTAGACGACAGTCCAGGTGACGCCGGAGCCGGGCTTGTCGCTGGCGACGGTGCACTTGGCGGCCTTCGAGGAGAGGATGTAGGGGGCGCCGTTCTGCAGGGTGGTGAGAGTTGAGGTTAGCTTATCTAACTATCTAGATCGGGGCACTGAAAGTCGAGGGGGATGCTGGCTAACTCACCTTCAGCGCCTTGTCCTTGATGGTGGTGAAGACATTGATGGCCTTCTCCTGCTTCTCGGCGTCGGGAATGGCGAGAAGACCGGTTCGGACGAGAGGCATGGTTGCGGCGGTGTTTTGGATGGACGGGTAGTCTGTCTGATCGAGGTTCTTCGAAAGGAGGAGTCGAGTTCGATTCGTAAATCAGAGAAGGCCTGGATATCTGCTTTGTGCTTTATCTTGCTTTCAGGTTTCCTACAGCCGACGAGCAGTTGTGGCCTTATATATCCAGAACGCAATATCCCTGGTGGGAAATCGGTATACGGTTGCTCTGAAAATAGCAGTCGTACGTACATCTTACCGCCAACTAGTCTAGGGTGCCCCTCAACAAAAGTCGGAACCACGGAGTATTCAGCTGTGATGCGCATTGATGGTTTAGGATCCCTTCATCCTTCTCCGTAAACAATTGGAACCGTGTCGGCGGGTTGAACGGTGATGCCCTACGGGCCAAGAGTCGATCGTGGCGGGTCTGAAGGTTTGCAGGATTGCCGGCGCGCAGGGGTCTCCCGGCCGTGGGTGGATCTTGTGGGGAGCATTACAGTACAGTAGCATTCATTGCCCGAATTGGGACGACTTCTTACATGTCGCTGGCAAATAGAAGAGCACCGTTCGAACCGATCGCTCTGTCAGCAGCCATCTTCGTGGTCAGCACAAGGGGGCTCAGCCTTCCAGCGCATTATATTAATAAGATTACACTTATACATTACTTCATCAAGATCAGACCCTCTTTTTGAGATGTGGCTAAGGCTTTGAAAAGAACTGTAGCTTTAGGTACCCGCTAACCCGGTTGGAAAAAGACACACAAAAACAACAAAATCTCGCTCGCTCTTTACTACGTGGATATGGGATATGATTGGTTAATATTTAGCACTATGGAGTAGTACGTGAGAGCCAGCAGATGCCTGAGCTCGCTGAGGCAATGACTTCCAGCTCCTCTGATGCCCGCGAACCCGACAATGCTCCATCGTCTCATCTCCTCGCATCAATCCTATCCCATTTCTGAGCCAAGGTCTTGCGGCCATACCCTTCAAACAGACCTTGTGACTGAGCCGACCTGGCTATACGGTGGCTTCCATAATGAAATCATCGTCGCCAATGAATTTCACCACAGCACTGTAGTAGTGGGCACGCTCGGTTCGCTCGAAGTCGTCCTCATGAAAGCTTCTCGATGCCCGGAATGTCTGGACATCCCGCTGCCCAATCGGATATGTGATTTTTTGGACTGTGAGTTTGCCACCAATCGGAGGCTCGCTAGGATCGTCATTTTCGATCGAGACGTAGTCGAACGACCAGGTAGAATTCCCACAGCTGGCTTGGTAGACATCCTCGATGATGGTTGTAGCGGTGTTCTCGAAGCTGTAGTGCTCGCAAAGGGTTGGCTCCAAAGATACCGCCGCGGTCTCATCTCTCACGTGGAAGCGGATGCTGCATTGACACGAGTTAGCTTGATATATACAAAATGGGGTATGGCCCTCGAGATACATCGGCCATTAGACGACTCCGTCTTTGGGACGGCGTGGCGGGGCAGGGGAGAAGCGAACTTACGTGCTAGGGAGCCCTGTCTGGCTTTTAATCACAAGATCCGAGACATTCCATCTGCGAGCATCGTTGAAAGCTACTGGCACTCTCATCATGTACGAAGGGGCTGCCATGACAAGAGAGAGAGAGGCAGAGGCCACGAGGACTGAGATAAGCTGCATATTGGATGCGGTGTTTGTGGCCGGGTAAAAAGTACCAGAGCAAAGGCGTCGAGGGTTCCAAGACGGGATACTGAATCTAAGAATGCGGACGGATGATGAGGTTTCCGGCAGAAAGCGATGAGGTTGCCCTTGAAGGATTTGTATGTAAAAACGTACTGGGAAGTAGGAATGGAGGAAATCTCAAGGTGTGTCAATTGATGTTCTGCTCTACTCAAGCTATGGACTTCCTGTTTCGACTGAAGGGAAGGAGGACTATTTATATTCGTGAATAATCGTGTGAATAGGCGTGTCACTCGCTTACCATCCCTAATTTCTATGGAAATAGATATAAGGTTGTTAAAGGATATAAAAAGGTTTTTCCTTTAACCCTAGCTTTCCTTTAAGGTTATCCCAACAGATTCCTAATATCACACATAACCTAACAATATCAGGGCATGTAATAAGGTGAATGACCGGATGAAGACTGGTTAAGCCGGGGATTGCTACGCATAGGCGCAGTATCCGCAAGTCTTCCTATTTTAACCTTATACGTCTCTCCATAGCCGTAGTGCTCTCTCCTCGTGACGTTTTACATTGCTTACCGGACCTCAAGCCCCCATTTGTGCACCAAAATAAAGTGACAGTATCCCTTATGATCGTGCCTATTTGAAAGTCTTCAGATGGCATGCTTCAACTTCCTTGAATGTCGCACCCGGTCGATTAATAACCAGAAGGTATTTTTCGATGCCATAAGTGTATCTAAAGCGCTGAAGCCATACTATAAGCTGACGAGTCATTTAGTTCATACTGGAATGGCTGCGCTTGTGTATCAAAGCTTGCTTGCTTTGCAACTAGACCGGGGATTTCCTGAAGCGCCCATAGCAAGTGCACTGGAAAGTATCTAGTGCAATAATGCTACTGCTCCTGCGCAACACCCCACTCCATTCATGATTCAGCCACTAGAGAAGGGCACGGCATGTCCAGTATGATGAAACGCCTTTATAAAGGAGCTGTTAGAGAACACAACGCTATGTTCAATCACTACTGTTGTAGTACATTACTGTATTGGCACGGAGCCGTTGAAATGTAACAAAGTGGTCGTTCTGGTCGACTATACAACAACCCCGTTTCTGCCCAACATTAACCTCCGGAGCTTTACATATACCAGTGACGCCCATATCTGCCATCTCAAAAACCACCAAGGTAGAAAGTACACCAAAAAGTAACAAAATCAGCCTTGAGATCCCATCATGCCTGTACGTATAGAGTAAACCTCCGATGGGCCAGGCCCGCTGGCGGCGTCTAATTCTGACACTACCCGCGGTCTCTATTACACCAGTCATCCTGAGGAACATTCCCGGACTAGGAGCTGAACCTCGAGAAGAACCTCCAGAGGTTCGAGTTGAGCCGCTAACGCGCTACGAGTCCTTGGGGTCTCACCACACGCGACCGTAGAGGAGATCAGGGCGGCATACCGGCAACGGACTCGGGAACATCATCCGGATGAGGTACCTGCAGACCGCGCCGAGGACGCCATAGAAAAGCTGTCCATCATACAGGAAGCATACACAGTCTTAACAACCGTGATGCAATGCGACTATGATTTTGAGCATTCATCCATTATAGACTTCGGAGAGAATAGATACACACGGCGTAGACAGTGCAAGGAAAGGTTCCGGCGCTTAGCAAAGAAGAAATCGACAGAAGAACGGATGATGAACAGTGGCTTTGGGAAGAAGAACTCAAAGAACAGGTTGAGAAACAAAAGGAACGGGTTTAGAGACCACTTGAGGAAGATAGTCTGTTGGCCAGGGAGCTCGGGAAGGAGCAACTTAAGTGTCGCGCGTTGTGCAACGACCTTGTCCCCGTCATAGCGAACAAGGCCAAGGGGATCAAGTCCCGGATTGTAGAAGCAACAGAGAAGGCGACTAAGGCCCTCAGCGTGGTGCGGCCTGCCGTAACTTCTTTTGTCTCTCGCATTATTTCGGCTATCTATTTTTGGACTTCCTTAATGGCTATGATTAGGCGTAGCGATTAGCGCACCATGGGTGAACTTCCTCGAAGATAGATGCAAGCGATGCGTGGGAAGAATAGTGCCTTTATTTATTTCGGTTCTAGTTTATTACCATCTACGAAGCAAAGGAAACGTGAAGTAACAGACGACCGATTTTCCAAGTTCATACACCAGGCCTTAAGGGAGGTGCCCGTTAAAGCCCGCTTGGTATTTAAAGGGGGTGCCTAGGAGTAAATGAGTGCATTGAAGTTGGAGGAACAATTATCATAAGAGCAGGGACTTTGAGCTACCTTATATAAGAAATCAACACGTCCTAGAGCCTTTAATGCATGCGAATTCATGACCCTGTCTTAATATCTAGTCGACTCCATCTGTAAGATGACTGGAATAATAGCTTAAAACAAAGTGCATTCTTACAAAGGTTAGTTGGATGCATATGTCAAACATAAGTGATCATTCCCCTAAGGGGATAGGCTTACACACCCTATATAAAGGTGCGGGTGTCTGGCTACCCCTAATTCTAACCCCATATTGCAGCACCTTGTTTAACAAATCATTTGTCAAGCGATCCGACCTTGGTTCAGGAAGAAGGTAAGGGTGATCATACCAGTTTCTAACTCTCGTTTAATTCTCGAAAAAGACATGGTTTAGACCTTTTCCAAGGGCGGAGTATCCCCGTACCAGGAAGGTAAGGTGCACCATAGAGATTGCTGCGACAAAACCCAAAAATTTAATAAGGCGAAGGCTTCTAAAGGTTCTAAGCTTCAAGAACAAATCGACGATAAGGTCGACGATAAGGTCGACGATAAGGTCGACGATATGGTTAACTAGGTTATGTTAATTAAGTTAGTTAAGTTAATTAGGCTCGTTAAGTTGGTTGGGTTAGTTAGGTTAGTTAGGTTAGTTAGGTTAGTTAGGTTAGTTAGGTTAGTTAGGTTAGTTAGGTTAGTTATGTTAGTTAGGTTAGTTAGGTTAGTTAGGTTAGTTAGGTTAGTTAGGTTAGTTAGGTTAGTTAGGTTAGTTAGGTTAGTTAGGTTAGTTAGGTTAGTTGCATAATGGTGTCTAAGAAAATCTCGAATTTCTGCTTAATTCATTAAAGCGCTGTTAAACATACCCTGGGATATATTTATATACGATTTTTGGGTTTTGTCCCAGTGGTCCATATGACGCACCGCAGGAAGGTGCGGTTTCTATAATAGTATAAGATCCACCAGCCCTATAATTTTACAAGGGGGAAACCGGACAAGGACCTTAATATCGCTTGATAAGTATGCAAAGGAGCCAATCATTCGAATTGCAATATAGCACAGAGCCTAAAAGAGGAAAGTCACTATCAACTGCCGATATCTTGGCCGGTAGTCCAGAACCGACTCGTTCGCATCCATTATACCGAACTAGGGTCGATAAGTAATGGAAGATCCAGATACTCCGCCTGGATAAATTGAGGTTACTTCGGTCTTGTGTCATGTTGATGTTTTAGTCAAGGGGCTTTTACCACATTCCGGTTTATCCCGCCGTTACATTCCAGTCCTTAGAAGGCCGATCCTAGTGCAGTTAGAATATCAAAAGTCACGGGCCCCGAAATGCAGTGTCAAGCTAATGATATGACCACCATCGGCTTCTACGCAAGTCAAACCCATCGCTGGCCAGACTCCCGCAATGGGGGTTCGTATCGTGATCACGCGCCTACTCTCCTCAGCTGTGCTCTATGTATCAGTGGCCTTTGGGATGTACGATGACGATAATACAGTGGATTTAGGCTGCAACAAGTACGCCGGTGTCTCGGGCTCAAACAGTATAACGAAGTGGCTGGGCGTTCGCTATGCAGCACCGCCTCTCGGTGACCTGAGGTTCTTGCCTCCGGAAGACCCCCCGTGCAACGAAGCTCTCCGGATAGCAGACCAGGTGAGACACGTCATAGACAATACCAACGTTCCCGATGACCCTATGGCCTAGCTAAGATACAGAAAATCGCCTAGCATGGAAAGTGGTGTTTGGCGACGGGAGCCGCACCAGACAATCCCGACACGTCAGAGGATTGCCTCTTCCTTGACGTTTATGCACCGGCAAATGTGACGGCTTCCTCAAAACTACCAGTATTCGTCTTCATTCAAGGCGGAGGCTTCAATAGCAACAGCAGCCCCAACCTCGATGGTAGCGGTCTCATCACCGCCAGTGGGCATTCCATCCTTGTGGTGACGTTCAATTACCGCGTTGGACCGTACGGCTTTATCACTAACGGCCATTCCGTTAAGGCCAACAACGGGCTACGGGATCAGCGGAAAGCGCTAGAGTGGGTGCAGCGTCACATCTCGAAGTTCGGAGGAGACCCGGACCATGTCGTGCTGGGCGGCTCCTCGGCAGGCGCGGCGAGCATCACTCTTCAGCTGGCCGCGTACGGGGGCAGGAACGAGAATCTCTTCCACGCGGCGGCGGCGGAGTCCCCGGCCTTTGCCACCATGCTGACGGTCGAGGAGTCGCAGTATCAGTACGAGAACTTCGCCATCCGCGTTGGATGCGTCGGGCGTGACTCTCTTGCCTGTCTGCGATCCAAGACGGCAGAGGAGCTGCAGGAGCAGAACACAAACGTGCCGTATCCAGGCGCCGCGAAGGCACCCCTGTACATGTGGGGTCCGGTACTCGACTATGACTTGATCACAGATCTTACATATAACTCCTTCGCGTGGGGTAGATTCATCAAGGTCCCCATGATATTCGGGGACGATACGAATGGAGGGACCGTGTTTACTCCGCGGAACGCCACGGCTATAGGGGAGAGCAACATCTTCTTACACGATCAATACCCCTATCTGGCTCTAGCCCACTTGATGGAGGTAAACTCTCTGTATCCGAATCAGAACACGTCATGTCCTAGTCCAGGCTGCTACTGGAGGCAGGTTAGCGACGTCTACGGTGACATGAGGTTCATGTGCCCTGCGATGTTCATCTCGTCCATGGCGACGCAATATGGCGTTCCACGATCGTGGAATTATCGGTACAATGTCGAAGACCCTGGGCAAATGGCCGAGGGCATTGGAGTGCCACACACGGTTGAGTTGCATGCGATCTTTGGACCCGAGAACACGAGAGGACCGCCGCAAAGTTATCAGCCTGGTGGCATTAACGCCCACATCGTGCCGGTTATCCAGGCTTACTGGACGAGCTTTATTAGGTCCTTTGACCCGAACAAGTTCCGACTGCCCGGTACCGCTGAATGGCAGATGTGGAACAGTTCTAGCCGGCAGAGAATAGTTTTTGAGACAGGTGGTAACACGACTATGGAGCGGGTCAATGAGGATACTTGGAGAAGATGCGAGTATTTGAGCGATCTTGGGGCGACAATTAAGCAATAATGTAGGCTAGCAGGGCCCTGTGCAACGTAACAACCATGATCAATCATAGCTCGCAGTCATGTAGGGAACTAGCAAGGTCTGACGGGGTAGTTGTCGTCCCCGGAATGTATGAATATATGTGGGACCTAATGCATTCTCAGGGGGCGCGTCCACTCAACCTTTCCGATGAGGTATTTTATTTCAGAGTAGCTCGGACTGGCCATCGGCTAAGCCGAGTACTCTAACAACGGGATACACCGGCTCGCCATCCTCATCCCAATATCGGGGCATCATCGGCGGGGGCGGTGGTGGACGGGCCCAGCCGCGCGGCTCCGCCACGGGCAGGACGTCGCCAACGAACATTTCTTCCACGAGCTGCCAGATGCGTCTCCTGTTACGCAGCCCGTTTGGAACTTCCCTACTAGTATAACAGTTTGCCTCCAGTCCCATGCAGACGCCGTCCTCTTGCGCGGGGCGGCGGACGAGAGGCTGGCTTAGCGAGCGGACTAGGAGTTCCCAGTCTGGCGCCGTCCCCGCATTATCATCGGCTGGAGTGCAATGACGTTCAACTGCTGCAATGTCAACGTCCCAGAGGAAAGGTAGATGCCGGCCAGAGACGAGCATATGCTTCCAATGCTCCTGTGGAAGCAGCCGAGTGCAGCGACTTGGTAACGGCTCCGCGGTCTCCAAAAAGGAGATGACGTGATCTTGGAGCTCCTGCGGCAAGGCCGTGAACCGTTGCTGAAAATCACTGGTTTCGGGTGACTGATGCTCAGGCGCACATGGCTTCAAGTTGTTCAGGATTGCGTCCGTCAAATCCGGAGGGTATTTCGGATCGCCCCAGCACTACATACCAGTAGAAATGATTAGTAGCCGTTCTGTAATCATAGGACGGGCCCTTACCCAGTGACTAGAATCGCTACTAGCCCAGAAGGAATCCCCGTCGCCAAACCGACTTGGCATGTAATATCCATGCTCCATGGCCACGTACCTAGCCGCATCCGCGTCCGGGTTCGGGTCCGCCATGAGCTCAATGTCGCGTGCCTCGAACCGCATTCGGAGGACTTTCCATACCGTACATAACGACCTGACGCGTACTCCGCTGCGGGGGCGCGCCGCCACGCGCTCGGCGATCTCAACGCAGGCTTCGTGCGCCGCGATGTAGTACGGGGGCTGGGTCCACTCGAGACCCTCGTCGCGGCCGGGATGTTCATTAGCTTCGACCTGGAGACCCGCAAACTCGGCGTGCGGAGTACCCGGCGTGCTCCCTTCCAGCAGAAATCGGCCCTCCCGGGTGTAGACAACGCGGGTCTTCTGAATTTCCAGCCCCGGGCCTCGTCGGAAATCCAGCCGTGGCGCCTCTTTCCGCTTTCCGCCGCGGTAGTGCTCTTCCAGGGTCTCGAATTCCCGCGCCGGGTCGTGCAGGAAGACCACTTCGGTCTGCCATCTTTGCCCCGGTTTCAAGAACGCCCTCGTACCGCGCATCCGCAGAGACTTGCCGCATATGGCGCAGAAACGCATTGCGTTGGAACGCTGTACAGTCGGGATTGTGGGTGATTGAAAGCGAGTACGTCGTATGTTGCTTGCTGAGCGTAAAAACTGCACGCGAGAATAGTGGCGATTTTAGGGACTCCCTGCTGCCAAAACTCCTACCCCCGGCGTTTGTCATGCGAGGCCCCCGCAGTAAGACAACTAGCCCAGTCATTATAACCTTAACATGCTACGATTAATCATTTCTTCAGGTTTCCTATCCCTAAACAGTAAATATCCTGCAAAACTCAAACAATTGCTAGAGCTTCGTACAAACTTACAGGTGAAATTCGACATACCCGCTTCCGGTATAGTGAAATGGATATCACGATCCATCTAGCTATTCAACCTATTCCCTAAGTCTGCAAGCAGGCACTCGATCTCCTCCGGCGTTATGTCTAAGCACTTCGTTGATAAGGTCATAGATATGGTCATACTCAGGCCGTGGATTACCTCCAGGATATGTATCCGCACTGTCCTAAAGGTTTCCTAACAGCGAGTTCTTCGACTCGGATGCCATCCGGAAGCAGGCGACAGAACTGGATGGATACCTGAGTGGCTTAAGCGTCCGACCGGGGCAATAGTGATCATCTACGGGCGTTCTTATATCGACAACAGCTCTCGCCGCACAGACACTGCTTATCCAGATCGCGCCAGTAATCGTCGGAGTAATCCACGGTGATCTCCCGGCCGGCGCCGACGCCCTTGCTCACAAGGACCGCCCTCTGTGTGCCCATCCACACGAAGTCCTGGAACTGCGCGTTGGCCCTGCAGCTATGGTTGACGAAGCGCGTGTAGTTGCCCTGCCTGCCCTGCCAGATCTGGTAGCCCCGGCCCCCCATGACTGTGCTGTCCATCACGTCGACGTCGCGCAGGCCCTTCGTCACGAGGCCGACGAACTCGCCGATCGCCGCGCCGCGCTCGAAGGCCACCAGCGCCTGCAGGCCGTTGTTGCGCCCGTTGGCCGTCCGGAATATCTGCACCGGACAGGCTGCGCGTGGCGCCCCGAATAGCGACGGAAAACAGTGGCAGGCGTTCAGCTTCGGATCGTTGGACTGCTCCTGCTTGCAGTCGCGGCAGGTATATGCGGCCCCTGGACAAGCGGACGCGTCTAGACTCGGGACCCACCGCGGGTCGTCGGCTCCCCAGGCGTTCACGTCGATGAGCGACTCCTCGAGGTGCTCGAAGCTGAAATTGGGGTCGTACTCGAGGTACGTCGAGCGGAGCGGCACGGGGTCGGCTCCATCGGAGAAGACGACCCAGTCATGAGGATGACCCAAAAAACGGCGATGGGAGGACTCGCCTACGATGGCCAGCAACTGGCGCCAGTTCGGATGCAGGGTGTCGGCGGCGACCTCGAATCTTGGGCGCCACACGCGCAGATGCTGCATGCTTTCGGCATTGAAACCGATGCGGTACTTGCAGAATCGATATATCCCCATTCCGGCGAAGACCAGGGTAGCCCAACCGCCGGCGTCCTTGATCTCTTTATATCCGCGCCAGATCGCCATCTTATTGCGCATCTCCTTCTCGGACCATCCGAAGTCATTGCAAGCTTCTATAAGAGCCATCTTCCGGCACCTACTCGTAGGTATGCTCGGGTTTGAAGCAACTAGGAAATTAACATAGGATTCGAAAAGCTCCATCCAGCGGGCTTGCACAATCACCTCAAGGGACCGACAAGTACGGCTGGCTTGTGTGATTTTGAGGCAAAAGCTATTGCTTTGGTTGAATAAGCAGCCGGCATTTCTGAGTGTGGCGATGCCACCTTCGCCTAGGAAACCATTAGGACTAGGTAGAGCATCAATCCCGCTGTGACGCATGGTCTCAGTGTTAGCCGCCGTTGCCGGGATAGTGCTTGCATGCCAGTGCTCCAACAAGATATTGGGATCTAGACGCGTCCCCGCGTGGAGCTGCTCCCAAACACTGACAATAAATTTGTTCAACGAGGATTCCTGTTGAGAGAAGACAACTTCGCCCTGAACCTTCAGCCTCTTCGGGAAGTTGTGGTCAACGCGTATTTGCCGTCGGGTATCAAGCTCATCCACAACAGGGAAATTGCACCGAGTAGGTCGCAAGGCGCTGAGAGTCTTCCTGCGGCCACCTCCCTCGGGAGAGTCACTGGATGAGCTGTTGGGTGAATCTACTCTTTGGACAGTCGCCCAACTACTTGATGCGGTTAATGGAGGAACATGCGCTGAGGAATCCGCCACTTCGCCCGCCCCGGTTTCAACGGTTGCTGCGAAAGACGTAGGAGCCCTTGACACTGCCGGTGTCAGCATGTCGGATAGGTCCAACACGGTCTAATAAGATGGTTAGGCAATGTTCTGTAAAAGAAGCCGTTGGGACAAGGCTCCCGTCAATTTTCTAGTTTGCCTTACAGACATGATCGGCCGTCGAACGGAATGAGGCCAGCTTTCCCCTGAAGTGACAAGATCATGAGATTGGTGATTATCGCTGTCGCGTCCATCTTCTACGAATGCCTCAAATCGCAGAACGGGCGTTTTCAGAAAGGCTAGGGGTCGGTGATTCAGCAGAGCGTTGGTGAGATGGTCAACCTGGTCAAGTATCGCATTGTTGATATTTTGACGGATAAACTCTAAATGGGCGGGAGACTCCATGTTGCCTAGCTATTGTAATAACTTAATCGGCATGGTGAGATATGTGAATGGAACGCTGACGATTCCATATAATGCAGACCGGGACTAGCTAAAAGGGGAACGCGTCGTAAGATAGGGGCCAGTAGAAGGTAGCCGGACGTAGCCTCTGATTATCTAATCTATTACGTGCACCAAGAATATTTGACGCCCCTGAAATATTCTGCCCGGGCAGAACTGCGTCCCACATAGTGCGGTTTTTCTCTCTTTCAAACTTTCCAGCGGGGCCCCACCAAGATATTCAGCGTATGCCTACTTCGCAGGTTCAAACGTGCGTCATCATATTATTTACGGCCTTCGTCTTCGAGCCGCACTATACTGACTGGATTGGAGCGGCTTCTTTCAGGCAGGACCTAGCGTCATACCAGCTGAAGTTCTAGAAAGCAGTGTCAGCCTTACATAATTAATTTGCAAGCTAACAGCAGCATATACGTAAACCGGCATCTACTAACTCAAGATAGCCAGGATACACGGTAGGGTAGGTCACGCAAAAAGTCTTAGTCTGAAATCATCGATAGTAAAACCAGGTATAGAGTGCTGTAAACCAAGCGAAGCTCCGAATGCCCCCTACTAGAACGGCTTGTCCTAACAGCTTCTGTCCCGGAAACCTAGATACATGGCGGGCATACACCTAAGAAGGGATCTATGAACCGGCTGGGGCAAACTTTTCGGGAATCTTGGTACACCGCATCTCGTGCTTTTAGAAAAAGGTCGGAGAGCTGACGGTGGAACCCCTTTCCGCTGGGTATTGGCGACGGTATATGTAGCTCGTCTATCTCCCTTCCAACTTCCTCAAACCTTCCTCTTCTCATCCTCGATCTGCGCGACGCAAGTGCATTTCCGGGGTTGTATCTTGCGCCTTGTCTAAAAGTAAACACGCGGGTGCTTCGACTCAAGTAATCGAAATTTTCTGACCACGCTGTGACGGCAAGCAAAAAAGGCCACACGGCCCAACCATGAGCACGCGTAGTGAGAGTAGTCTGGGGACTGGGCCTCTCGACACCGGGGATCCCAGCCCCTACGATGAACGCAGGAACGACGGAAACGCGGAAGGTCAACTGGAAAGACAGCGCTCGAAGGCCTCGTACTCCTACGAAGATGTCCGAGGTTGGAGGCGCTGGAGGGTCCTGCGGCCGGGACGCGGCATGTATCACGACGTCAAGAGAAGACTTCCCTATTACCTGAGCGATATCACTGATGCCTGGAGCTACCGCACCGTCGCTAGCACGATTCGCATGTACTTCGTCAAGTAACGTCTTCTCCCCCTATTTCAACCCAACTAGCGCTATAGTCACCGCTCTTCATGGCTATGGTGCCCCAGGCTTCCGCCGCATGCTGACCGACTCCGCAGTCTCTTACCGGCCATCGCCTACACGCTCGACATGTACCGGCGAACCGGCGAGTTCTTCGGCGTGAACGAGGCGCTCTTCTCGTCGGCCCTGGCCGCGATCGTCTTCAGCCTGATCGGTGCTCAGCCGCTCACCATCGTCGGCGTCACTGGCCTGATTTCGCTCTTCAACTTCACAACTTACGACATCATCAGCATCTACGATGTATCCATTTACCCGCAGTTCATGGCCTGGACCGGGATCTGGGCTGCCATCTTCCACTGGCTGGTCGCCGTCCTCAATGCCTGCGATTACATGCGCTACGTTACGGACTTCTCAAGCGAGTCCTTCGGCATGTACGTCGGCATCATCTACATAAGTGAGTCTATTCCAATACCCGGTTGGTCACTCCCTCCCAATTGACATCCAACATAGTTAAGGGCGTGGAAGAGCTTATCAACGAGTTCCACGAGGGCGGATCCGCTGCTGGTTATCTGGCTTGCGTGATCGCCATTCTTTACTTCGCGACCGTCTATGCTCTCGAAAAGCTCGGTCAGGGGAAGATGTGGAGGGCGGGTGTAAGAGGAATCCTGGCAGATTACGCCTATGTTGTATGTCTTATCGGTTTCGGCTCCTTATGGGAGACTTCCTAACGGAGTATTAGTTCTGCACGCTATTCTGGGTTGGCTTTTCACACATCCCAGGAAGACTCAAGGAAACCCAGGTTGCACGGGTCCCCGTAGCCGCCGCCTTCTCACCGACGCAACCACGAAGCTGGTTGATCGACTTCTGGAACCTCGACGTGAAATGGGTTTTTGTAGCAATGCCTTTCGGGTTCTTGGTTATGTTGCTCTTCTACTATGATCACGTGAGTCACCTCAGTGCTCGCAGCAAACCCTGGACTAACTTGAAGGGGGGGAATCAAAGAACGTCAGCAGCATCACAGCCCAGGCCCGCCAGTTCCCACTGAAGAAGCCCGGAGGCTTCCACTGGGACTTCTTCCTGCTGGGCTGCACCACATTCGTCGCCGGCATCCTTGGGCTCCCGATGCCGAACGGCCTGGTACCTCAGGCGCCCGTCCATACGGACTCGCTTACCGTCTATAAGACCGAGCTCCGCATCATTGCCACAGCCGAAGGGGAAGGCACGGAAATCCGCCGCCCGATAGTAAAGGCCGAAGCGGTGGTCGAGCAGCGCGTTACGCACTTCCTAATGGGGCTTGCTCTTATCGGGACAATGACCGGACCTCTTCTGGTCGTGCTCCATACTATGCCGGCTGCAGTTTTCGCTGGTGTTTTCTTCGTCGTTGGGGTATGTGACACACCTTCTATTATCGGGGAGCGGATTCATTCAACCGCTAACAATATCGCAGTGGGGCTCCATCGAGTCGAACGGCATCCTCCAGAAGTTCATCCATCTGCAGGCCGAACATCGATTCATTCAGCGGGACGAACCCCTGCTCCGAGTTCGGAGACGGAAGATCCTGCTCTACATCAGCATCCAGATGGTCACGGTTGCCGCCTGCGTCGCCATCTCACATACGATCGCGGCGATTGGGTTTCCCGTGATCATCATGCTCCTCATGCCCATGAGGATCCTGGTCTTGCCCAGGTGGTTCAGACTGGAGGAGTTGCAGGTCCTGGACGACTTCACGGCGACGAACAAAATGGTCCTGGCCAGCCTGGGCGGCAAGCCCGCACTTCCCGAACATTCGAAGGAGGAAGATTGGGGGCTGGAGCGGCAGAGAAGCGAGAAGCGCCACGGCGTACCGAGACAGCGAGTGGGCAGCCTCCACATGTGAAAACTGTCCAGGTTTTATTGCAAACCACTCCACCACGGTCATGTCTTTGGCTCCTCACAGAAACCGCAATAAAGGCTTTAGATCTCTGCCTTCCACATAATAACAAAGCGCCCACGGGCTAGGGTAAGACCCAAATAGCAAAACATGGCATGTATTTCGCCTTACAGCGCACTCCAGTACACGAAAATAGTTAGACTACTCTACTAGCTCTATTAATAGATATTATGCGCTTTTGGCGGTCTGCGTATAAGCCAAATATTCTTCGTGGACTGGTAGAAGTTACTACCTAGCGCCTTCTAGTGATCGGTCTTGGGGGCCAATTTACAGCCTTGTTGCTTCGGAGTAATACGTCGCAGCTTACCTTGCCTTTTTTTCGGGTTGCGTCATTCTAGCCCAAGAGGCTGAGTCAAGTAGCCAGGGAGAAGAGTTGGCGAAGTCCGAAAGTTCCGAGCTGACATTGGATAAGCCGAAATGCGAGCGATACGGGAGACAGTCAACAAGTGGCAATCCGTCAGCCGCATTCCGCCTCGGAAAATATATGTTTTGCTTACCCCAGTGAACCCATGTCTGCCTATATGCCGTATCGCTACCTCTACCGCGCCTAGGTATCTCCAACATTAGCATGCGAGCGGCTTT
The DNA here is from genome assembly GCA_004155925.1 of Monosporascus sp. MG133. Classification (NCBI taxonomy): domain Eukaryota; kingdom Fungi; phylum Ascomycota; class Sordariomycetes; order Xylariales; genus Monosporascus; species Monosporascus sp. MG133. The sequence continues at coordinate 50,253 of QJNX01000698.1, read as the reverse complement.
CCCGATATCGACGCAGAAACGGGCGTTTAATCATCCATCCATCCATCCATTTATCCAGCCGGCGTCGCAATCAACCCCGCACCAGCAGCAGCAACCATGAGCGACGGCCAATCAGCCGCCGACCCCTCGCGGCACCTGCCGCGCATCCTGTGCCTCCACGGCGGCGGCACCAACGCCCGGATCTTCCGGGCACAGTGCCGCGTTGTCGCGAAGGCGCTGTCCCCGCACTTCCGGCTCGTATACGCGGAGGCGCCGTTCGACTCGGCAGCGGGGCCCGACGTGCTGTCCGTGTATGCCGACTACGGGCCCTTCAAGCGCTGGCTGCGCTGGCTGCCGGAGCACACGTCGATGGACAACCGGGAGGCCGTAGCGGCGGTCGACGCCGCGCTGGCGGCCGCCAAGGACGCCGACGACGCGGCCGGCGGCACGGGGCCCTGGGTCGGCCTGCTGGGGTTCAGCCAGGGCGCCAAGATCGCCGCCAGCCTGCTGTTCCGGCAGCAGGTGCGCGAGGAGAAGAAGCTGCTCGGCGCGGGCAGCCGGTGGAAGTTCGCCGTCCTCATGGCGGGCCGCAGCCCCCTCGTGGCGTTGGACCCCGACGTCTTCTCGTCGTCGCTGCTCAGCGGCGCCGGCGAGGCCGGGCTCCGTGGGCCCCCGGACCTGATGGACGTCATGGCAGGGCGCCACCTGCTCAGGCTGCCGACCGTCCACGTCCACGGCATGAACGATCCCGGGCTGCACCTCCACCGCGAACTGATGGAGAACTACTGCGATCCAGCCTCCGTGAGGCTCGTGGAGTGGGACGGCGCGCACAGAGTCCCGTTGAAGGCGACTGATGTGCAGCCGGTGGTGGACCAGATCCTGGAGGTTGCGAAGGAGACGGGCGCCATATAATTAGTTAGGTTGGGATGACAAGTACCGTCCGTAAAAGAAAGCGGTGAAGGTGGTTCATTGCTGTTCGGGAACAGCATGTCATTCATACTATGAGTCTATGACTAGTGATTCAGCCAGACGGTGACTCGGTTTTCCCTTCAAGGTCTTGGAAATGGTCATTCAGGAACCTTCAAGAGGTAGTTCGATTGTCAGTGATTCACGAACTCGGACAATGACCATTCACGAACCGTCATGCTGTATTGTACAACGACCGGCGCGAAGCTATATAACTTATGCTTGCTATAGTGTTACCTTTCCTCCTCTTCCACTTGCCGTCCCACCCATAACTTGACAGTGACATGATCATCACCCAAGTCTTACCATCATGGCATACAGACCTAGTCCAGCGCGTCAGCCGGAACAAGCTACCGCCCCCCGGGTGGAGTCCGTGGTACGCATACCCCCTAGCGCATCCTCTATGTAGCAACATGTTCCGTTTGCTGACCGACACAGATCATATCGCCGCCATCCACTCCGGGTTCACAATGCAATTGGGGGCCGCCAACGCCCGTCTCTCCATTGTCCATGATGTCGCCGCAGGTCCCTGGCAGCTGGGATGACGGAGACGCATATATCAAGACAAATATTGCACCCGCGGTTGACCAGCAACACCAAGTCCGAGCCGTACGATTCAATGAGCATACGAAGGATAGCGGCAACGCTGGAGAGCGGGGTCGAGGCTTGAGAAGAAAGCCAGTGGCTGGTAACGGCAATCAAGGCAGGGGCGAGAGGGAGCCGGAGGCAGGAGTGCTACCAACGTCCTCCAATAGGATGGCAGTCGACTGGCCATCGAGGCCTATCTCTCGCTTGCCCTCACCGCCACAGGACATCTATCGGCCTCAGACACATACGGATGATCCGAAGCCCGGTTGTTGTGTGATCTTGTAGCGTGTCATGTTGGATAATGGGGTCTTATCGAAGCTTGGGACATGTACAATAGCAGAGCAACATTCGCACAACAACCCGTTCGAATTCGGGCAATTTTAAGTGGGCGCAGTTTAGGCGTTATTAGCTATGAGCCTTATTGTCTCCATGCGTCGGCTTCAGGTGAGTTTCGCGTCACGCTTCCGTCGCCACTCGGCCCACTTGGCCACGCTCTCGACGTCTCTATCGTGCTGCTCGGCGGGTAAGTAGAACCATCTCTCATGCTCGGCAATCCAGCTTCGGTTCGGCATATAAGCCTCGAGCATGTAGTAGTTGTCCCGCAGGAAGGGGAAGTCGAAGCTAGGCGGACCACTCCGCTCGAGAAACCAATCAGTCCCCGAATCCACGTCTTCCTTCGACATACGGAACCGCCGTCGCTTGTTGCCCTTGTTCGCGGCATGGCGGCGGATAGCGCGTGTAGTGGAGTCCAGTTGCGCTTCGAGTAACCTCGCATGCCAGAGAGGGCTACGCAGGGCTTTGTGCACAATGGCGGCGTTTCTGGAGATCAGGTTTTGGTTCCATTCCGGGAATCTGCCACGCGGGATGCTGGGCAACGGATCGCCCCGGTCCAGATGGCCTTGCCAGTGGGCGAAGTCCACGACGAAGCAGAGTGCAGACCAGCGCAACATGCACGTGAGGCAAGTGCATATCTCGGTCGGATCCGGTGACTGGATATGCTGGTAAGGCTTCTTGTGAATAGCCAGAAGCTCTTGGCGCTCGGGGCTCTTCAAGTCATTGTGAAAGGCAGGGTCAACGTTCTCCAGTAGGACGGGCGTCCGGTAGCACTTCTCAAGACAGGCGTAACGCCATCCCATGATAGCCTTCGCTACGGTAGCCTCATTGCGGATTACAAATGCATCAAGAGGCTTGCTGGCTCTCCGCAGATTGAACACATCGCTCGGTCGCAGCAGGCCTAGGATCTCAATAATTAATTCGTAGGGCAAGCTGAAGAGATCTGGGCCTTGCTGATGGATCTTTTTGGCCTTCCTCGTCTGCTGCTTCTTCTGCAGCCGTTCCGTGCGCTTCGAGCGGAGAGTGAGAGCTTCCGTCTTGTCCTCCAAGATTCCGAGATCCTCATCCTCGCCGTTGTCAGGTTTCCGCATGTTGAAAAAGTTGTCTGTCTGAGGTATTGCCCAGTTCGGTGTCTCATTTGAATGCTGTACTATGTTAAGTAGGGACTGGTCTGGAAGGACGACAATGACGGAGTTCGGATTTATGTTCCCTAAGGCCAAGATCCACACATCGCTCATGCTAATCACTGGGGAAGCCCCACCTAGAGCGTACTGGAAGCGGTAACCCCACTGAACGTGTCAAAGAAGACGCCACTGGAGCACCATGGCTCTTTTCTACGGTCGTTAATACGCCTTTTCGGAAAGACTTTTGTAAAAAGCTTAATGAAAAGCCTAGATGTACAGTATATTTACCGTCAGATGCACAATGGTCATGGCAGCATCTTTTAGTTGTGGTAGGGGTTCGTTTCGGGTCAGGTTAGTTACAGAGGTAGTTAGGCTTAGGGCGATTTAGGGGAACGGTGGGAGTCCTCCCATTACAGTCTATATTTGTGTTATTCGTTCGTGAAGATCTGGCGGTATGAGGTAAAGTTCTGGCTGTGGTACTTTACGTCGTCGAATACCGGCAGTGATACTGTGGCCTACGGAATATACTTATGCAGCTAATCAGATACGAAGAGATGACCAGCACCTCAGAAGCAACCGTAGTATCCAGGTGCGAAGCTCAATACCTATCGCTTCTTCCGCAACACAGAATTCTCCAAATGTCGGCTTTTCCCCTGGAGTGGACCTGCCCTGGTCCCGTGCCAAGCTACAAACGGGTCGGGCCGGGGATCTGGATCTCAGACTAGGCGAGACAAGGCCCAACTTAACAACTGCTGCGTCGCTCTATCTCAACCCATCGACAACTTCCCCCTCCCGTCTCCAAAAACATGAAAGGGGAGGGACGTGTGCATGTGCAGTAGACGGCCAATCAGTCTTCATCGCAACAACCAGCAGCGCACACTAACTCCGTATCTTCGTTGCCGGTGGTAATGGCTACGTAGGCTCCGTAAGGCTACGTATCCCACGACGGCACTTAGCCGCAGCACAACGTCAAGGGGTATGTTCAGTGTTCGCAGACTTCGCAACTATGGTAGGCGAAGCGACGACGCTACGCGGACGTTACCTCCTAGCCTCCAAGTCGGTCAAAGCCAGTGACGTCTAGGCTCAACATCGTCCGCGAGACCGGCACGCGACAACGGCCTCGCTCTCCGAGGCGAATGGCCCGGGTCCTAGGGTTGCCGTACGCTTGCAGTCGTCTGGGGAACTTGTTAGCGAAGGTGTGAATTGTTCCTAGCCATCTTCATGCCCTCGGAACACAGGGGGGCCGGATTTTTGGGAGATACGCGAGACTATACTATAGTTCGCGCGAAGAGTCTACCCGACACCGATGCTTAGAAGAGTTAGAAGTTTGGCGCGGGGCGTTGGACGTGGCATAATGCTTATTATCGCTGCACATAGCGGAGTTTTGAAATAAGGGGCATGCCCCTGCATGATGTCTGGTTCGTCTTACTATCAATCCTGTCATGAGATATGGAGACATCTCCGGCGATGATGATTCCATTCTACGCCCTGATGGGCCTAGCCACTTTTCCCGCGGTTGAGGTTGCATCGACCTGGGTAATGGATGGGATGGAGCCATCCATGGAAAGCAGATATTTGTAGGTTCACCATGAACCATGCTGAAAGCTAGGGGACATTTGGACACATTCATACACCGTGGCTATCTTGTGAAGCAAGCAGATCAAAAGCAGACGCTCCTCATGAACGCCATTCAGGGGGCAGTAAAGTCAATACATCAAGTATCGCCCAGGCTGGCTGTACTCGGCGATCGAGAACAAGTGTGACAGACACCAACGGCTACGCGGTGATCAAGTTGGAAAAACGTCTGTCTGCCACTCGCCTCATGGTGTGCTCAATGGTCTGTTACGAATCCCGGTCGGTTTCACGAGTCCAGATATAGAAAAACCTGGTGAGATGGAGATACCAGAACCCAATGCTGAACGCCATAGGATGCCTTTTTTCTTGGAGATGGGGCCATTCAATGGCAAAGCAAGCGGCGGGCGATCTTGCTGAAGCGCCCTGTACTAGCTGGTTCATGCTCAACCGCATTACGACCCGCCAAAGTGAAAACGAACCACCTTGATAATGACAATGGCAGAGACTGCCGTGCCGCAGACGGTACCCGCAGGAGCTTTTTTGTTTGACATTAACAACCTACCTTCAGAAGTGGACCAGTTGCTTCGGTAGGTAAGTCCCTTAGATCGGAACCTTTCACAGACGAAGAGTCAATAGCCCGGATCCGCCGACCACCATCGGACTGTCACCAACATAGGTAGGCTTGAGAGGAACATGTAGACCAGTGGGGCGTACTTATCCCGACGACGATTCCTCGGAGCGGACTACCCCTCTCAATTATCTTTCATATGCGAACCTCAGGCTTGAATTATGTTGTCCGCCCGCCAGAGTTTGTTCTTGTTCAATGTGATATTCATCGCGGGAGGTCACGAGCCGAGAATGGTTTCGCGTAAGGCAGTCGCTATTCACTTTTGGAGCACTGGAAACGGAGTTTGTCTTGCTGCGGTAAACCACCACTCAGCTCCTTGGACTGTCTCTTTCCCCTACTGGCAGTTGATAGACACCAAGTAAAGCGAGCCACGGTCGAGACCGGTCCATTGTCGATCGGGGAAGCGCAGAGCGAAACGGGGGAAAGTGGCATTTATCACGCCGGAGTGAGCCATGGAAACGACGGCAGACAGAGATTCATGCCAGCCAAAAATGCCATATTCGACGACAGGTTCCAGTAATGTGGCAAAGGCCGTTCCATGACGCTGACCAATGAACTGGATCGATCTTCGGAGGACAATAGTTCGGAGGATCATTAGGAGACAATTCGGAGCTTAAAATATAGTTTCCCCCTCGAGTTAGCGGGACTATCCTTAAAGCAGAAGAGAAACTAGAAGACGTCGACTTCATTGGCATTCCGTCCACGTCCTCCTGGGGTAAGTGTGGCCACGGGAACTGCCCACAGATAGTGGAGACAAAAGGTCATCCACTACTGCTTCTAAAAACGGACCTTTCAAGCTTCATGTACCTGACGATCTTCCGCAGGCATCTGAGGAATCGAAGATATGGACTGAATTTCCATTTCTCATCCTCTCAAATCGTGCTGTGGGAGCTTTTGCCACCTCGAGAACTGTTGGTTTACTTTCCACCCCTGAAGACCCCCATGGCCAAGAAGCCGTTGTGGCAATTTGCGTGCCCGCAGTCCTGCCTGACTTGACAAGTCAGGGAGGTCCAGAAGCAGACTCCCTTGCTGCTGCCGGGCCAAAGACCGTTAGAGGGAAGGCGCACTTCGGCACCGGACGCGACTGAAGGTACCATAATAATAAGTGAAGTGGAAGAGAGTTCAAACTCGCACCGGCTCGGGCTTGGTCACGTGCGCCAGGTTTGAGCAGATCGCGATTTCTGAGGGAATCGACGTAGTATGAGGCCGAACCCGGCCGTAAGCTGAGTAGCGCTCCAACTAACTCGGAGCCAGGTAGGATGGCCGCATCAAGCTCATCTTCAACGGATTGAAGAAGAAGCCTGGAGAACTCCCAAGCATCCGTGCAACCCAACTGTCTTGCGACAGAAATATGTTGCGGGAGACCGTCTTGAGGTTGTCGTCGCAAACACCTGTGTAGAGCACGTCGCAACGGCTATCTGGAAACGGAATTGCCGAAGAAAGCCATCAGGAGACGAACGTACAAGAGCCGGCAAAACCTTACGGCTTCAACATCGTGATGTGGCGGAATCTGTGATTGAACTGTGACGTAGTCTGCGTCAAAAATCAGGCCATCACTCTTGTGCCACTGCCCGCTAGTGGCTGACAGGTGGGCAATATGGAGCTGGCAGCCCAGATCATTGCTGATGCCACCTATGTCAAAGTGACTTGAGAACGAGTCAGATTTGACCCGGAGGAAGCCTTGGACAAGAAGTAGCTCGGACTTCCATAAATCTACTTACCCCTTGACACATTCCTACAGTTGCCCTCGTTTTCCTTTGAGCCATGATCAACCCAGCAGCCCACTCTAGCCCCAGCCGCATTAAGTGGGACAGCCTGCGTCTGTCAGCTGCTGATTTGTGAGATGCCAGACAGCAGCTCCGCATGTCCCACTTCACAAAGGGGACTGGACCTGGCCGAGTCCAGAGTAGGTTAGTAGGACCCTGGATCGGCGTCGATGCAGACTTTATCCTCGATCCCAATATACTCCCCACAAACCACGATGATCAGGGAACCCTCACTGAAACCCCCCAAAGAGATCCAAAAAATGAGGCGTGGCCATAACTCCAGAGCCGTGGAGTGGGCGGCGAGGGCTCGAATGTTCTTTTTTCCCCTGCCGGGCGGCTAACGAGCATGCAAGAACTCGGGGCAAAATGCGATTATTCATTCATCCACACTCATGCTTTGCCAATCTCGATGCAGTTGGGAATCCTACGACTTTTCCATCTCTGCCTCGTCGTCTGGGGACGACAGGCATTTTAAGTTGTGACTGGTGATGAAAAGGGGGTTTTCGTTTCTTAATTTAATTACCCGCTCTAACAACAACTCACATAGTAGGGCGTGGAAGTTCTCAGTCCTTCCAAAGTCATTTGGCGACTCCACAAGAACTAATTGCAGTCGAGATCCTTGCGACAACGCTTTACCACCCGCTTCAAGGTTATACGCCCATGAAATATATGGCTGAAGTCCCTGCATAGTCGCCAATCGAGCTTCCATTCCGTTGTCATATGACCTTGCTATCGCATGGTCCTAATGCACGTAACTCACTACTAAAAAGTAGGGTCATCCGAGCAAACGAAATCCGTACGTCTTAATTCAACCGGCGCAGGTAAGAAGACCCTTGCCCTATCCAGGCCCCAATTAGAAGGCGGACAATCGCGAGCATTAGCCCCCCCTCCCAATATTTTTAGCCCACCCAGCACTGCAAATGGCACTTATGACGTCGCGCGCTTAGCACCCGAGCGGTCTAACCTCCTCCTTCGACAAGGCAACCAAAGCCCTGCATTCGTCAACCCCAACTATTTCGTGCATCTATCATATTGTTGCCCTGCCCTGCCCTATTGTTTCCAAGACATTCCATGTAATACGCATTGCGACGTGGACAACGAGTTGCTAACTTAGTGTAGCTTCTCTCTTGACTGTTGCAGGTGATAATTAAAAGATCATTTTACCTTCAATTTTGCGCGCGATGTCGGCTTGACTCTACGGAGGAAAGAGACGCTACGCGCTCCTCAAGTTTGTTATTGCATTATGCCGGACCCGAGGAACACACCCGCGGGCTCCGAGCCGCACCCGAACGTTGTGACTTACAAAAATCCGAGAAGGACCTCACCAGAGAATTCAATCACCCTACGCCATCATCGACTAGCGAGAGAAGCTTCAAAACGCCATCCGCCCGTGAATATTCCAGCGGGACCGTCCCCTACCAATTCGCCGAGACGAGAGTCTTCCGGAGAGAGTAATGAAACTCGGCTTAGCGATCCCAGAAAATGGTTCGAACGGACAAATCGAAACTCCAAAGTCGACGTAGATACGTCTGGCATGGACATTGACCCCCCGTTTTTCCAAAAAGAGTTCGATTCTTCAAGTGACGATGTCAATCTTCCAATACCGTCGCAAAGCCCGGCGTACCGCTTCGTGCAGAGCCGCGCCCCTGCACTGCGGCCGGGATTCACGCAGAGCAGCAGCGCCGACGATTATCGAAGTGTCATCGATGACTTGACCATTGAGAACAAGCGACTCAAGGAGGAACTAAAGAAGTACAAGCAGATGGATCCTGCTTCCCTGAGGAGAGACAAGCTCTTCGAAGTCAAAGTTCACGGGCTACCAAGCCGTAAAAAGCGGGAGCTCGAAGCAGCTTTAAGGGATTTCACAACTAGTCTCGAGGGCTCAAGCACTGGAGGATCGCCTGGGCGCAAGAAGGGGAAGTCGAAGGATGTCAACTCTTCGAGCGGAGCTGTGTCGAAACATGCCTCCTCGACATCGGGCTCCCATTCTCGTCCAGTTGATTCGGCATATGCGTCTATGTCTGGCACCGCTACTAGTTCTGCTCCTTCTTTACCGAACAAAGGCAAATTTGCCAAGCAACGATCTAATTCCAAGATCCAAAGCTACCTACGCGATATCCCAGATGGCTTAATGCCACGGACGCCCGTCATGTCGGAGAAAGAGAGGAAGAAATTGGTGGTAAGGAAGCTGGAACATCTATTTACCGGTAAGATGGGCGGCCACAAGGAGCAATCCCAGGTGCAATTTGTGCCGCCACCTATCGTCGAGGACGTCGAGATGGAAGCGATACTCACAGACGACAAGAGCGCGATCCCTACACTGGAAGCCTCCCGGGAGGCCAGGATTCGACCGCGCGAGCATAGATGGAAGGGAGGCCATTCGCGTGATGCAGGTTCGGCATCCAACGAGCACTCGAACGGCGAGCAGACGGAATCGCGGGACGCCAGCGGCAGTGGGAGCGGGCACGGGGGTGGGAGTGGCAATGGTGGCAACACCACGTCCCCCCAGGGTTCAGCCGTTCCAGAGCAGCGACCAACGCGACCACGCGACCTGGACCCTGACCGTCGACAGGTTCCCTCCGAAAATCTGGACTACATACGCCATTTAGGTCTTGTTGCACCCGAATCACAGAAGCAATACTCGGCAAGGGACGTGTCGCCAGATGCAGAAGGATGGGTCTATCTCAACCTCCTGTGTAATCTAGCGCAGCTGCACATGCTCAACGTTACGCCCGACTTCATCCGCTCGGCGGTCTCGGAAAAAAGCGTCAAATTCCAGCTCTCCCACGACGGCCGAAAGATCCGGTGGCGAGGCGGGGAAGACGGCACAAAGTTTAGTAGCGATAGCAGCGGCAGGGACTCGAGAAAGAGCCAATCAAGCGACGATACGGACGGATCGAACGGTCAAGACCAGCGCAAGAAGCAGAAGACGCAGGTCTCCACATCAAATGATGTCACATCCCAGGACGCTTCCAATTTCAAGCCACAGTATCAAACGCGCCAAGACTCCAATTCATCGGAAAGTTTCCACTACAAACCGTTGTTCGTGCATAACAACACATCGTCGTCGGACGAGCTGCCTTCTGAAGGGGACGGGACAGGCTCATCGTGCGGCGTTGAGGAAAGCAATTTGGGCCCAATTTCGAGGTGGGGTCAGAGCGGTGTGTCGGGGTTTTCGCAACGCAAACGCCGCCGTGATGGTGCGATCATTTATTACAGCGGGGCACCATTCTGCACGGACCTCTCCGGCGATATCGGCGGGGCTTTCACCGACACGACATACGATATGACCTCGTCGGGTCGGTTACCCCTGAGTCTCGACATCATCCGTCCTGAGCCGTATCGTTCGCCGTCTGGATCGTCGATTCCATACAGGCCGTTGAACGGTCTGCAATCCCGTAGCGCTACCATGGATCTCGATCTTCCGCCTGAGCCACCAGAATTGACTTCGGGAGAAACCGATGGTGACGACGACATCGAAGCTAATTTCGAGTGGTCTGATTCGCACCAACATGCGCCCCTAATGAACTTGGAGGCAAGCGGGCTGGGCGGTATCTATCCCGAAGACCATTTCGTCCTGGTTGTCACAACGAGGCGGCCGAAAGGCCCCGCGGTGTATGACCCTTCGAATGACGGCGATTCAGTTGCGTCGGAACGACGAAAGGTTTCCCCGCGTCCTAGTCAGGAGCCAGCCGATTCCATCGCCAGCAGACTAGCGGCTATGACGACGAACTCGCCACATCCCGTATCTGTCCGTAGTACGGCTGGCCACAGGATTGAAATCGAGTACGTGGCGAGCCAAACCCGTCGGTTGCCACCTGTGCCGCTGCCCCCACCGGCATTTTTCTACGACTCTTCGAACTCGGATGTAGATGACGAGACCGGCTATCAATCCGACGGCTTTATAAGCCGTCGGGCCACATTCGAGGAGGAGGAGAGCGTGCTCACAGACGACGATCTATCCGGCAACGATGAGGAAGATGAGCACACGTCCGAATCGCCGAGCGGCAGTGTCTCTCCCGACAGCGCCGAACAGCTCCCCACCGCGGCCGTCGTCGGTCGGGACCATCTAGGCGGCATATCCGGGTTGCCGAATATGACTGGCAGCTCGGTCGCGACCGCGGGCGGGGCGCCAAGCGGCTACAATAGTAGCATGGAAGAGAGCGCATGATTCTTGTTTTATCCACCCCACCGAGACCTTGTTTTTGATACTCTTTGGGGCGTGGAATGGGTGGTTTGCCTACTGCTGCTGATATCCTTTGACATCACGCTCCGATTTGGACTTGATTTGATTTATGACTGGAGGAGACCCCAAGACGGAACCCCGGGGGTTTCTCTTCTTACAACTGGCGGGCGTTCAACTGGTCTTCCTTGGTGGTATCACGTTATTAATGAAGTGCTATTTAGACGTCGGACTGGCGTTGGGCAGTTCTGACGGAAAACACTGGCGCCCTGGGGAAAGGGCTGAGCACATGCATGCCGGGGTTTTAACGGTGACCAACGGCTCAATTGACAATGTTTTACCACGTATCCTTCCTTTCGTGCGCCGTGCCTATGTAGTTAATGATGATGATGATTGGATACTATTCCGGAGCGGGCCTCGCAAGCAGCTACCTCGCTTCGCTGGCAACATATCCATATGGATCATTTGCTACGCAAGGTAACGTGCAGTTCACCTGTGAGCTATGAAATGTCTACGTCCTGTTTCGGCCAGGGCCTCCAATGACGACGTTATTACAGTACGAGGATTAATTAGCCTAAGGGCGAATCGGCTTAGAGATCCATGTCTACCATACCGTACTCACTCCGGTTCTTATGCCTTCTCTCCAAGTTTCCTGAGTATACCGCAAGTGAGTGACATTGTCTGTCCAAACCACAAGCGAATCACAGTTTCCCAACCACGTGCGTCAAGTAAGCAGCAATACCGAAGCCGGGTTATAGAAACGCTTATAATAGCTTAAGCAGACCAGTCGGATGTGAGATGCCTCTGTATGTTCTCGGAAGCGTTTGGCGCGTCATCCAGGCGCTAGCTGCGCTGAGTTAGGATCGTCGTCTCCACCATGTGCGGTTCGGCCCGCGCCGTGAGGGCGCTGATCACAACGTGTTTCCGAAAGGTATAATGCGTGCGTGTGTGTGTGCTTCTTGTGTCTCGAGTAGAGTTTCACAAGCGGCAGCTACACATCGCGGATTGGGGCAAGGGTTACCACAACTAACCTTAACTATTCAAATAGGGTACCACCCTCACGCACGTAAAGACCTTCGCGGTGCTATTCGGTTCGGAATAGGCTCGACTCAATCTCTTTTCTCTAATTCATGGGGGTTCACCACCCGATATCCCGAAACTTGCCCGTGAGTTCCCTCCGGCGGTCTTCTGTTTTCCTTCTCCCTCATCATAAATGTGCCAGTTTTCTGCTTGGACCTAGCAGAGATCTCATTTTTAAAGCCGTATTGAAACTTCCACTCGCACTTCTCGAAGCCGGGTAGGCGACTTGTCTCTCAACAGGCCGTGGATATACTCTGACGATGTGTCCTATTTCAATCCGTTCCGCATTGAACCGTGCTTGGCAGATAACTTAATAATCTCGGGAAGGCCAACGGGTCCTTAAGTCACGCCAGGAGACGATCTCTTTCAGGTTCAGAGTGGCATTTGTATATTAATTATGAGAATCCCCGATGGAGGGGTGTAATCTCCATTGAAATTGTATACAACCTATTTCAGATGGAAAGCACTCTGTCTTTGTAGAGTTCTTGGAAGAATGGAATGTCGTATACGAATCTCTCCAGAAAGCCCTATATGACTTCAAGCCCAGCAGGGAGGGGCAGTATATACGGTAAGGCTCCTCCCTCGGCTGCTATTGGAATGGAACCTAATATGAATAAAGTTGAACATAAGAGTCGTTGGCGTAGGTAGAATGACGCACCTTTCTGAGCCACTCCTTTATAACAATACCCGGTTACGTAGTACATTTAGTGTTCTATGCTTAAATAAGCTTGTCAAATTAAGAAATTTAATACTACCCGTTAGTATACGTAATTATTAATTTAACCATCTGTCTGCAAAATCGATACCAGTAGGGTCTCATTTAATGCTCAACCTCTCGAATATTCGCTGAGGTAAAGGCACCCATGTTACTGTAAGCCCTAGTGCGCCCTATCAAGCATGAAACTACATTCTGCTGATAATATTAGTCGTCTATCCACAGGCGTAGCTGTGACTATCAACGTCTATCCATTCTCATTACCTCGGGTACTTGTTTGTTACTTTTCCGTATGAAAGGTTGATATATCGAGTCTGCTCACGCCTTACACTTTAAGGGGTCGTAGAGGACAGGTTGCCGTCCCAATCTCTGTCTTGTCCAATCTCCTGCGGATATCAGCTCCGGAGAAGAAAGACAGTGCGATTATGTCGCTGGCGACTTGCTGGCATTCCTCTAGAGCTTTTATCGATCTACATCTGTCGCTCTGAAGCAAGTGGTAAGGTTAGAAAGATGGGACATATATTATGTCTAGAGAGCTTTCCATCCGTTTCGGTACATGACTTCGGCCTTGTAGCTTCGATCCTTCATCTTCCGGTGTAGCGGCGAATCACGAGGCGCCCGAACTCATAATGAGTCGCGCTGAGCCGGGGCTACGACGGGTTGGTTTCCAAATCTCAACATTGTTCTGTATGAGATCTGATAATGTCCCGCTTAGTGTGGGGCCTCACATTTTTCAGATCCGACATTCTGCTTCATTGGTAAGCACGGTCGAGTCTTGACGCACAGTGCCGTTTAGTGGAAGCTCACGGTTTTCTATATAAGAGTAAGGGCTTTGCAGGTCAGTAGCGGTACCCGCAACTTCTCTTAGCGGATGTACCAGATCGGTCCTACGATTCTTTGTTCACCATGCCTACCGCAAATCAGTCCGTATCTGCTCACGCACATACCTTATTCGGCGCCCCGGAGATGCTCGAGGAAATCCTGATGCATCTCGACATGCGGACACTCCTCACATCTTCGCAAGGCGTGAACAAGACGTTGTACAGGCTCATAGCGGGATCACCCCGACTTCAACGATGGCTATTCTTCTGCTGAGCACATACGAGCCAAGGCACAAGCCTTTGGCAGACCGGGCGTGACCTGGAGGCGCATGCTGGTCCACCAGCCCCCTCTGCCCAGCATCTGGGAAGAGTGCATTATCTTGCCCACGGGGCAAGGTCTGTATAGCGGGCGGAGCGAGCCTAAACCGACCCATCGACGCGGAGCCGACCTCGACGGAGCGCCTCCAGGTGCGTATGTCGGACTTGCTGGGAGTAGTGCTGAAGGCTATTAAGGTGTCTGTTGCCGGGCGTTCGGAGGGCGCCCTCGAATAGGCTGCCCGGGTTGTCTGGGACTGCGTCCCGCTCGGTAGTCACTGCGCAGCGGCTGTGAGTCTTCGGCAGAGGCAATCCGTGTCGAAGGTGACGGTTCAGAACTTCGGTCGCTGGGAAAGCATCAGTGCCGTGAATGAGCCGTGCACGGCCTCATATCACATTTTAGTAAGGAGTGGAGATGATTTCTGGGTCCAGGATGGTCCGGTAATCTACGGAGGATCTACATCGGCGTATAGGGGAAACCGCGTGATAATTTGGAGACGGCTTTGACTAGGCAGAGTAGATGTCGGACGGTGAGCGGAAAGTGATCGGAATCGGTACTTATACGTTCTGTCGCTTGACTTTCAGGGTAACATTGTAGCATGGTCCTTCAGATTTGGTCGTCCAGTGGAAGTGATGCATTGTGTCCATTCCACGAATAGATATGCATACCCTACGCATACCGCGAGACAATTATAGAAACAGATGGGGGAATTTAGCATTAGCTGGCTTCTCGAAGCTTCGCGGGATTGTCCAACTAGGATCTGTAGGTGGAACAGCTCAACGGTCAAGTAGCTTGGCTATGCTTGAATTTCGAGGCTGAATAGATCCACATGGCTGACGGCAGCGAGGGGCCGCGGAAAAGTCAGGGGCTAAGCGGAGCCAGAAAGAATGCCTTGAGGTCGCATGTACCGTATGTATGATAAAATGAGAATAGCTTCATACTCGCATTTCCTGCTCGTGTAATACGTTACACAGGGATAACATACAGCCGGATTCGCCACAACTGCCTAGGCGATGCGAAATCGGAACTACATAGAGCCTCAGGTGACAGTGGAACCGAATGCGAACACCATAAGATCGGACTTAAGCAGTATCGCGAGGGCGAAATGGCGATGCGTCCGAAGTAATTGTCGTTCTCGTACCCGGTTCACTTTCCCATCCATGATCCCGAGGCAGGCCGAGCAAGCCGATGGTAGAGCTAACACTAATTAAGATCAAACTCAAAGACCGCGGGAGAGAGCTCCTTTTCTCTCCACAACTGCCTACCCGTAGTCCCACCGTTACGTCAGACCATAGCCTCACGGCAGTTGCTCGGAGATGAGCCGCACTTATAACTAGACGGCTCCGTTATGCGGCTCTTTTGGTAGGACTGTTCCACCCAGAAAGCCGTTTATGATCTTGACTAGTGCCGCCTCTGGTGGGTACGGCATTAACATACAGTAGAGCAGCGGTATTTCCTGTGCTGCCTCCACCAGTACCACTCCAGAGCCAATGTGAATGTTGTTATACATATTTGTGTGGTATTAGACATAATATGACGTTTTTGCCAATGCTTACCGCTATGGTGGACCCTTAACAAGTGATGTAAGATCGATTCGAGTGCAATGGCCAACATATATTCCATATGTTTCTGTGAGAACTTACGTATTAACCATATTCACTCGACCCCTTGTGTTATTGTAAGAGGGTTATAGCTCTCCGAGCTCTGTTTCCGATCGATTATGTAACTTCTTTACCTGGATTCCAAACTAATTGGTTAGCAGTAGTTTGTCAAACCAATACAAGAAACCGGTGATAATCAGCCCACGAGCTCCATAAATACTGGGCTCCTCCTATAGTAAACCAAGTAGTCGAGTGTAGGGAGATAATGGGCCGGTGGAGGCTACTAACAAAAAATATCCCTGTGTATTATAGATAATCGTCATCTAAACCGTCTACTGCTCGTCGCATTCCGGTAGCCGCCGTATCATAACACCGTAGGGTTTAGGCGATAACAACAAGCGATGACAAATCCAAGGCGGCGAGATAGAGACGACAGGTATAAGAGTCGTAGGACTGTATTCCCTAGCCGCCGTCCCTGGCTAGAGTAGACCGACATTGAAATCACGAAATATAGACAGGCTCTATACTACCCCGATCCAAGTTCACAATGGCATCTCAGAATAGCACGAAGTTCCAGGGCTGGTTGGGCCATGACGCAGAAGCGGCCAAGGGAAATATGAAATGGGGTGAATTCGAGCCCAAGAAGTGGACCGAGGACGACGTCGATATCGAGATCTCGCACTGCGGCATCTGCGGCTCTGATATCCACACGCTGAAGAGCGGGTGGTGGGAGACCCCGTACCGTAAGTCTTCCACCTGCTCCAAGACGTCTGCCATAAGCGAGACCTTACCAAGTACTGACGAAGAACGTATAGCCTGCGTTGTCGGCCACGAGATCGTGGGACGCGCCGTCCGCGTCGGCAAGAACGTCGAGCACATCAAGGTGGGCGACCGCGTCGGGGTAGGCGCCCAGGCGCGGAGCTGCCTCAAGAAGGACTGCCCCGACTGCTCCAGCGGGCTGGAGAACTACTGCCGCAACGAGTCTCTCCACACGTACGGCTCCGTCTACCCGGGCGACGAGGGCAAGACTTACGGCGGTTACGCCGACCACAACCGGACGAACGGGCGCTTCGTGTTCAAGATCCCCGACGGCCTCGACTCGGCGGTCGCGGCGCCGATGCTGTGCGGCGGCGTCACGATGTTCGCGCCCCTCAAGCGCAACGGCTGCGGGCCGGGGAAGCGGGTCGGCATCGTGGGCGTCGGCGGGCTCGGCCACTTCGGCGTGCTGTTCGCGCGGGCGCTCGGCGCGGACCGCGTCGTGGGCATCTCGCGGCGGGCCGACAAGCGGGACGACGTGCTGGCGCTGGGGGCCGACGAGTACATCGCGACGGACGACGAGGCGGACTGGGCCGCCAAGCACGCGCGGTCTCTCGACCTCGTCGTGTGCACCGTGTCGAGCGCGCGCATGCCGCTCGAGGGCTACCTGTCGCTGCTCGACACCAACGGCACCTTCGTCCTGGTGGGCGCGCCCGACGGCGGCGAGCTGCCCAAGATCAACATCTTCTCGCTGCTCTTCAAGGCCGTCAAGGTCGGCGGCAGCCTCATCGGCTCGCCGGGCGAGATCGAGGAGATGCTGCACCTCGCCGTCGAGAAGAACGTCCGGCCCTGGATCCAGGAGCGCCCGCTCCGGGAGGCGAACCAGGCCATCGTCGACATGGAGGACGGGAAGGCCCGGTACCGATACGTGCTCGTGAACGAGCACTACGGCAAGCACTGAGGTACTTTTCTGGGTCTATACTATATATACACATCTGTGTGTGCGTGTGTGTGTGTGTAGTTGTAGTGGCCTGCAAGCAAGGGTGGTATTAAGAGCCCGTAGAAGGTGTGTTTGTGTACTAGAATAGAATAGAAAGATACCAAATAGGATACATAGACACCAGGGATAACATTTATGCTTGACATTTAACCGGCGAGCAACGAATCACGACGTTTCCGAGGGGACGCCTACCTAGTCCAGTACATCAATCAATCTTCCGTTCTACTGCATGGCGAGAGAATCCGGCTCGGCCCGTACTTGACTTGGTATAAGGTAGTACCTAGTAAGCGTAAGGTAAGATGCTCTCCGATCTGAAATGCCCCTTAAGGTGTCAATCAGTACAATGTTGAAAGCACTCGGGCGAAGAAGATAGGAGTTATGTATAGCAAGCTACTAACGTTGTACTGTAGCTCTCGGTGAAAGACGCAAAAGTCGCCCCGCCCGCCCCCACCTTTTATCATTGAGGAAGGGAAGCACCCCGCCTACTGTACAGTAATTACTTAGCTTAGGTAATTATCATTTGGAGCTTTCCATACCTTCAATTATTATTTTCTTTGGAGGGAGTCGCATTACCAGGTTGCCAGACGGATTCACAGCCCGTGCCTGCATCCTGCATCCGGCTTCCAGATGACCATCCGGACGTATCAATAATAGCGCAAATCGCAAATTAGCTGAGGAAGGCGTCTCCCATTAATTATGTCCACCAAAGGGAAGGAGCCCGCAGCCGGGTATGATTCCACTTCCCAGCTTCCACTACGAGGCACTGTCTCAACTGGTACTCGGTCGCTAACAAACTGAACCCGTGAAAAATAGAAAGGATGCAGAGGCTACCAATCCCAGAGGCATCCCGAAGGCGCCCTTCGTCGACAAAGTCGAGGACTACGTTTCGTCGCGAGAAGAGGTCGGAGCGACACTACGTAACTTCCAAGAGATGATTTCGTATGTGCACTCGAATCCCACAAGTCCACGATAGCCACGATAGTCCGTTACGAGACTTTACAAACGCGCACCATATTATATACCGGAGTGGGGTTGGGGCTGACGGGACTTTCGTCGTAGAAAATACCAGTTCATGGAGTTAAACCTGCAGAGGAGGATTTCCGGACTGAAGGACAAGATGCCTGATATTCAAAAGACCTTAGACACGGTCCGGTTCTTGAAGACGAGGACGGTATGGCGCTTCTGACTCCGGTCGGAATGCACTGCTGGGGCACGCTGACTCGAAGACGTACGTTGCAGGAGGAGGCCGACCCTATCGAAACGACCTTCGAGCTCAACGAGACCCTCTACGCCAAAGCGTCAATACCGCCTACCGATGAGGTATATTTGTGGCTTGGGGTACGTTCGAAGATCTGCATCTTCTCCCCCGCACAGCAAGACTGCCTAGTAGCAGCTGCTGGCAAATGCGCAGAGGGCTAAGAAGCGGCGACAGGCGAACGTCATGTTGTCATATCCGATCGACGAGGCCGAGACCCTCTTGACGTCCAAGCTGGCGGCTGCCAAACAGAGCTACGAAAACTGCGAGGAAGACCTGGATTTCCTGAGGGAGCAGATTACAGTAAGCCGCACGACTTGCCTCGTCAGCTCTCAGACGCGTTCTACTGAGCATGGCACTAATTCTATCCAGACCATGGAGGTCGCTGTAGCGAGAGTCTATAACTGGGATATCGTGCAGAAGCGGAAAGAGAAGGCGGAGGAGGAAAGCAAAGGACAAGGGGTGAAGGAAGGTAGCGACCAACCTAACGGATGAGGAAGCGTCCTGAAAGATAGAATGGAATATCCGGTTTTCGTGATCATCAGGAGACCAAACACGGGCTTCCTCCAATGAAGCAGGCAGATGCTCCGTTGTGATGGACCAATATGCTCACGCTTGCATTTTCTGAACAGCGATCTTCGAGGGATTCCGACTTTCCATTTGTGACCGACTTGGCCCGCAACCTAGTTTGTTTGGATTGATGCATATGGCGAATCCCCGTGGCCGATCATTCCTTGGGTAGTATAGTAGAATAAGGGGGCTTGAAGCGAGGACGGACAAACTAGAAAGACCTTTACAAATTGTACATACAAGCTCTCGGGGCGTATTGTTGCGGCTTTGGAAGACGCAGTATGAGGCATATATGATCCATGGATATTTCTTTAAAACGAATCAAGTCGGAGAGATTTGCATTCATCGACATGATTATGATAAGACATACGCACAACCCCCTTTCTGGAGGTGAGGGAAAAGGGAAAGGTGACCCCCATGGACCCCCTACTGTTGTATGGATGCGTAACCACACCGCCTAACTTTCGTATACAGTACAGTAGCGTAGTTATCATTTCCACTTACGTGCTGCTACGTGCGTAACCCAGCTGGCTAGACCGCCTATGGTTGGCTGGGGGGAGGAGGCCTAGATTGAATTTATGACGAGTTTCCAGTCCAGATTAGGCCTAACTAAAGAGCCCTAAACTATTTGTTCCAATTTGACCCCGCCGGGCTACCATAGCAACCTCTGCAACCTGCTCTGGCCGCCTTCGCCGCCTCAAACTTCGGTTTCTCTCTAGAGACTAGACCCTTTCCTTATATTTATAATATTACCTCACCGCGGGAAAACACGAGAGAACTCGACCTCATCCCAGTACCCATTGCGTCCCCGTCGCTGCGCCTTTTCCACCAGCTAACCACCCACTGACTCCCTTCCCTCCACCTTGTCTACTCAGTATTTGCAAAGTCCCCCCTTGGAAGGAGCATCTCCCCCCGACACATCATCGATATGGCCGGTACGACAACACAGGCGCCGCCGGGCATGACGCTCGATCCCAAGTATGACAACTACGACTTCCCCTTCGTCGTTCCCAACCCGAGGAGCGGCCATCCCGGAAACCTCTCCGAGGAGCAGATCGCTCAGGTCCATCAGCTGCGTATGCAGCTCGAATCCGAGGGTTACACTAAGAGATTAGACACCCTGACGCTGGTACGGGATTTTATATACGCCTCTGGAATAGGAATGATGTGGGAGGAACACGCTCGCTGACCAAGCATGACGAACGGTAGCTGCGATTTCTCCGAGCCCGAAAGTTCGATGTCAACCTGGCCAAGCAGATGTGAGTAAACCTCGCCCGTCGTGCCGTTTTCTACCGTTGCACCCTCCTGTTTCGACTAGTTCGCTGACGCCGGAGTCGAAACCAGGTTCGTCAACGCCGAGAAGTGGCGGGCGGAACTCACCTTTGCTGATGGGAAGACCCCGATTACTCCCTACGGCCAGAAGATCAACCTCGACGAAGAACTGCCCAACTGGGACAAGGACCGTTCCTTGAGGACGAAGGTCGCTCCCTACTACCCGCAATACTACCACAAGACGGACAAGGTATATACATTTGCATCCTCTGCCCCCCCTTTCGTCCCTGGCCGGACTCCATGTCAGCTGACTCGATACCCCCCTCGCGTAGGATGGCCGACCGGTCTATATTGAACAGCTGGGCAAGGTCGACCGGAAGAAGCTGGAGGCCATGGGGGTCAAGGGCGACCACATGTTGACGAACCTCGCCGTCGAGTACGAGCGGATGGCCGACCCGCGCCTGCCCGCCTGCTCGCGCAAGGCGGGCTACCTGCTCGAGACGTCGTGCACCATCCTGGACCTCAAGAACGTGGGTCTCTTCCAGGCCAACGCGGTCAAGGACCTGGTACGTGAGACCAGCAAGATGAGCCAGGACTACTACCCGGAGCGCATGGGCCGGATGTACATGATCAACGCGGGGCGCTTCATCTCGGCCCTGTTCGCCTGGGCCAAGAGCTTCCTCGACCCCGTGACCCAGGAGAAGATCCACGTCATCAGCGGCGACGGCAAGGCGGAGCTGCTTGCCCAGATCCCCGCCGAGAACCTGCCCAAGGAGTTCGGCGGCTCCTGCGAGTGCCCCGGCGGCTGCGCCCTCAGCGACGCCGGCCCCTGGCAGGACCCCCAATGGGCCCGTCCCGCCTGGTACGAGAGGGAGAGCGGCGGCGCCGACGCCATCCAGAACCGGGGGACCGACGCCGTCGGCACCGGCGAGGGCGCTGCCGCCGCCGGACAGACGACGACCGAGGCTGGCGAGGGGGCCAAGGCGCCCGCCCCGGCTGCAGCATAGAGCAGTCTGTGCACCGTCTCAGGCCCACAAGCCTAAGCGTTATATCGTGGTTTGCTAGCATGCTTGGTTAGAGAGACTATAGCGGGAGAAAACATAGAAAAAATGCGGGGCGGGCGGCGGTTCCGCTGTAACCAGCAAGAGCCGCTCGCGTCCGGAAATTCACCTGTGAAAGAGCGATGGTGCTGGGGAGGGAGGCGTAGATGATGTGAGCCGACATAGCTTGGTTGATTTCTGTTTGGTTGGCCGCTTTTCGTACAACTCGTTAGCTATACTATAGAGCAACATGGCATAAGCACAATCAATCATATTGTCTATTTCCCCCATTGAACAAACACGTGGGGCATTTGCTCCGAACAACCGGTTCCTCGGCTTCCGCGTGACATGGTCACCACCTACTTTGACAGCTGTGTGCCGTCATTATATTTATATATACAGTTCGGTTTCTTGAAAGAGGTCTCCGTGCATACTCGTACACGCCCCGTTGGATTCACTCGGAAGGTATGTAGCTCCGCCGGTCCCAATCCCGGCCCCGCCTGACCGATGGCGGCCCCCCCTCTCTACTTCTCCGTAACGACATACTCGCCCGCGGCCCGCGCCCTCTCCATCCGCGCCACGACGGCCGGCATCTCCCTCTTGAGCCTGCCGAGCCCGCGCACGGCGGCCTCGTAGCTCCGCTCGACGTCGTCCTGGCGCTCCAGCAGACCGGCGACGTCGTCGTCCTCCGACAACACGCTACCACCACCGCCGAGTTCAACCCCTTCCATCACACCACCCCCTTCGCCACCACCACTAGCAGCAGCACCACCGCTGCCGCCGCCGGGGGAGACGAGGCGCGCGGTCACGGCGGCCAGGGCCTCCTCGTCGTCGCGCACGCCGCGGCGCGCGGCCTCGGCCCAGGCGGCGGCGGCGGCGGCCGGCACGCCGCGCTTCAGCAGCGCGATGTCGCGCAGCAGGTCCTCCTCCTCGCGCGTGAGCTCCTCCACGCGCTGGCGCCTGCGGGCGTCGAAGGGCTCGTAGACGACCGCCTCGGGCTGCGCGGCGTCCGCCGACCCCGTGCCGTCCCCCCGGCCGCCGCCGCCGTCGGGGAGGAGGAACCGGGAGGTGTCGACCGGCAGCCCGTTGATGGAGAGGTTGGGCGCCGCGAGCGTGAAGGTCTTGGCTATGTACTGGGGTGGCGGGGTGGGGTTGGTTAGTTAGTAATTCGATGGAAAGAGACCAAAGAAAAAAAAAAGGAAGAAAAAGGAAGACGAGACGAGAGGAACCAAGAAAAGAGAGAAAGGTTGAGGGATCCTAGTAAGGGAAAGGATACAAAAGCTATAAGAGATATAATGTTGAAGAATATCGACAAAAAAACATACAACACCAGGGATTCGCTGGTCGTCACCGACCCAACTACTAATCTGGCCCTACGCGGCTTATCTAGGGGAGAGCGGACGGGATCCCGAGTTTTCCACGTGGTATGGTCGTATGTGATAGAGCAGTGCATTATTCCGGGTTATATTCCCCTAGCCAGCGGTCCCGTCCCCCCGCCTCCCTTTTGTTTTTTTTGGTCCCACCCGCTTCGGCTTAGAGTGCATATCGAAGGGGCATCCGTCACACGACGGGCAGGTAAAAGTGCACGCATGCACGGATGCCCGCGCCCCCACCGTGATCGAGAAAAGGGAGAGTGCCCAAAATGAACGCGCCGGAAATAAAGACGGGGGGGGGGGACCGCGGAAATGAAATAAACGAAAAAATATATAGATAGTAGGAGACCTGGAAGGTGGAAAGGGGGAGAAAAAAAGGGGGAAGAGAGAAGGAAGAGAAGAGAAGAGAAGAGCGAGCATTACCTCGTTCACGAGCTCATCGATGCGCGTCCGCAGCTCATCGCCGTCGTCCCCCTGCGCGCCGTCCACCGGCGGGAACGCCTCGTTGATGTGCTCGGCCGCGGCGCGCCGCACGTTGGCCACGAGGTACGAGAGGTCCTCGGGCGCCTGGAGCTCGATCTTGCGGTGGTGCGCCGCGTCCATGTACGGGTGCAGCGGTATCACGTGTTTTTGTCTGTTCCGTACGTATATCCGCCTTGCTTGGTTGGTTGGCGAGAGGAATTTCTCGGACGCTTAGGTACTTGGTAGTGGATTTCTCTTTTTTTTTTGGCGATTTGATAGTGCGTTGCTGCAGCTGTATCGAGGTGTAGGGAGCTGTCAGATCTGCTCCTTGCTGTTTGCTGTTTGCTGTTTCTGTTGACGCTGTCGTCTTCTAGAAGTTCTTCTCGCCGTTTGTTTGTGGTGTTTACTCGATTGTTGACTCGCGCGAGGCGCTTAGGTGGAATTATTGGCTTAATGAGGCTCTTGATTGCGCTAAAGTGGGACCTGCTTATGATGTCCCAGTCCAATTGCAACTTCAACCTACTTGTAACCAGTAAAGATTCATACTGCTAACAGAGGTGATACCTGCCCCAGTATATGTTATTACGTACGATGGGGTATATCTAACATCCTTGGTGGTTATCTTTCTGGCGTCGAGTTCGATTGGATTCGGACAACGTCTTACAGCTATCTTCTTCGCTCATCCGGACTCTATTGCGTATTTACAATGCCACCCAGACGCCTTGTTGGATTGCACCCAAATTTCCCTAAACCCAGATCAGGTCGTAAACGCCGGCTAATGGATATTGCCTCTTCGAGAATTCAGTACTAATATACCGCCATAATGCATGCAGTCCCTTATTGCGAATTACCTTATTAGGACTCTCAAGCTAAGAACCAGTATTCCCCATTTGCAGGAATACCACCAGAACGGCAGTATACCTATCGAAACAGTTTGAGTTAGCAAATAGTAAACAAAATAGCATCATTAAGTGAAGGACTCACGCAGCGGTAGCTGCAAGCACCTCAAAAGGCCTCGCAATGGTCACGCTCGACAGCACCGCGGCAAATAACAAGATAAATCCAGTTATGATTGCCAAACGCTTAACATTGTCTGTCATAAGCTGGAGAGTCCACATTGGCCCAATCAAGAGTAGGAGCCCAGTCGTGGTAATGATGAGATTAACGAATGCTTCGACCTTTGACTTTCTGTAATAGATAGTCGTCGGCGAAACAGCCTGGTCGGACTTGGGCCTTGCCTTGAACAGTGAGCTTGTGAGAAGTGACTGGCACTTATCCACGAATATAAACAGGGGGGACCTTGGCTTGGAAACCAAGGGAATTAAGTCTCTTCCTTTCTCAATAAATTGTTGCTCCTCGGTCGCAATTGCGAGGGGATGGTTATGAAACCAGTTCCTGACATTCTGAACTTGGTGTTGCTGGGCTGACCGCCGTCCCTTTAATTCAGTATAGGTAACAAGATGTTCATCTGAACATTGCATATCTCAGCTGTCAGTTGAGAAGTATAGGGAGACAAAAGAGCATACTATACTGTTGAAGCATCGGTATTAACTCATTCAATATTTCTTCTCAGGTTACTTGTGGGTCCCTCCGCACCGTGTTTGATATTCCCACGTCATCTGGTCCACTGCAGGCTAGATTCTCGATCTCGTTCAATAAGTCCTCTTTCCGTATGATTCTATCCTGTAGAAGGAGTATTGCTCGCACGTTGAGTTCCCCAAACCGACGGACTACGAGAAAGTCATCTGCTGACGCCATCCATCTAGAGAATCCGCGATAACCCACGAGCTTCCAGGGTTTCTCTTGCTCTGGAGTTAATGAACGTCCATTCTGTATCGGTAGCGCCGCCATTTTTGCAAGTTGTTTTCTTGATTCTCGTTGTGATAGTCGTAAGCCCGACAGAAAATATGATCTTTGCAGCTCCTCTCGAGTTTTGGAGGAAGCGGCTATTGCCTTGGGACATGGCCAATAGTAGATAATAGTATAAGCCCCACAACTCGGGATCTGGGGGCCAAATCACGTCGCCTTTTTCCGCTAGCATTTCCGAGTTGCTTCAACCCAACTGACCTTCTAATTTCCTTTCGAACCGTTGAGCCCGTCGAAATGCGTTTCTGTTCGTGGCCCATTGGGTTGATGGCTATAATATCACTCATTCTACATTTGGTTTCGTCTATTTCCCGCAAAGATGTCGCCAGGATCAAATCGGGGACCCGCTAATCCGGATTCGTCCCCGCGTCGGCGTCTAACGACCGAAAGTCTCGAAAGTCTCGCGAGTCTCGCACCACTAACAAATCAACGTAACCTGTCCGACTATCTCAGACATGACCAGGACTTCGAAAAAATATCGCAAGGTATTCTGACTAGCCGTTCCCCCGGTGCCATAATTGACTACTTAAACAATTGGGACGACCCCTTCTCCAGTGTCTCCCGGAAAAGTAGTGACCTGAGCGAATCTTCGTTCCCCGATCTCACCGAAAGCGGTATTCCCCCTATTCCTACGAGGGAGTTTGCGAGCGGAGGGAATGAAGTCAGGAATGATTCAGTACCCACACCAATGCCAGTACCGCCAGTTGGCCAAGCCGGGATGGGCAATGGAGGAGGCGACGGAGGTGGAGGCCCCCGGTGTGATCGATGCACATCAACCGTGAGTAATGCCACCATGCCCTTGAGGCATCAACAGTTTTGGATATACAATAACTGTGTATTCCAGATGATAGTGAGCTCGAGCAACGGAATGGTGTGCTACCGGTGTCCGAATCTCAACTGCCCTCGAATCATGCCTGGCGGACCAGCAACAGCATGAGGATAGTTCCGATGGCTGTCCATCACTAAGTTGCTGAACAAAGCAGCCGGGCTTAATGATATGGACACTGAATCTCCAGTATTCATTGCCAGAGGTCCAAAACGGCGGCTTGAGAGTCGTTCGACAACGTTCGAACTAGCTCGTTATCGCTCAACTGTCCCCCCCACCGAACAGTAGATCAAGATCTTTGACAGAGTCGAAACCAATATATGGGATGGGTGCTTATGCTGAGCGAAAGCCCCAGGCCTTGAGGACTCTGCAATCCAATTTGCTTCATTCGGGGCAGCTAACTATCCCTACTAGTTAGACGTGACCAGATGCTGTGAATAGGTTCTGTCAGACCTGAAAGATGTGAGGCCCACACTATGGCGGGACACTATCAGGTCTCATAGGTTTGATGAACCGGACAGGACAGTGTACGTCGAGTACCGCTGGTAGACTTTGCCCTGTCTGGGCGGCCCGTACACATGCGGATCCGAGGTCGCTTGTCTCTGACCCGCTCGTTGTGGCTCGAGCTTAATTTTCCCCTGTGTGGCTTATGGATCTGTGACGAGTTGTGGCTTTGTGGCGAGTATGTTGAGGCGCAGACAGCACAGATCGATTTGAGGCTCGAGCTTAATTTCTGCTCTCCAGGAGGGCGCGGAAGGAAGAACCTTTCGTTCCGAAAGGCACTAAGTACAGGTTCTGTATTCGGGCTCGATTCGGGATCGCGGAATTAGCAGCCTCCTAATTTGGTGGCCACTAATTCCCCCATTATCGAGCTGTAATTTCATAGCCGCCAAGTATTTCGCGCTTCCTGTAGCCTATGAACGTAATACCTGCTGCCCCCGAACGGTTGTCATTTCGACTAACTTATGAACCGCTCTAAATTGGTTATAAAATGGCTCTAGAAACCTCAATTTGTCGTCCCCGTGAATCCGGTGCTCGACTAAGTACTGCTGCACCGTGCTGCCCTCATTTCCTGTGAGACTCATTCATAGACCCCTGCCTACAACAATGGCACCTCTGGAGTCTCCAAATGCCCTCCTCACCAGCGACCTCGCTCCGTCCAAGCGAATCCCTTCTAAGGCTTTCTCGCCGGTTTACAACGGATCGTATTCCGGTCCTCACGGGGTCAGAAAGTTTCTTTGGCCCGGCTGACGGCCGCTTTGCACGTCGATGGGCTAAACTCCCCGCCGTACCTCCCTGTCTACTTACCCACGCCGTTCCTTTGAGCCCTTCTAACACGCTTCGTTCCCAGATACGCCGCGTGTAAGTTCCATAGAGGCGAAGTAGGCGGCCCCGTATTTGTCTCACGGGCCCGTGCTACAGATATCTCTGCATCCGGCATCTACGTACGCACGAACGGAGCTTAACTAGGTAGGTAATCCACCGATGTACCATAATCCATCCCAAGTGCCGATCTCCTGGCGCTTCCACCGATCTTCCATGCAACTCTGCTTCGAAAGTCCGCCCTGCCAAGCTTCGTTCACTTGAAAAAGTAATTAAACCCTCCGTAGGGTACAGTCGTCGTATCAGGGTGACCAAGCACGCCCAACCTGACTAATACGTAAGCCAACAGGGGGGGGCAGAAGACCGCGAGGCTGGACCAAGAGACGCAGACGCGCAAAAGCAAGCGCCCGCCAACGGGGGTAAAGCCGGGCGATCGATAGCGCGGCAGCGGTGCATTACCGAATAAGTCGTTCCACTGGGCCTACATAGTACAATACCTAAATTCTCATTGCAGTGGGGCTGGCTGGGGAACCTATGGGAGCGCTCGGTCGCAGCATGAACTCCGCGCACAGTGCTCGTAGCTATGTACCTAGAGAGAGGGTGGCTGCGTCTGCGCCCCTGTTTATCGGAATCAGATAAGTAAGCACCGGGGAGGCGGGCGGGCAGGGCAGCCCAGCAGGGGAAGGAGAGGGGGAGGGGACCCTGAAGGTCAATCCACCGTCCGGTGGGCTGATGGTGGGGTTGACGCCTGTTATTAGCACGGTGCGGTTATTGCAATTACGTATTGATCATCACCGCCCGCCCGCCAGCCAGCCAGCCAGCCAGCCAGCCAGCCACATTATCGTTGAACCGGAGGTGCATTGCGTCAGGTACCACATACATAGCGACATGGCGTACGGCGTGGTATTGTTTGGTTAATAAGTGAGGTTGGGATATCAAATGATGGGTCGTGAATGGCCTCAGTGGCAGGCTGCGCCGGGTCCGTTCTGTTCTAGTGAAACGAATGTTTGATCACCAGCTTCGTCCCGGGGATACGGTCATGTGAGACCAGGGGTGCTTGTTTGTTTGCTAGTAAACATCGACTTAGATATTCGGGGAGGAACTTCTGCTAGGATAGGTTTTGCGATGTCCCTAGGTATCTACGCAATTGGGTTCAGTATATAGGTCCTCCCGGGGTCCGTCGGTGTTTCGGCAAACTCCATCTAGTATCGGACTGGAATAGGGCGAGTCTACAAAGCCAACAATCATGCTGGAGCACATCTATTGCGTATTTCAACCATCTATTGCAGACTTGAAACGACAGCTAATGTAAAGACCCGTAGTAAAACCATCGCAGAAAACGGACGAACAGGAACTGTAGCTAAATCGACACCATTGGGAGCGCCGTATTCGCTCCGAGCAACCCACACGGCTCAGCCGAGAGTGGAAGACCGCGCACCGATATAATGACACCCGCTTGATGCCATGATAACTCCGAGCCCCCTAATGTACCGACTCCATCCACGTCATAATGCTGCAATATTCATGATGCCTTCGTCCATTGTATGAGAGTGCTAATGTTAGTTGTTGATTGATGCCGGGGAAAAACGAGTAAGAAGTTGGGACCGAATATCCACAATCCATCCAGGAAGTACCACCATCCGAATCCAGACGCCTTAAAATCGCGAAAATGGCATAGGGCAAGTTCTTGCGAGAATCGACTCTAGGTGGTAATTTTAGAGGGCCGCCCAGTGATAACTTAAGACGAGGTATAGAAGACTCCAGCCGACTTTGAGACCGTATCTATTGCTAGTTGCGGCGGTCCCTGGTCTGGTCTGAGAAATCCTAATCGCCAGTCTGATGGGGCCGGGCAGAAACAGCTTAGTGGGGTAACATGTCCTTGACCTCCTCGTCGCTCAGTCGGATCTCATGGACAGGCTCTCGCCGATTGTCCAAAGGGACGTAGTCGCAATCGACGTACGAGGGCAGGAACAGCTCGGGATTCCATGTGAAGCCTTGGCTGGAGGATAGGTAGGAGATCTGCAGGGCAAGACACCATCAGCAAGGATGACCACCATGGCTCAACAGGGCCAGCTACGGAGACGACTCTGCTGCTAGATGGAGCCGGCCACTTACCAATCGAGGCGGGCCATCCGGGTCACCGATGTTGATCACCGTCGACTCGTCCTTGGCGAAGGCGGAGCCTGGATAAGTTGTCAGCATGTGGAAAGCGGTAGCAGACAAAGTGTGACAAGAGGGGAAGAGGAGTATTTAAACAATGCGGGACGTACTCAAGAGACTCGGCCTCCGTTGGTGTGTCATCTTCTGCTTAAGTGCGGACTGGGATGGGGAGGATTTGGTGGGCTCCGGGGATTGCGGGGAGCTCGAATAGGCGGAAGACGAGCAGCTGGTATCCTTGGGAGATTGCTCGTAATCGGCAGGGGAAGAGCGGGCAGTTGGTATAGTGATGTTGGAAGCCATGGTATGTGACGTGGAGATCGGGCCTGTCAATGTTCTTGATAGAACGGTTTAATAGGTAGAGGAATATCGGATCAGGAAGATCACGGTTTCCAGTGACAGGTAGGAATGACAAGGCGGCATAAGAGGAGAAGAAGTAACGAAACGAAGGCGACGGCAAACAGTAGTAGTAAGCCGCAGGCGAGGCGGAAAGAGGAGGAGCGCCTAAGTGGTGTGAATACTAGGTACCTTGAGAGGGGACGACAGAAAGGTAAGTGGTCTTAATTGGCAAGACGCGATCAAACCCCTCCTACATCGAGCACCTTGATTTTATAACTTGGGTGAAAGATGAAGTTGGGAAAAGGAATCAAACCATCGGAAGGAGGTTGAAAGGAAGAAGGTTTGAAGGTTGGATCCCCCTTGTAGCCTCGATGTTAGTCATCCCTACATGCATACATAACCTACCTTAGGTAGAATGGTCAGGTGCCATGAGGGGAGCCTGAGACGTATGTACGTACCTTCTTCGTCGACATACAGTCTACATCTACAAGCACACGTATGTATGGGACGTAATAAAGTTACCAAAGGTAATATACTTACTGTAGGATGCCCGAACGTAGCACGCACATATGCATACAAGCCTGCAGCATGTATGACTGGTTGGTTCTACAGTATGAAGAACGGGGCGGTTAAGATGCAGCTAGCTTGTAGTGCGGGACGACCACCAGTCAGTTCTAACTCCCGTTAGACGTCAGGCGTCAGGCGACAGGCGAAACGGCTGGGACAAAGGGTCCATATCAACTATAGTTGGTATGTTAAGTACCTACCTAATAAGCCCAATACGAGCAACGATACACATGGCTGTGTGAAGATGCAAACTTGGGTCAACTTACCAGAGGGCATCTTGTGTTTTTATTTCAAGGAGTATTAGATAAGTCACTTATCAACTTCTAAACTCCTATAGAAAACAGGAATTAACAAGCATCGTGGTCAAGTTATATCCAATATCTCCTCCAAGACCGGCATCGGACTCTATGGGATCTAATGCGTACCTGCCTAGGTATCCATAAGCCTTATCGATGGGCATAAATAACCATGATAAAGTGATTCCCACAGTGTCTTAACTGTTTCCGGCCAATACCCAGTATGTACTGTACAATCTATAAGATGAGGCGTAAAGATACCGGTGCCATGTGTAGTTAGCTATGAGATCTCCGGCATTAAGTGCAACAAGGGTCGTTCTTTAACAAATGCAGAGCGACGTAAAACATGCAGATTGGCTGCGCATGGAAATTCCAAGCGATCGTCAAACTTTTTTCAAGCACATATACTACCAAACTATAACGAATACATACAGCTGAAAATGTAACCGCGGTTTACTTTGAAGGGGTGCGAATCGGGTGATGTCGGAGAAGGATCTTGCTATACGTACTTGTACTCGGTAGGTACATTGGACATTCGGGGAAGTCAGGAAGGAGGATCCAGACAGAGAGGATGTGGGAATCAGTTCGCCTTGAGCTTCCTGGTGTCAAGAGCCAATCATGAGAGAGCCTGGTGTGGACTTCAACGCTCAGAAGCGCCAGCTGGTAAACAGCTTTTGGCAGATGACATGCTATATGTAGGAACGACTACTATAGTATGAATTACTTGCGCTTTGACCACCACCACACGAGTATGCGACTAACAGTGCTTACATAGTAAAGGGCTGCAAGGCTGGGGCTGCTACAAGCTGCGAAGTACATACAGCCTGCCAGCCTCTACACCAAGCAGATACGTACTACCACTGCAGCCTCCATTCTCTGATCATCCACCCATAATCATCATCATCATCATCGTCGCCTTCTTCTCCCATCAACCTCCAAACAAAAAATCAACAGTGTCCTAGTGATTAGCAGCCAGTTGCTTTACTATCGAAGTTCTGCACAGCATAATACTCCCGGATACCTAATCACCCAACCGTATCTTCTCAACGCCTCCACGATCACGATGGGTGATGTCGCAGTAGAAAACCCGGCCAACACTGTGGCGCCGCACAACAAGGCCGTTCCCTCGACTATCCCCAACGTCGAGAGCATCGAGGGATTTCCAGCACAAGGAGGAGACGACTATGCCACATTAAAGAAGCTGCAACGGCATCTGGAATACATTCATCTGCAGGAGGAATACATCAAGGATGAGCAGAGGAGCCTGAAGCGTGAGCTCGTCAGAGCGCAGGAGGAGATCAAGAGAATCCAGAGTGTCCCCTTGGTAATCGGTCAGTTTATGGAAGCCATCGACCAGAAGTGAGTCCCCATCTTAAGCCTGCTTTCCTTGTATGGTTCGCCGGTTCTGACAGACCCACAGCACCGGCATAGTCCAGTCCAGTACAGGTTCGAATTATGTCGTCCGAATCCTGTCTACTCTTGACCGGGAGAAGCTCAAGCCGTCTTCATCCGTTGCCCTGCACCGTCATTCCAATGCTCTTGTCGATATCCTCCCTCCCGAGGCCGACTCGTCGATTGCCATGCTGGGCGCCGATGAGAAGCCCGATGTCACATATGCCGATGTTGGCGGTCTAGATATGCAGAAGCAGGAGATTCGAGAAGCTGTCGAGCTCCCCTTGACGCACTTCGATCTTTACAAGCAAATCGGCATCGACCCGCCGCGTGGTGTCTTACTGTATGGACCGCCGGGGACGGGAAAGACTATGTTAGTCAAAGCGGTGGCCAACTCGACGACGGCCAACTTCATCCGCGTAGTGGGATCCGAGTTTGTGCAGAAGTACCTGGGCGAGGGACCGCGAATGGTACGTGACGTCTTCCGGATGGCCCGCGAGAACAGCCCCGCCATTATCTTTATCGACGAGATCGACGCCATCGCAACGAAGCGGTTTGATGCGCAGACGGGCGCCGACCGTGAGGTGCAGCGTATCCTGCTGGAGCTGCTCAACCAGATGGACGGCTTCGACCAGACGTCCAACGTCAAGGTTATCATGGCGACGAACCGTGCAGACACGCTCGATCCGGCCCTGCTGCGTCCGGGTCGCCTCGACCGTAAGATCGAGTTCCCCAGCCTGCGTGACCGCCGTGAGCGCCGCCTCATCTTCAGCACCATCGCCAGCAAGATGAGCCTCGCGCCCGAGGTCGACCTCGACAGCCTTATCGTTCGTAACGATCCGCTCAGCGGCGCCGTCATCGCCGCCATCATGCAGGAGGCCGGTCTTCGCGCTGTCCGCAAGAACAGGTATAATATCATCCAGTCTGACCTGGAGGACGCATACTCGAGTCAGGTCAAGGGCACGAGCCAGGACAACAAGTTCGATTTCTACAAATAAGCTTTCCCCTGGCTTATATGTTTCCCGTGGTGCGTGGCGGGCGAGGGAGATAGGGTTTCCTGGTTTGGGGCATCTATCTAGTCGCCGCAGCCTCCGAGCTGCCCTGCTATCAGTTGAGATCAGCTTGGGGTGGAGCGAGGAAGAGAGAAAGCGGAATCAAAATTCATTCTGCCCTCAATTCTACGGCAGCCAACAAGTGATGAGACAAAGTCGAGGCCGTAAGTTGTATAATACCATACAGACAGACTTTAAAAAGAGACTATGACGTTGTTCGGCGTATTGAGTGAATGAAGCCCAGCATATTCAGTGCTCCACCTCTCCCTTTCGTGCGGGCCGAGTAACACCTCCACGTCTGATTGTGCGTGTATCGAGCTTTCCGTACGAGCTATGTGCGTCCATGGAGATAGATATATCTGTGATTTTGAGAACCGAACACTGTCTACTGAGACCTTCTGAGGCTATCTACCGGTATCCTCTGCGAAGAATGAAACGTAGCAGACGCCATCAGCACGATGACATTTAGAGCTTTCCCCCACGAGCCAGCGGGCCTGAGAAGAATCAAGGATCCGGTTTACATGATGAAGGATTACTATCTGATGGCTTATGGTGTCTTGTAGACTTGCACGTCATGCTACCACCTAGATTTAGATTCCAAGAAACATGAAACAGAGCACTCGACATGCTGCGAGAACAAGCAGCAGAACTTCTACTGACAACAGAAACGTCAAAAGGCCTAATTTACACGTTCATAGCTAACTAGCAGCGTACTGTTGCAAACTGCCTAGCGCACAGGTCGAGGCCGAAAGGGAGAGGGGGGGCTACGCCGAGATATGTCAACGCCAGGTCGTTGCCACCCTACACGGCTGAACGAGATCAAAGGCCACAAAGCGCGCCCACACATATGAGCTAATGGAAGAAGGCAGCATTGGCGCAACGGGGCTGGGGGACAGCTGGACCACGCGGACCGAACCACTGCAGAGGGACTCCATCCCGGTGCCCGGGAACTCGATGCGAGTACGGATCTGAGCTGATTCTAGTAGGGGGCCTCTAGCAACGGCAATGAGTGTATCGGAGTTGGACAACACTGTCCTTAATTTGGAAACCTGTAGCCGTCTCATTTATGGACCGAAACCTCCTTTTACTTTCCCGACCTTTCTTATATAGACCTTACAGACATGATCCGCCCCTATATAGACATCTGCTGGCACTATCCCCCAAGAAACTCCAATCAGGATCCAGTATCGATCCCTCAACCCCGTCTATTGATACTTGTGTCCCTTGATGTAAACGGAGCGACACCCCACCCCACAAAACCCCCTGCCGCCGCAGATCTGCCTCTTGTTACCGCGGCACGCCATGTCGCAGGTCATGCGGCACTTGGGGTCGCTGGCGTTCTTCCAGTACTCAGAGTCGAGGCCGGCGACGGTGAAGCCGTTCCTGGCGCACACACCGGTGCAGACGCCCACGCCCATGCCGCCGCGCTCGAAGTTGACGAGCCTCCCGAGCACAGCGTCCCACTTAGGCTCCATGAAACACGCGCACTACTCCCACGGCCTCACGCGGAGGGGGTTCACCGCGTAGACGGAGTTGGTCGGGTTGAAGAACGACAGGACCGTCGGCCCGCCGCACCGCCGCACCGCCGCGCCCGGTTGCCCGCGCACGGCGTCGGGCACCCGAAGTTCGGGTTCGGCATGGTGGACGGCTCCTCGTCGGGCCGCCGCCCGCAGCAAGCGCTCCCGCCCGGCTTTCTAGCGCGTCGCATCGTTCATGAGTCGGCGGTTACTACATAGATGCCGTCCCCGGGGCCACGGGGATGCTTCGGCCGTGTCCCGAGAGCCGTGTGCGCCTGAGTTACGACCAGAACCGGCAAACTTTGCCCCCCCCCCCCTAAAAAAAGGCACGCTGGAAAGAGCGCGGATAGCTAGCTCGTGGATATCGACTTACGAGCCCCGACAGCGGGTAGTCGTTGCGGAAGCAAGTAGTTCTGGCACGCCTCCGCCGTCATCCGGCTGTCCGTGTAGCTGTCGCCTGTCAGCGCGTGCCCGGGGATCTCGTTGACACAGGCTACGTAGCGGTTGCTGTTTGCCACGTAGCCCTACTTGATGTCGGCCGCGAAGGAGGCAAGGGTGAGGGTAGCGGCAACGAGGAGACCCAGACCCGGGAAACGACGTAACGGCATTGTCACCCCCTTCCCCTTTTCTTTCTTTTTTTTCTTGTGTTTGGGGTCGGGGGTTTGCTTGGTAGTCGTGATGATCGAGTAGATCTGATAAAGAGTCCCGTCAGCTATCGGTAGGGAGAGAACAATCTTCTGGGGTAACCGGCTTCGGCGGACTCCGTGAGGAGAGAGCAACGGGAGCGGCGCGGCGACACCCTTAGAACGCCTTCTAATATACAACCTGGCCCTCACAAACGGGCAAAGGAGTGATATGATAGGGGATGTGGGTTCTACCCTTTCGGCCCGAGCAGAGACCGTCATCCCCCTTTCCCGAGCGATCTGATGGACGCCCGAGCAGCCACGAAGCAGCAGCGACAGATGACCCCATTAATAGAAGGTGGCCTTTAATATCAACCTGCTGGAGCCATAATGAGTGGCGTTATTTAACTAGGACGTCATACTCAACTGAGATCTCTGGAAGCGGACCTCGATTCGTTACGAAATATGATGGCTGAGTTCTTTGTGAACGGACTGTATTGTCAGCTTTATGATTCACCTATCATCATCGCTAAAGCCGCTATGTCGTCCCCATAGCTGCTCTATCCATACGCTGCTACCCTATTCTACTATCACCCAAAGCGGGCGCGTTGCGGTTAATATAGAATAAGTGTATTAGAGACGTCAAATTATGCATATCTTAGTTGCTGCAAGCCAACAATTGTTGTCGTTAGCATCAGTCCACGTTTGAGGACATATCTGCCTATATCCCCTCTATGCTTGTGACTCTCTAGTCTTTGTGGCTCTCTAGTCTCAAGATGACGCAGACATTCCTTCAACAGCTCTACAGACACCCTCAAGTAATCCAGCCGAAGGAGACGGCCCAAGGAGGACGACGCTAGGTCGCCGGTGCTGAGTAGTTCTGGGAGGTTCCACTCTTGATATGGATGGTAAGCGTCTTCCCGATGAATGGTCGACGGAGCCTCTGCTACACCTCCCATCACTGCCCCTATTCCAAAACTTCCAGGATCCGGGCCGCCTAAGGGGCAAAGCATGGCGACGGTGAACGTCAGCGAGGAAGGCGAAGGAAATGCAGAGCTCATATCGACGCATGGGTCTGAGACCCCTAGTATAAATTCAGGCTACACATGGTTAGATACATTGATGAAGCTGACTGAAACGTCAAAAGAGCCGCCGCAGCCCACCCCCTTCCCCCCTTTGATAGGCCTACAGACTTGATGCGCCAGGCAACGGCCGTAGAAGAGATCCCAGCCCTACGCGCGGATAGGAGAGTGCATCCACCGCTGCGAGGGGGACCACCATCTAGATACAGTAGGAAGAATTCAAACAACCCACACAGGGACTGGACCGACGAGTTGTCCGGAATGGCGGAAGTGATCGACAAACGAGCACACCGACTAACGACGGTGATGATAGTCCTGGGCCAAGCAAGGGGTTCCATCTGCCTCGACATCCCTAACTCTGCCACTTGGAGTGAACTGGCCGCGCGCCACACCGCTAAGCAGCCACGAAAAAACGATATCAAAGACAGCGACGATGCATTGGCAGGCTCAAGGTGCCTACGCCTCCGAGGCGCCAAACAAAACCCGAAGGCCACGAGAGGCATATCGTGCAGGTAGCAGCCCAAGCATGCGACGGGGCAGCGCAATGCAACGGCGACTAAGACTAGATATGGTATGGGGATTTCGCTATTTTTTAAAGTATATAGGGGTGGTTGTTAAGTGAGTATCCAGAATCAGGAAAGCATAGTGTGACACAAGCGCATCTCTACCGTCAGTCCCACCGGTATCGCCTGTGACCTGGAACACCCAATATCATTGGCGGATCTCGAATAAGAATGAATTACCCGAGCAAGGCAAGTATCGCCATAATACTCTCAATATACTATGTTCGCAGCCGCTTCGTGTTCAAGTAGTAGCCGTGGTAGTAACAAGTGGTAGAGGCCTCGCTTTTTCTACCCTCCATAAGAAGTAGTGTTCCGATCCCTTTTCCGTCCCTTTTCCCCCAGAGCGGACAACCGGAACCCGGATAGAGATATGCAGGCCTCTCTCCTAGGGGATCGATATTGTACAAATACGCACGCATGTCACGCACGCTGGGCCTTCTCACTTTGTCTTCCAGGTCCTCTCCCATCAACCTGACTGAGGGAACCTGCCCTTTTTGCCTTGTCCTTCCCTGTTTTGCCTTGCCTTGCCTTGCCTTGCCTTGCCTTGCCTAAGCCTAAGTCTATCTAGCTCTATGTCCGCGAGTATCCCATTTTGCTGCGCCGGGTCCCGCGCATAAACCCGCCGAGGAAAGTAAAAGGAAGAGAAAACAAACAGACGCTCAGAGAAACAGAAAACGCAGAACACATGTGGTCGTACACCGCAGTAACAGCGGATGGCGCCGCGAGCCATGTAATCAACAAATAGCCTCCGGCCCATCCGCTGGGGATATCATCAAACGACATTACCTTCCGCCATCGATTCGTCAACATTTGTCTGGGGTATCTTCGCTCTCCTTTGGGATATTTCCTCCAATCTGCTCCGCTCCACTCCACAGCTCCGCACCGGAAAGCACTCGAATGCAGTCAAACGCCCCTATCCTCTTGCGTCCATGCATGCAGAAAGCAAGCTCGTCCGACGGTCAGGCTACCGTTGTATGTAGCACTCCAACGCTTCCGCGCGCGCGTCCCAATCGCCTCCCCATCTCGCACCGTACCACGAAAGAGACGCTCAATGCAGAGCAGCCTCAAGAGCCAAGTACTACGCCCAACTCAAGCAAGATTCGCACGAACCGGGTGTGTAATTCAATGAAGAAGTCCGGAAGGCCAACCAACTCCGCCAGTCCGCGCGCCTTGGGCGCGAACCCACCAGGGCCCATGGAGCCACCCATACGATGGATGAAGCCTTGGCCGCGACCGCCACTAGTCAAGAAGCTACTCTCGCTTCCCCTCTCTCTGTCGCGCTCGATGCTGCCGCCACCTAGACCCAATCCGACGCCACTATCGCGCGGTCCCCCACCTCCGAAGCCGCCATTGCCATACGCGGCGTTAAGGGCGGCTACCGCGCTGCCGGCTTCCTCCTCGCGTTCGCGTTCCCGTTCAGCCTCGGCCTCGGCTAGCTCCTGAATCCAGGCGGCGAGGTCGCGGAACGCCGCCGACACGAAGCTGAATGTCTTCATGGCTAGGCGCTCGCGGTGAGTGCTCAGCGCCAGGAACGCGTAGACGCGCTTACGGCCCCGCGCGTGCATATCCGGGATCCGGAAGATGTACGCCGTCGTGTAGCCTGCCAGCGGGGCGCCAAAGAAAATGGGCCCGCCATTGTTGGCGGCCGATTGCGACGCCGGCGCCGCCGTGATGTAGCCAGTGCGGCTGGGGTTGTAGGACGCGAGTGGTGGGGATGGAAATGAGGGCGGGACGGTGGAGGTTGGCGACGAGAGTGCAGAGCCCGTTTGTGCGTTCTCCGGTCGCCGGGGGAGGGTCTCAAAAGAGAGGGTGCGCAGGCATGAGGCGCGTACTATGGAGTACGTAGTTGGGACGAGCGGCTCGTGTGTTGACGTGTAGTCTAGGTAGTGCGTGTGCTGTGCCATGCTAGATCTGGATGAGATGCTTGAACGTGAAGTCGACGTGGTTGGTCTCCGGTGGTGGTTGGATGGCCGGATGGTGTCCTTGAGCGATACGTCATCTTCGGCATCTGAGGTGCATGACGACTCCGGGTTTGAGTGAGGCGGGCTAAGGCCATCATGGCTACCGTAAACACGCGCATAGGGGGCGCGCGTCCTGAGTGTCGGCCCCCGCACGTCGGATTTTGTATCGGTGGCGGTGGTACTCTTGTCATTAGCGGGCGTGCCCTCCTGCCGCTTCGGTAGTGTCAGGGCACAGTTCTGGCATGGATTTGCGCGCTTCGTCACATAGTCGTCGTATGTCCGGCGGAAGCTTGAATCATGTCTATTGCTGGACTTGGTATTATTCGTCTCCGAGACTCTCTCCGGAGGCCTATTCGGACTGTGGGGAGGCGTTTCGATGGCCGAAGGCGCCACAGCCGATCCCTGTGCAGCTAAAGTAGTGGCTTGCTTCTTGGGCTTCTGTAGGGGGGTTGCGCGCTGCGTTTGCGCATCTTGCTCTGACTGCGGAAGCTGGGAGCCACGCGGCGCGTTTAAGGCCAACTTTCGAAGCGCATCCGTAACTGATGGCTGGGACCCATTCGGTACAGTGGCCTGTGACCGCTCGGATATGGACATGTCATCATAGCACCGCCCGCATGGTACCGGTAGGCCTTCCGTGACCATTAACGGCGTCGGGCCATGCATGTCGCAATAGTGCGCGAGACATAGCTTGATTTCGGATGTTAGCAACGGAAACGCCGCTGGTTTCTGAGTGACGACCATGATCTGACTGGTAAGGAAGAGACGAAGAACGGTATAAGAGCGGACTCGTAGGTATGTGCGTTATAATATCACATTGCCTTGAAGCAGCAGGGTGGTGGTGGCCCTTGGCGTGAAGCATATAGGTTTAGAGCAGAGGAGGGTAAGGGACCGGATGCGCAAAGTGCCTATCGAGCGGGTAACAAGTAAAGGTAAGGAAAGACGGCCGGGATGACGACGATGACGCTGCCGGGCAAGTCGGGAGTGAGTGGAGTAAGGCAAGTAGATTGTAAGCTTGCGATAGATAGATGGTGGTAGGGAGCGAGGGAGGGTGACTGCGAAAGGGGTTTACTCCTTACTTGCCGGAACGTCACTACAGTAGACATCTGACAGGCGGGCAAAGGGGGTGGGTGGAATGAAATGAGGTGAATCGGATCTCAGCTGGTCCGTAGTAAGAATTAGGACTGGCGTATGTGAGTAAGACATGGGCTTATTGGGTCGTAGACGTGATGGTGGCTATCGTGGCACTGCGCCAATCGGTATCCACCATATGGTAACGCTCCGTACCGTCCGCTCGGAGACGAGCAACAGGGAAGGTGTAAGCGGTTAGACCAACCAGACAAGTTCAGGGAAGGAATTCCGTTGGGCCCGTGGTGTGTGTGCGTGGTGGCGGCGTCAACTCAGGAGGTGTGGGGGGATGCAAGCAACGAGGAGGCGTCTGGTTGCAGGTGATCCTCCTTCGACGACGGCGTTGGAAGGCGGTGAAGAGATTAATGTGAAGGTGTGTATGTGTAAGGGTACGGGTACGGGTACGTGGTAAATGTGTAGATCAGATACCTAGTATGTATCGAAGAGGTGCAGGGTGAGAACTAATAAGGAGAAAGCAAATCAAAAGTAGAAGACAAAATTGGAGGGCGTTCGGGGACGACTAATGGTAAGGCAACAAACACAATCGGAGACTTCATTCATATACGGGATATGACTTATGTGGTAAGATAAGACCGGGGAAACACAGCAGCTGTGCGGACCTGCCTCTCTTTCCCCCTACATCCGCAAGTTCAATGCGCCCTGTTTATGATGTGCTACCCCAAGTATCAAACTGTAGCACCAGTTGAAAGCAGGTACATGAAGATTAAAGATATTCGGGTAGTGCGGGGAAACGAAGCTGCCAAAGAACAAGAAAACAAAAAGTGAACTTACAACCATAGACGTCATAATGTTAATGTTCTGCAGCCCTGCCATAGGGGGGATTAAACCAGTGTATGCAAATGTATATATGCTCGTGCGCGGGTACCGTGCGTGTGTAGGTCTAAGGCAATGTAGGTATGTTATGTCGTATCTCGGATACCAATAATAATCCGACCACAAACCGTCTTCTTTCGTGTCGTCGTGCAACCCGACCTGGAACAGAAATTCAGGTCAAAACGGAGGGGTTGCAGATCCCCTGCCTCCCTTATCTTGGGTCTGGATATTAGCTTAATGCTTAATCTCGCGTGGTGGTGGAGCGACGCAATGTCCTTCTCCCTCCAGACTCCCATTCCCAGGAATGAGGATTCGCCCGGGATCGCGTGTCACCACCGCTACCTGCCCCTGTAGGTAGGCTGGGCAGTAAGCGGAGAGCCACGTTTAGCCACGAGCTTCCGGGTATTGGCGCGGGATGAGGCCAGAACAGCCGAAGAGCCACCTGGGAGTCGAAGTCAACGTCGACGACGGCTACGGACAGGCTGCGCTGGGCGGTTGTCTTTTGGTTGGTCTCCAAGCTCGTCGGTTGCCCGTCATAAAATCAGAAGAAGAAAGCAACAACTTTCTAACCGTGAAAGACGATACCAAGGAGACCGCAGGACGACGGATGTAGACACTGTAGGCCTGTATGAAGGTACTGTCCTTTTTTCCCCTTGGCCTACTGCTGCTGCAAGCACTCCGGGAGGCGAGCGATGTCGTATTGAACGAGGGACAGATGGGTGACGGCAGATGAGATTATTAAATGCTTAGAGGCAGCCGAATACCACGAGTACGAAGCATACAGTCGGTACCTATTATATGTAGGTATGCATGTATAGGTAAATATGCGAGATTGGTGGCTTACCGTTGGGCAGGCACTTGCTTTTCTTTTAAATCAGCAGCGCCCGCGTGGTTTTTTTTGGCAATGAGTGGTCTCTTATTCGCTTGTCCTGTCGGGTACGAAGTGGAGCCGAGAAGCGAAAAGGGCCGTAGGATTTCCTAATGGTTCCGCGTGAATGGCCAGTTACGATATACAGAACCCCTGGCCCCCTGGTAGCTAATTCCAGTCTCCGGGATCGTGTTCTAGAAGCCCCACCGAAACCTGAGTGGGCCCAAGTAGCACCGCAGCAGAGGGGAATTCAGTAGCGTGAGACGGCGCAAACTAATGAAATGGGGCTTGGGCCTCCACCTGTCGCCCGTGTTTGAGACGATTCGTAACTAGGTTTTTCTTGGGTTGGCTAATATAGCCTGAGAGTAATAGTACCCTTAGCGGGTTGATCCCCCTCGTCATGAATCTGAGGTAGCTGTTATGGAAGAGGCAAGCGGATGACGAGGAACACAAATATGAAGGTATCTATGGAAGGAGTTCCAACATCTAAGCCGGGGCAAGTTTCGGCAGAACGAGTAATTTACGATACGAAGTATTGATTTATAGGTGAGCACCGATGTGATGTCGCGGTGGCAGGAAAGGGCAGGGCGTATAAACAATTATAAGGTTGGTACGGTCTACCATTTTAACAGACTCTCTCCTTGCCGGGCAATGCTGGGGTTTCCATGGTTTAGGTTCCATAACTCAGAGTTAAATCGAGGAAGCCGGCAATTCTGCTCCAGAACCTACCTCGGCATCTGGAATTTGAGACGAGAAAAAGTTAAGAGTCCCGAAGTACGTCACCTTTTAATGTTATGCTGTAACGGCCGCCATCCCGTCCTGTTTGTAGAAGACTTCGGAATGCAATCACATGCAAACTCGCGATCAGATGGGAGAATCCCGTGATTTGTCTACTACAAGAATAGCCAAGTACACAGAAATCTGATATATAATATATATCGAAATGCTTCTTCCATTTTCCCACTATAACTTATCTATAAGATCATATAGTTGCGCGTTATGTAGAAATAATGGAATACTCAACTTTGACCAAGAGGGATCTACAGGTCCAGATTTCTAGCTCCACTTGGCTGCATGGTCCTCGGCCTTTCCATGATTTGAAGAGGTTCGGTTCGAGATCGACTACGGTACCGACGAGTTGGACATTTCAGACCTTGAAGTGTCAACGGGGCACATGTGCATTGAGTACATAGGTACACCAGTATGCACATTTACCCCGCCATTGGGATCTCGCATCGCTACCTAATGTCGTTCATGTTTTGGTGTTGTATTGCATCGCTTCCACTGAAGAATGGGAAACAAATTTAAAATCGCTCTCGAGAAAATCGTTAATGAGAGCAGCCAATGTGTATGCCCAAGTGGGCAGCGATATTTATGGGGATCGGGATTCATGCCGAAGTACGAGACGACCGAAGCGACGCAACCGCTGCCGAAATTCCCTTCCACTGCAGGCGTCCTCTTTCGCATCGCATGCATGAAGGCCCAGATCTGCAGCAATTGTAATCAGCTGCCTCCCGCTGTCAAGACTCATATTGTTCATTATAAGGACCAATTGCTATGCAACTCAATACTCCGGACCCCATACTCTTTACATTACCTCTTCCCCATGAGCCCACTCCCGTCTGCCTATCACACCTCGCCATGATCCAAAGAGCCTGTTGAGATACCTACTAGACAAGCTCTTTGGATCATCCCCTTGGAGGCGCTGGGATTGCTGCAGGCGATCTTCTAACTCCAGGCTTCATTTGTACAACTCATCTGAAAACCGCAGCGCCGCACGCGAGCCTCGAGAGTATTTCGACATGTTTGTCCATGATACGTTGATGATATGTTACGGCCCAGTAGATTTGGCGTCTGTACGTCCTAGCCGTTGCTGACAATCCCACATGGGTACCGCACAACGTGCGTAATGAGTACCTGTAGGCTCATGGATGTTTTTCAGTGCCCGACGTCACTGCACTTCTTGTGACAGATCACTTCTTATCGTCTAGTTTGATTAGCTACCCAAAGGAAAAAAGACATGGTGAATAATTCCTGTTACGAACGCCATGTTAAAGATCACTCGACAGTATCAAAGCCATCCCTGATTGATAAGGCACCTATGGGTACTGGCAGGACGGGTTGGGACTTGACGAACAGTTCTCTGGCCGTCTCGCTTCACCGGCTGTCCGGGTCGAATATCCACCCGACCCTACCTGACCTTGGTCCGGCGTGCAGATTAATTTTTTCATATGGCCGTCATGGACGAGCTGTTGGCACTTTCTCGGATTTTGGCCATGGTGTACCTCTGCCAGGTCTTGGCGACTGTTCTGGGGATGATGGGCCAGCTTGACGGCTCGGTCAAGCGTTGAGCGACTCTCCCGACTGTCGGAACGCAGATCCTTCCGGCGTCGTGTCCAGCTTCCTATTTCGGATTCATGCCACTCCATAATTTTCTACGACGGGAACCTCGGGGGGCCCAGTCATGGCAACTTCCGGCGCGCATTCGATGAGAGGCACGTGCAACGCGGCAGGGGGATTGACATATGTGTCCAG
Organism: Monosporascus sp. MG133; assembly: GCA_004155925.1. Classification (NCBI taxonomy): domain Eukaryota; kingdom Fungi; phylum Ascomycota; class Sordariomycetes; order Xylariales; genus Monosporascus; species Monosporascus sp. MG133. Next base: position 5,924 of record QJNX01000698.1, on the reverse strand, counting down.
ACAGCCAGAATGGGACCAGAATACCTCTTTTCGAACCATCATGCCCGCTCTGGATTTATCGGATGTGTTTTAGCGGTTCCGGTTCGAACCACCCTCGCTCGGGTAATGCAGGTTGTTCCCGACGCTTACTGTTCATTTCCCTTTTCGTGAAGAGACTGCTCTTCTGACGTATAACCTCGCTGCTCCTTTCTGGTTGCGGCGAGCTGCGGAGATCACATGCCAGAACAAATTAGCTGACATCCTTCATGTCACCTTATCAAACTGCAAAGCGGTTCAAAGAAAGCTGCACGTGCCTGAACGGCAACGTACATACCCGAGCATGACGGACGCTAACTTCGTAGTTCGATTTTGTCCGAGCCGCCTTACTGTCGTGAGGCGCTATTTACGCCCCAGGCCATTATCAAGCTCCAAGACCGTTTATCATCCGGCCTTGGCCCCTTGGCTGCCTCTAGCTTCTCCGATGGTCTTAACCTCATCACCCGTTCGCCCGTCAATGTGCGGCGGTTATCCCGCTTCTCCACATAAATATCAACTGAGTGGCTCCATTTGCCATTACCCAACCCAAGAGAAAGGGCCCCGATGGCGACACATTTAGATCAGCTGGGGTGCATATTTACCCAGACTTATCTAGGTTTTGGGTCCTGTGCGAAGGAACACCCTATGACGGGCGGTTCAGCCAATAGGAAACTGGAGAATTTGACAACTTTAACCAAGATGTCTTTCATGAGGCACATATTAGCCGGGTTACACCCTCAGCTCCACGCCGATCCGTTGATTCTGGCGGGTTTATCTGGTGGGCTTAGCATCGAAGTATCGAAGCGTGTCTCTCATACGAATGACATCGACGGAACTGGGAAAGCAAGTCCTATAAATTGTTCACAGCAGCGTGCGAAGTGCTTGGGTCATCATGGTCCATTTGGACGCACGAAGAGGCGCGTGGACTCCATCAGCACACGTAGATCGAGTATTCGAAGTCAATCCCGCCAGCCAGATCAATCAGAAAAGGAGTAGGATTAGCTAAGTTCGCGGAGTCGAATCTGTCCGGGTTTAGGAAGTCATTCTAGTCTTCGCATTGCGTATGCCCCCTAGTTCATGCGCCCTTGCGCTCCCCCCAGTTTCAGTCTTCCTCGCTCTCTTCTCAACCGTCCATTTCTCGACCACCCGACTTCACAGCATCTTCATGAAAATAGGGTCTTCGGCCTCTCCAGCAATTTTCCGTCAAGCTCAATATCCACCTTCTCGTTATAGAAACACAGACAGCCGGCCATTAGCGCGCACTCCGGGGCCGGCGTGCTGTAATACCACACCAGGTCCTTATACACCTCCTCTTCTCCGTCGTCCCCTCTGAGTACGACGTCGTAGTACTCGGCCTCGCCCTTGTAGGGACACAGGGTGCGCGTCGCGCTCTTCCTCAGCACGGTCCGGTCCACGCTCGTCGCCGGCAAGTAGAACCGGCACGGTAGCCCCGTCTCGTAGAGGTGAAACGACGCCGCGGCGCGCGCCACCTCGGCTTTGACTTTGTTGCCCACGAGCACCCGCACGGGCCGCGTCGAGTGCAGCACGTCGATCCGCCGAAATGGATCCCGCGGGTGCACCGCCACGGGCGTGTCCTCCTCGAACCAGGCGTCCGCGGCGGCGAATTCGACGCGCACCATGTCGCGCAGCGCCTTCCTGCTCTCGTCTCCCTCGCCCTCTTTTCTCTCGGGGCCTGTCTCTCTGACGCGGCTCCCGAACGCGAGCACACGGTCCGTGGAGCGGCCCCCGGCCCTCAGCTCCACGACCTCGAAACCCTCGTTTGAGCTTTCATCTTGATGACGACTGTGCAGACACCCCGGCGCGAAGTCCGCCCGCGGCACATAGAACCACGGGTACCACGGGTGCTCCCAGACGTAGAGCGCGGCCGTCGTGTCGGCGACCCAGGCCCCGCCGAAGAGGATCCGCACGCGCCGCGGCGTGGGCAGTATCCGGACAGGGCCCTCCGACGCGAGGCGGCGGCCGAGGTCCACGAGGTTCGGCTGGGCCGTTGGGTTTGGCATTTTGTTTCTGGGACTTTGAGGGATCGTAGGTAAGTAGGCTTGTAACTGGATAGGACCAGTATTCGTCAGGTGGGTACTAGGTAAGTAGGCAAGCGGATTGTTCGTCGTGCCTGAACGCTCTGCTATGATTCACCAACCGCCTATCTCTTCGGTATCGTTCCGGAGGTTGATGTAACCAACGTAGAAGAAGACCGAGCGAGGGGGACTCCGGGGAGATGCGACGCGCCGTGCTACGCGTAAGTAGGTATATATATATATATATAGATGGTTCAAGCCGCAATTAGTCAGCTTCCCCGGGCGGCTCTGGGACGTCCGTGGAAATGTCGTCACGAACCAGTCACGGACCGGCCGGCTGTCGTGGTGCGAAAGTTAAAGAGAGAGAGCCCAGGTTCATCCTTGCATTTTTAGATGTAAGCACACACACAGCATGCGGGGTAGCTGCAGCCCACCTTCACCCATACGAGCGGCCATATATTTCGGGAGGTGTGCGGGCAGGGCAGCATGAAGTACGTGAGTATACATATGCACGGACATATTTGATGCAATACACATTAAAGAAGTCCCGTCTGCGAAACGTAGGCGTGTTTTAGGGTGCTATCCACGCACGTACGTACGTATATTTGCAAAGTGAGATTCCGCTGGGTATGCTAAGAAAGTGGTTTGTTTGCCTGTCTGTCTATTGGTGGGTGGACGAAAAAGCCTACCCTATGGGATAGGGGATAAGTATATATAATAAGTTAAAGACTGGCGTGGTTCCGTATGGTTACCCGGTGTGACTCCTATCTACGCTTCGAGGTCACTGCCGAGTGCGCGAGTATATTCCCGTCTCTTCTGCCTACGTTCCTAGGTCAATGCTGCGGAAGCGTACTTGGGGTTATATTTGTAGCCGTAGCCGCATCGCAGAAGCCGGAGGCCATCCCAGCCTTATGAAACAGGGCACGAGGCAGCGCAATGCTCGTAGACAAATAACAAACCCATTAATGATTAAGGATACAAGAACATGTTTCCCAAAACAATCAAAACCCGTAGTCGTCTATGAGGTACACATACCGATGTCTATCGAACGTAAAGGGGGTATCTCAAATGAATCGGCCAACGAGCCCGCCTGCCCACCTGCCCTGTCCTGCTTGATGCTAGCGGATGACTGACCCTCTCCGGCAAAGTAAGAAAACAAATTACTTTGGGGTACCATTGGCAGAAGTATGCCCTCCTGCCTCTCCCTGTTCTTGCCCCACCGATGTACCGCAGACGGTCGGGAACGACGAATGACGGGTGGTGATGGCGTTCGCGAGAGACGATGGTAAATGATGACTTTCCCCCTAGCCTAAACTTAAAATGCCTCGGTGGCCGATCGCTTGATCTTACCTGGCCTGATCTGCCCCGACCTCGACCATATGCTTGCTACCTCAAAACAAACGCCGTTTAACTCCTGCCAACTCACTTGCTTCCTCTGCAAAATCCGACCTTAGTCCGTGTTTCTTTCGCGGTGATCAATGCTTAGACAATACACGCTACTTGACATAAGCCAACGGCCTGGGCGTGGAGGTCTTAGTCTCCAAAGTCGATGAGGTCTTCTTCCTCGTCGTCGTTGCGGGTGTCCGATCCCCCCTGGGAGATTTCTGCGGTGGATTGCGGTAGCCGATGTGATGCCCCATTTGTCGTTTGGTCGATCCTTGTGTTCTCGTTAACATTTTTAGTCCTCGATAAAGGGGTCGTGGTCAACCTCCAACCTCTTCGCCGCCGGCTCTTCTCCCTGCTCTTCCACGACTCCGTACTTCTCCATCCACAGCTTGCGCAGCACCGTGTAGATGAACAGGTATTGCGACTCGGCTTGCACCATCTGCCTCCGCTGTTCTCTCAGGGCGTTGACGGTGTCGAACACGAGGTCCTCACTATGGTTCTTATCGTAGTTCTCGAGATCGCCCGAGTCCAGTTCTCGCATGAGGTGCTCCAACGCCATGAACGTGCCGCTCCGGCCCACGCCGGCCGAACAGTGGATGATGCGGGGGTTGTCGTCGCTGGCATTCTTCTCGCGCGACAGACGCATCAGCTCGAAGAAGCTGTCGATATCCTCAAGGGCTGGAACGCCAAAATCGGGCCACCTGCGGTATAGGAGGTGCCACACGATCATACTCTCCTCACTCCCCTCTACGTCTATGATGATTTCTCGCAGCTCAATGGCTCCGTCAGCCCTCTCCTCGACACTGGCGCACTTGACCTGCGCCCGGAAGCCATCGCCGAACTCGTTGTCCTCTCCTATCTGCAACGGCTCTTCCTCTGGAGTCCGCGGGAAATATGGATAGCACTTCTCCATGCCCATCTCGTGCGTCTCAGTCAACATGACGATCACCGCGGGACTTCTGAGTTGCTCGGCCACCATACGCCAGACGTGGTCCATCGTCCCCATCTTGGGCCCCTGCATAGCTATGTACCGGTGCGGCGGCCTTTTCTCGGGGTTCAGGGGTGAGTGGAGGACGATGGGCGAGGCATTGACGTAGTCCAGCTCGCCCTCTGGAACCTGCAGCTTGACGCGGTTGTTGGCCCAGGGCTGAATGTTAGCATACCGATCGAGCATCTTGACTTCAGGCGGGAGGATACGGGCGAACTGGAAGCTCGGCGAAGGATTTTGTGCAGCCTGTTGGAGGCGGATGCGCTCGCGCCAGGTAATATCCTGGAACCCAGCCTCGATTTCTTCAAAGCGAGGTGATATTAGCAACCAACCGAGAGCCATCTCAGAATACTTGACTAGAAGGGGACTACGTACCCTGTTCAGACAATGCTAAGAAAGCGGGTATTTTGGGCTTGTCCATGGCCGTCCCGTCTCCGTTTTGGGGCTGGTCTTTGGATGGGCTAGTCATCTCGTGCTCAACGATACCGTCATGGTTAACAACGGCCGGTGACGTCGGGATGGCTAGGGAGGCCGGGGCTGGGGATCTCGCGCGCTTATTAGAGCGGAAGGGGTGAAAGCTGCGTAAAGGGGATTTTGGAGGATGCTGAACATTTCGGGTGCCGTTGGCGGAACTAGAGTTCTGATCACTCTGGTTGCTAATGTTGCTGACGGTGCTATGACTCGAGCCCGGGGGCGTAGTGGTGGTTATAGATAGGACAGGAGGCGATTCATGCTGGGTTGTCGGAGAAGCTGGTGTTAATTGTGTAACATCGGGTGATGATGAGTCGGGAGATGGCTCTATGGATGTCGAGGTTGTTGTAACCGTAGTCTTCTTGGGGCGCCGGAAGCGCGAGGATATGTGGTCGATTTTGGTCATTATGACCGCGTGAATTGAAGACGACCCAGACTGAGAACTGGTTCGTTGACGATGTTGCTGTTGGGACGGCGGCGTCGGAGGTGGTGGCTGCACGAAAAGAATGATGGCGCTGGGCGAAGTAGTAGCCGTCCAGAAGTACCAATAAGAGTAGTAATAACAGGAAGAGTTTTCAGCGCCAAATCCATGCGCCCGGCTGGGGACTATCCTCGACGGGGCGAAGCTCGGAAATGGAAGTCGTCGGGATCGACAAGGAGGTGATGTAATGTAGAAGTAGAGGGACTGAAAACATGGAGGCCAGTGAGGACCACAACTTCGACTTCGACTTCGACTTCTTTTGCACTTGTTATATAATATGAGGGAAGCCGAGCCAAGAAGGTCCTTATTCGAGGCAGTCGAGGTCGGAAAGTATCATACATAAACTTAAGGTACATAGGATGTGGGTTGTACGTGGTCGCGATCCTCTTGGGCCCTGTCAGGCTGATGAGGAATTTACTATAGTGATTTGATCACCTCACCCGACACGTGGGGTTCAGCAGATTGTGTCGCATGCGCAAGGAAGATGCATCGCCCCCTTGCTCAGGCGCCCACATTCCAGTCTCGGGGGGGGGGGGGGGTTGGGTAC